>PTRB01000005.1:0-335908 GCA_025094155.1 Lichtheimia hyalospora FSU 10163
AGTGCAAATGGGGTTGATCTTACCTTTGTGAAACACGAGTGGAGAAAGAGGCGCGCTCTTTCCTTGTTCCTGTTGCCTTGCTTCATTTTATGCACACGTCATTCACTGCCACCCCGCTTGTTATAGCAGCTCTATAGAATGTAGACATAAGCAATATCCCATCGATAATAATAAACTACAACTCGACATACTTTATTATTGTGTCATATCTCTCTGGTGATTAAGCTATTTTACTATAGACTAGAGCGATAGCAACCAGGTCCGTGCGTTATGCAGCTCAGTTCAACTTGTGCAACCAATCCATCAGCATGCACCAAATATGGAAGAATATGTAATTTGTCGCTTCCCCCAGCTCCACACAGTTCTTTGTCAGTGCCACAGATAGCTCTTTTGTCACACTTTCCAAACATAAAATGACATCTGCTTAGAGAGTTATTTGTCCTTCAAAACAAGAAAAACTTGACGTTAGAATTGCCATTTCTTTTGTGCGATGTAAGCATGCCAAGAGAACTTGTATGGTTTATATCGCATTCTGCATCATGTATTAGCTACTGCTTAGACACGAGACCTATGTGATAGATAATAAACGTATGAGCACTTGTTTGTGCATAACGACAAAAGCATTCTTATTCACCATATCTTTTTCTAGTTTTGGGACGACAAGTAACTTTCTAAGCAGCTTCATTTTATGTTTGGAAAATGTGACAGAGCTATCTGGTGGGGCGGAGTTACGCCTTCTGTAACTAAATCTGATTGGTCAACATGCCAGTTACAGGAAGCGTAACCGAAGCAACCGGTCACTTGTCAACTTGTTCTTTCCCAGTATTACAAGGTTCGGAAAGTTTATATCATTTTTCTCATATCCTTAAGACATTATGATGGCTTTCTTTCATTCGAAACATCTATTGCACACAGTTTCTCTGCATAAACACGCTTGCTTTTCTTCTCACTGTATGTCGTCCTTTGCGAGCATATGCTCTCACCTCGAATTCTTTGCCATGCTTTCCACTCTTTTCATCCTTTCTCCAGAACTATTATCGCAAAGAGAAGCGGAAATAACTACAAGGACTAGCTTTGATCCACAGGGCTCATATTATACCATGATACGCACATCAATTTGTGCTTTTATTACTATTAGTGCAAGCAGTCAAGGAGGAAAAGTGATGAGTGGAGTAGTTTAGTAGGTGGTGCTTGCTTTTTTCATGAGCGTCATGATTTGATTATCCAGGATTAAGTCAACAGGATCGTATTCACTTACACGTATTGTTCGCAATGTGTATCGCCTATAACAGGTGTCGCCCTTGACGAATTGTATAGCCAAGCGAAAACTACAACATGATCAGAAAGATTTGCATTTATAATAACATCACCAAGATCCACTTGCTTTTGTACTATACTTTTTTAAATGAATGGCAACAACGCCAGCTCTGCTTTGAGTTGTCCCCACCATCTCCTGTCATGCCAACGCCAGATACAAGCAACCATTGACAGATACAACACAGATGCATCATAATATGAGATTCAATCATGCAGATGGATAACTGGGATGTCGTGTATTGATGCGCGTTGTGGATAGGATATTATGAGTATCAGGTACAATGCCGATAAATGAATGTGTAGATCATTTCAGTACATGCACTATAAGAAAATACAATCGCTTGTATCTCAGTTGCTTGTGATCCAGAAACGTATAGTTATTAGGACAGAATTGACCGAAGTGCCTGAAAGTGCCATGTGTCCAAATGAGATGGCGTTCTTCATTTCAAGACATGACCCATTGTTCTTGCCAACTAAAAGTTGTCGGGTCGATGCTCAGATTTTTTTTTTTTGGACGACCACCCGAGCCCATTTGGCTGGTATGAATGGGGTGGATCGCTCATTCCACATTGCAAACTTGAAACTTTGTCATTAGGTGCCTTTCGGGTAGTAGAGCATGTCTGGCTAAGTAATTGATTTAAGCTTATCTATGACAATTTTGAGATACAAGTGATAAGAGTATGTTTTATAAGTCAAGTGATCTTTGCGAGTTGTAAAGTATCAGGAAGGCGTTAGTGAGGAAGCACAAGGACTACTTTGTATAACAAAATCAATGCTTGCATACAGAGTGATCCCTTGTAAAAAATTCCATAAGCAACCACGATGATTTATGAGAAGTGATCAGCGCATCCAAAACTGTAAACTGCCAAAATTTGAAGCATGAGTCATGAAATACTAGTGGTAGAGATAATAGTGATTGTCCCTAGACCAATAATGGATGCGAAAGCATCCCTAATGTGATATGCGCATATGAATTCATTATTGTCATAGATACTTGTTATATAAGAATTTCATGGCGTGCTTGTTTACAAAGAACTAAAACTCGCTGACCAACACAATCACCATTGCCATCCATTTGTGCAACCAATCCTTGGATCTCGATAGCTTAGCTCATTCACACCCGTATTCGCACACACACCTTTGGTTTCATTTGTATAACTGCATACGGCATGATTGTGCTGCTATCATGCATGTTCTTATCCCCATATATATGCTGTTTCCTAAAGTATGACAAAATTAAAGAATTCAATATGCACAATCTTGACGTTTGCATCTTTTTCGAGTGACCCATGTCAGCCATCGCTAATCAATTGCTACCATTATGTAAGCCTTGGATATGAAAGTATCATATGGTTGAATGCCTTGGAACACACAACAACGCACTTTATGTCTTTGACAAACTTCGAATACAGTAACTATGGACTGAACGTGTTTGAAAGCCATGGAGAGTTTTCAAAGGTGTAAATGGAATATAGGCATCTCCAGGAGTATTCAAAGACCTTTGAAGGATCTCCAATACTATGTCGTCCTTATGTGAGCAGTGTAATCTTGTTAGAATATACCGATCGGATGAATTATGTATCATCAAGGGAAAAATGATCATTGTATTTACGAATCAAAGTGCACGTGCCTAACAACTGAAACATTGGTTGCTGTGATGATTACTCATGTAATCGGGATAGGACCCTGCATGGTCGGCAAGTAAAAATTTTTCCATGGACCCTATTAACGCTGAACCCTGATCGGGCAGTTGCTTATCAATGCTTAATCTCAAGATGAAACATAAAATTCCGAAAGCGTAAAGCTTGGTTTTATTATCGGGAGCTATAGTAGAACAAAAAAGAAAACTATGATACAGGAAAAGGTTTGTGTCAAGAATGACTTGGTGACTGGTATGATGCTTTTCGATGTGGGGGAAGAGTAAAGTGCGGAAAGAACATGAGATGGGAATGCGATACGAAAAAAAGAGAGAATGTGTGTGTGTGTGTGCGTGCGTAAATGATAAGATAATAATGGTGTAGATCTACTTGCGAAGGATTTCTTGAATGTTGAGATCGTACCAGCCGAGCTCACGACCAATATCTTCAATGGATTTGCGCTTGGTCTCCGGTACAAAGAAGATAATGAAAAGAGTAACAATAAAGGCAATACCCATAAAGATCAAAAAGACGTATTCATGCATGGCACTCTGGAGAGTAGGGAAAATGAGACCAATGATAAAGTTGCAGAGCCAGTTGACGACCAACGCAGAGGATGAAGCAGCACCAACAGCATAAGTAGGGTATACTTCGGCAGTAATCAAGAAAGGAATGGTACCCAAACCGACAGCAAACGAAGAGACGAAAAGCATGACACACACAACTTGAAGAGCTGAAATTTCAAAGTGCAAGGCAACGCACATGAGCATACCAAATAAACACATGCCAGCTGATGAACCGCTGAGTAAGACTTTACGACCAAGACGATCGACAAGAGCAAGACCAATGATAGTCATAACGATATTGAGAGCTGCAACACCCACAGTGACATATGGAGCATCGGATCCAAATGAAGTGGCAAAGATAGATGTTGAGTAATACATGATACTGTTGATACCGGTCCATTGGGAAGCAGCATGGATAACCATCATCTTGAGAGTGAGCACAAGCAAGGTAGGAATACGGCATACTTGGAAGAATGACAAGGATTGTTCACTTTGGTAAACAACAGAACCTTCTTCCTTGAAACCAGCAGAATCTTGTGTTTTCTTTTCATCATCCTTGCTACCACCACTTGAGAGACCAAGGATCATATCAGAGAATTCGGCTTCAATATCACCATTACGCAAACGTAACATTTCAGCACGAGCTTCATCAATACGGTTCTTGCTAATCAACCAACGAGGAGAACGAGCACAGAATGGAAGCAAGACCACTTGCAATGCAGTAGGAGCAACAGTAAGCATGACAACAATACGCCATCCAACAGCAGAACGAAGACCAAGACCAATGGCTTCAATCAAAAAGATACCAATAGTCATGAGCAATTGCAACACACAACCAAGGGCACCACGGTATTTGGGTGGAGAGATTTCAGCAATGTACATGCTAATAACAACAGTCTAATATAAACATTGATGCATATGTTAGACAAAAGATGCATAGAGATACTTTTCTAATAACGTACCATGAAACCAGAGCCAATACCAACAAAGATACGACCAATGGCAAATTGAGCACTGCTGGTAGCAACCGAAATGAGAATAGCACCGATCAAGAAAGATACATTCATGATCAACATGGAATCACGACGACCAAAGCGCTCAGCCATTGGACCAGCCATTAAAGCACCAAGAAGACCACCCACTGCAAACATGCCAGTAGCAACACCCCAGATCCAATCGCTCATGGGGATACATTGAGGGAGAGAGCTGCCAGGGTAATAAGTAACTTCGCCTTCGGGTACACCAGGGCAAGATTTGACATAATCGCCAGGAATATTGAGAGAACTGGTATTGACACCATTGTTAAGTGCACCCAAGCAGGATACAAAAACACAAAAGACGACGTAAAATCGAAGTTCTGAAGTATTAAGACTGAATCCCATGGTGGGGAAAAAAGAATAAATTGGGGAATGTGGATGATGAAAGGGTCAATTTTTATAGTTGATGTAGACACGTTGTCGGGATCGGTTGTTGTAAGGGTCGTCTCCCCGACATCAGAAGAAAAAGAATAGTGCGAACGAACGAGAAAAGAGCGGAGCTAACAAGTAAAAGACATGAATGGTCGAGTGCCAGTATAGGGTAAGCAACTGAACCCTTCCATCGTCATATCCAAGATTTCCATGCATGCAGTATCATTGTTTGCAATGACACCGCTATGGGCAAATGAGCCCGTGGGCAAAATCGAAAAAATGACACACATACATTTTACATAATACTTGAATTGGGCGCGATGTGATACCACCTAAAGTCAATACACTTGGGTTTTCCCGCTTGTTTCCCGCCGGGATATGGCTGTATATCGGCCCACACGGATCAAGATGAACAGACCACTCTGTATCATCTTTTTGGTGATTCCTCATCATTGAATATACAAGTGTCAAAAAAGTGGAGATAGTATGTTTACTCCACAGAGTATCGAAGCGGTGGATGGTGGAGAAAATGGTCTACATAGGGTGGGGCCCCGGTGTGTACCCACATCCATAATGACGATTCGTATCTTTACATCTCGTGGAACCCCATTTGTCTGGGTTTTTTTTTCGAATGGTATGGTGTGCAAAACGTGGTTTTGCTTCCCGCACCATCCCGTTCGCACGGATCGGCGACCACCGGGATAGCGCTGAAAAAATGTCATCAAGTTACGGGATCAAAAAGACACATAATGCGGTATGGTAAGGTTGTCATGTTGCAAAACAATGCAAAAGACTACGTGTACCACATGTCAAACACGCAATTGCCAAATGACAACATCTCATATATGTTTATCGGCTTTTTTTTTTTTGCTACGCTTGTGTATCCATTCTTGTTGAAGCACCGCACACTCTCTGAGATCATTATTGATGCGTGAGCTTATCTAGTGTTTCGCTTTCATCCTCTCATGTTTTTATCTTTTGTCAAGATGGTTTGGGGGTAAAATAGAATCGGAGTGATAATACTAGATTAGTATAATACACACACCTTTTACACACACACTTTGTTGCATTATAATAAAAGTGAAGCATTTTATAAAGAAAAGAGGGATGCAGGGGGCACGTGGATTATTGGCTCACTATGTGTACTAATATTACAATCATCTTGTTCATCTGTCATCCAAATAGGCCATTCGGGGACATGGCCGATGATGACACTAAGGACATCAAGCCATTTTTCGCGTTCTAGTGCCGAGTCACAAAAAAAGTCAATCGATTCGCCTGTTTCAAATAGGATTCGGAAGCTGTTTTTCACCGAGCAAGAAGCTATATCGTCATCGGATGCCGTGGTCGCCGATCCAACACTGATACTTGAAGAGGGTCTGACAAATGATAAAGCTTTCCCTTCTCTCGGCAATGATGGTGGAGGTGGCGGTGTCATTAATACTGATGATGAAGATGATGATGATGATGACGATGCTGTCAATGGCTCATTCTCTGCTCCGCTGCTTAGGTCCGAAATGATGGTTGTTGTTGAGCTAACTATACGGTTATCCGCGGTAATGCTGATAGCTCTTGAAAGATCAATAACAGTTCTTGGAGCATGTATAGTATCGGTGTATGAAAAGAGTCGCCATCCTCGTAGAGTGTAATAACGTCGTCGCCAATACTATGGTTCAATGACTCCTTATTTTAGTACTTGTTGCAGCTTATGATGTATGTGCACATGATACCTTGAGATCACCTCCTAATTGGGACATGTATCCCGTTTGCCAGCAAGTTTGAGAATATCGTAGGATATTAAGACCTTGCTCACATTGCTCAAAGGTGCTTGGTAATGATGAAGTCTATGATGACATTAGTGATGTATACTTGAATATATGGTGCATGCATACCTCTGGTACAAAGAATAGTTTGCTTGTAAGTTTCCCAACCGCTTTTTCAGGCACATCATCCTTTCTTTGTTTGGCAACGAGCAGACCTGATTTAGCGAATTGATACCATCCATTGATTAAAGCAAATGAAGCTGTGCATATACATCGTCGACATTGTTTCTGGACACTTGCAAAGGACACACGTGCTTGAGCAATAGCACCATCAGGTTGATTGATGTAGCGTAGAATACTATCGGTTCTTGGTCTTCGGTGATTTCCAAATAATCTTCGTAATTGGCTTTTGGATTCAGTTGTTGGCCGACCACCACCCACTTGCAATGTCAGAGTGAATTCCGAATCAGGTTTAACGTCACTGAATGATGATTATCAGTTGACCGGATCTTTCTTTATCTTGACTACTTACATTGAGCAATCCCAGTTGAATTCTACCGTGTGACGCATTGGCATGTAATCCGATACATATTCCATAACACCATCGCTTAATACACAACGTAAATAAGGTGTTTCAGCTAACAAGGGATAAAGTTAGCTTACATATCAACGCTTAAAGTACATGTCACTTGCCCAAGTCAATGGGGAAATCTAAATTTTCAGCTGCCAGCACTTTGAGATAGAGTCGACCACCCCCACCATTATTTGATCTTGAACCTGCAAGGTTAGGTGAAGAGGATGACTAGAAACATGCATGAGTCAATATAATGATGATTGTAGATAGGAATTATTACCTTAAGACTTTTCCATACTGGTTCATGGGATGGTATAGATGCTTCAGTTGTTGTAGAGTGCTGTTCATCATGGGAGGATTGTTCATTGACCGTAGCATAGATCACTTTGGAAGCGATGCGCTCAGTATAGCGTGTTGGCTAGCCATCTTTATCATTCAATAACCCCATATTGCATTGTTTGCCCTCTTCCAACTTACCAAATCAATTGAGCTATTGGAACCATCCCGTTGTGTTGCAATTCGATCAAGTTCATCGAGTAATGAAGAACCAAATTCACCAGAAAAGGAAGAAGAGGAAAAAGGAGGCAAGACGTTATTGTTGTTTTGTGTGCGTTTCTGATTTCTTGTCCTGAGCATAGCTTCACGTATCTGTGATTCGACGGAGCGTAAATTATTGGCAGTAGGAGCTGATGGTGGTAGTGGTGGATTTAATAAGGATGGTATTGGGTGATTCTTATCCCATCGTTGTTGGGATGGTCGATTATTTCGCTTGACTAATTCAGATAACACTTCATCTCCCATAATGCGATATCCTTTGTGTGGTTGTGTTGTGGTGGGTTTACGTGATTCATTGATGACTTTGGAAGGATCAAGTCGGAGAACAGGAGCGGCGGCATGAGTGGCGGGGTCTTGCGGTGATGGTGGATTTATAGGGGAAGAGGGTGTTGTCAAGGATGAAGCAGCTGTGGATGTATCAGGTGGTGCTTGGTGATCCAATGTATTATTATCATCATCATTCATATCTTGTTCCATTGAATCATCTTGTTCAAGTAGTATATCATCATCATCATCATCATCATCTCCTGCACTGAATAATTCATCACTATCATCTTGTGTCTCTAGATCCGAGTCAGGTGATTCTAACAAATTGTCTTCTTCATCTTCTTCATCTCCACATATCTCAATAGTATCAATGTCGCTACTAAATGTGACACGTTTTCCGGATCCAGTTGTTGACTGAGGAGGAGGAGGAGGTGGTGGTGATGATGGAGTAGTAAAAGGACAAGAAATATCAGTGACATGAAGAGAAGGTGATGAAAACGAAGGACGAGCTGTAGCATTGGACGTGATTGTAGTTGGTAAACTAGCACCAGCCGATGATGGTCGACGTCGATAATCAAGTGGAGTTAAATGATAAGGTGAAGATGATACAAGGTCAGGAAAGAGTGACGTTTGAGCTGTAGCACGAATAGCGAGCGAAGCAACTTCAATACGAGGTGCAAATGCCTTTGCTAATTCAGAAGGTTGAACTGTTTGGCGATTGTTGCTACTTGTACTGTTGCTGGTACTCTTATTGTCTGCCATTACGGTCAAGGTGTATATAAAAGTGTGAAAAAAGAAAAAAGAAAAAGGATGCGGGGAAAGAAAGGAGTCAAGACGCGATCATGCTGTAAAAGGCAAAAGCAAAACAGCTTGGTTTGGAGTACTTGGTTACACACATGAAAAAAAAACTCCACAGGAAGCAACCATAGTATAATAGTGTTTTATGTAAATGATTGAATACAAAGAGTTTATATACCTTCCACGAGTACATACTCGTTAAGGTTATAGTACAAACGATGAGAATTACTCGAATCTACATCCACTGAAAGGCGATGTTGTTTTTGAGAATGAGAACGATAATGATGATGTTGGAGGAGAGAAGAACGACGTTGTGAAGAACCATGTCCCCAAAAAGAACAATCTTTGATCCAATGACCTTGCTGCTTGCACAGAGAACATCGCGCTACTTCAGTTAAATCACGAGCAAGTCCAGCATCTGCAAGACGTGCTAAATTTTCCTCTAATGTCAATGGGAAACCAGGCATGTTGACACGACAAGTAGCATCTGGATTGTATACAGCCATTGAAACAGGTGTAGCAGTATACGTACGACGAGCATTTCCTTGCAGATCAACAAGGATGGTAGTGCGAGAAGGTGGCGTATTTAATGCAATAAGCTGCAAAGGGCAACGCGCATCAAACAGTTTACGGCCAATTGTTTGTAAAGTTTCAGTAGGACATGCTTTAGAGTACACATCTAACGCTTCCAGAAACGCGTGTTGATCACCTCGTCTTGCAGCATCAAATAACTGTGCCCATGCCGATGAGCTGCTTACAATCGAAATATAAGGACATTCACGAGCTACTGCATGTGAACCAGAACCACAGTAACGGCATCCGATGCCACCGGTTTGTACCATATTCTGCACCAATTGCATATTAGCTACAAGAAACGCCATTCCATCACTGGTGCTTGAATCCGTGGGAGAATGGCTGCTGCTGCTACCACTGCTGCTACTGCTGCTGTCACTGCTACTCGTATCACGTTGACGCTGCTGATGGGTCAATGATGTTGCTTTTGCCCATCCAGCATCACTACTGGTCATTGTTTTGGTGTCATCATCACCTTCATCCACAACTTTTAATATGCTTGCAAAACGATCTTCCCAATGTTGTTGTTCACCAGCAGAAAAAATAGTATCATTGGTCTCATCCATTTGACATGAAGACCATGGTGATATAGGTGGTGTCCATTCTTGTGATTGATGATGATAGTAATTGGAGTTGATGACTTGTGTTTTTATACACATCGACAGGTTAGCATGGTGTATCCATATTAGTGATAGTGGTTTAAATACCTCGATTGTTATGACCAGACCACATATCGTGGGTGGATGCAGATCCTGGTGGTGTAATAGGTGATGGATGAGTCCAATAGGATGAAAAATCAGATGTGCTATGACGAGTAGACTTGTCAAGGGGTGATGACATGCGTCTGAAAGGTGGAGCTTTAATGTCAAGTGTTGCAGGCAGTCGATTGCTGTTGTTGTTGCCACGGAAACTACGCTTATCCCATACTGGTTGGGAATTTCTGTCAAGCAATGCATTGGATGATGCACTAAGAGCATCTGCTGAATACATGCGTGATGGCATGCGTAAAGTGGGAGGGCCAGTATCTAGTAGATGACAGTATATGAATAAAATAACACACTCTCTTTTCTTCTTGTTTCATACCTTGTGTCAGGGTGGTGGTGTTGTTGTTAGTTGGATGGAGAGAAAAGCCTAGTGGATCATCAACAGAAGATTTGAAATGATGATGTTGGTTGATGGATTGTGTACAAGATGATGGAGGAGGTAGTGATGAAAATGAAGGTGGTGGAGCTACACAAGTGGATGGGATGGATACCGGAGGAGGGCGTGCGGATTTAACTAGCTTATTTGTGATATTGGCTGCAGCAGCAGCATGATGTTTTGATGTAGCAAGATTATTTTCTGATGATCGCCTTTGATGATGGGTGGTGCTGTTGCCATTCTTTGTCTCAAATTCACGAATCCATGTTGCACCTTTTTTCCAGGCATCATCATTTTCATCTGTGTAATGATTTTGACCAACAGTCAAGTAGGAGGAAAAGTCAATGTAATTTTCTGCAGTATTGCCCCATGCCACTACACGATCAGGTTTGACTTGTTCCCATCCTCCTGGTGAAGGTGGGATGGATCGAAACTCAATGTCGGCATAGCGTCGTTTGCAACGCATGAATAATGCAATCTCATCAGTTTTAACAAGGCGTTCTTCTGGTTGTTGCTGATGTCTTGTTACCACTTTGGATTCAATTGTGTTTGATTTGCGATTATTCGTATTGTTGGAAGAGGAAACAGGTGCGCGTTTGTTGTTGTAATCAGCTGATGACCGCCATACGCCTCGCTTCCAGACATTGTTGTTGATGCCAGTATTTCGCCTTTGTTGGTTATTGTTTTGAATATGTTTGGTTAATGGACGTGTGGATTGCTGTCGCCTATATGTATTGGATAGAGGATGCTGCTTTTTGCTGTCAAGATCATCATTAATATCTCGGGGTTTCTTGTTACACCGCCAAAGATCCGGAGCATGATCCGTGTTAGCAGAACAAGGAGGAGTATCGCAGCCAATTGCAGTAGGGTGATGCTTTGCACAACAAACATCTACAAGCAAATAATCGCGTGCATTTGGTGTGTGAGAGATTGACTAGCCTTGACAAGAATATGCTTTTTGATGTGTTTACCCTTTCCACCATCATGATCACTATTGCTTGATATCTTTTTCGGCTGCTTTGCATTATCCTCATCTATTGTTGCTGTAAATCAGCACTTGGTATTCATTCACAGTAACTCATGCTGTTTACTACCATCCATGGTTTTTCTCGAAAAATGACATGACGCTGACTCGTTTGTTGCTATAGATGATTGAGAACAGGAGGTGGAATTGTCCATGCCGCTGCTGATATAGAGTATGTCAATAGATTGGAGGATGTGGGGTATGAAGGGGAGAAAGATGCACGCGGTCTTTTCTTTTTGGTGAAATGTAAGGATAAATGTACTATAGTTAGATTTTGAGAGCAGGAGTTGTTAAACAGCTTAAAAAAAAAGAGGGAAAGAGAGGGAAAAAAAAGAGAAGGAAAAAGAAAGGGCGCTTGATGTGATGCGAAAAGGAAATGGACTGTTTCATACCTCCTTGGTTATGCTTTTTCCCCTTTGTCTTACGACCCAAGCCCCTGCATTGCCTACACTCGCATCATTATCTTTCCAGCACACTTGTGCAGTGTCGTATCATTATCATTGTCATTATCATGGTAGATGACATCAAGTGAGTAGCTTAAAACATGTGGTGAATGATTACAAAAGAAAGAGCGTGTGTGTGCGTGTGTGTGACATATGGCGTTTCCAAGGCACATTTTTTTTATTCATGGTAGATCCATCATCTGTCAAGAGTAGTGGTCTTTTGCCACCTTGGTGAAACACATAACACACAGGCCTACTCGAAACTCCGAGCTTAGCATGGTTCGCTTCACATTGGCTTACTGCTCTCTTTGACTCTCTCTTTTTCTTCTTTATTACTCTTAATGTCATTTAACGATTTGGAACAAGGTCTCGGTGGAAGTGGTGCTGGAAACGGAAGAGGATCACGACAGAATACTCCTTTACTTTCTGGTAACAATACTAGGCTCTTTCGCTCTCTTTCTCAGTTTTCTTACTCTTATATTTATAGACGATGATCGAGAATATAAGACACTCACTCAACGAGTTTCTCAACAAGTATTTCATATCAATGGAAACATTAGCAGCATCGAACGTCTTGTTGGATACCTTGGTGGTTCAAGAGATACACCTGACACTCGCACTAAACTGTACGTCATTGTATTTTCCGATTCAACCATTGAGCTCATCCTTAGTTTCCCACAGCCATGAAGTAACTGAATCGACTCGAGAACTCATTAAAGACTCGACCCATGACCTAAAGAATCTAGCTCAATTCCAAACTGTTGACCCAAAAAAAGCGGTGAGTGTAGTATTATACTCTTCTTGCATGGTATCGCTTACTCGCCTTGTTCTCCGCTTTAGCGCCAACGTAAATTGGAACAACAAAAGCTTTCCAAGGATTTCCAAAAAGTACTTGGCGAATTCCAAAAAGTACAACGACTCTCTGCTAGTAAACAACGTGAATATGTGGACAAGACCAAAGCGACTACAGCAATGCTTCAATCACAGCAGGCAATGTAAGTTTCTTTGTTGGTTCCATAATTGAACGAGATAATAATGAATGATTCATAGCGCTGAAGAAGAAGCGGTCCATGGTCAACAACAACAACAACAACAACAAACTGAAGTACAAGCAGCGGATGATGCTCAAAGGCGGATGCAATTGCAAGCTCTAGACAATGAGATTGAATACAATGAAGTCATGATCACAGAACGAGAAGGAGAAATCCAGGGCATCGAGCAGGGTATTACGGAATTGAATGAGATCTTTCGAGATCTGGGTATGCTTGTTAACGAGCAAGAGAGTGGTATCCGTAAGTAGTTTTATGCATTTATATGAATGGATCACCAACTCTTATTTATAGAAAGCATCTATGGCAACGTCCTCAACATTTCCCAAAATACACGTCAAGCTGCAGATGAACTTACAGTCGCCAATCGTCATCAAAAGAATGCCAGAAAGAACATGTGCTGTCTATTGTTAATAGTAACAGTGGTGGCATGTGTGCTTGCACTCATCATTGTCGTCGCCAAATAACCCCTCTCCCCTAACCCATGCCATCATTTCATTTCTATTTTGTGTCTCTATATTCATAACCATATTATATATATACATACAATGATATCCCTTTTTCTAAACTATGCGGATGTTGTGGTTGCTTCTTTCTTATTGTCCATATCTGATGTTGGAATGCCAGGTGTACCTTGTTCTTGTTCTGGTTTCTTTTCTTGATCCTCTTGATCATCCTCTTCACCTTCGAAACCTGTCAAAATGGGATCATTTTCATAGGTGGGAAGAAGATACCTAATAAATGATAAGTTGAATGTTCAATTCACATGATATTCTATACTTACTTGGGATCCTTCCAGAAATCAGCATCTTTATCAATGGGTTGTTGAAAGCATTTCTTTTCTTGCATATGATTTGGAAGCAATGACAAATCTTCTACCACGTGACCACACACGAAGCACTTGTCAAGTGACGATTGATGTCTGATGTAATTGAGAAGCACCACTGTCTTGTAAAAATCCAGACCTGCATAATGATACACACGTGATGAGTCCCATTATATATCACATGTCCCCCTTGTAGCTTATATTATTACCATACTCCTTTCGTATCCGTGAGAGATCGAATTCATGCGCTGTTTTCATGTGTTGCAATGCTTCCTCTGGAGATGGGAACACATCACTATCGAATAGACACATGGTTGGTTCAGCTTCTTCTTCCTCCCAATCAGCCCAGGATCTAGTTTTATCCTATGAGTATCTCAGTTCGTTCATTCTAAACATGGACTTACTCATCACGCTTGTCATCGTCGCTATCATAGTTGTCATGCTCAAACGATTCCCAATTCTTGCCAGGTTCCAAATAATTAATCACATAGAAGCGATCGTATTGTCTGTTTCGTGGAGCAATCTTGAAATGCTTCTTTTTACGCATGTGTTTACGCAAAACGGGTGCGTTTGTGAATATCTTTTCGCAGTACAAGCACTGAAGCCTTGAAATGCCATTTCAGTATATCATTTCATCATTGAGATAATCACCATGACTTACTTTGAAAGCTTGCTTTCCAACATGTCCAAGAACTCATTCACATTGACCAAGTTGTCGGGAAGACCAATGTTAAAGTTGTGCTCGGAGAACATGTGTTTGAATAGAATGGCCCTACGATATAGATGTGAGATGATAGGTACTTTGAATGTCTCATAACCCTTACCTGTTGTCGCAAATCACCTTGCAGAATAAACATTTTCTGGGTACTTTGGCATCATGATCGCGTTCACGTTGTTGTGTTTTCAAGACTTCCTCCTAAAATAAAACGCGTTGAACAAAAGAGTGTTTCTTTAATGATAAAACGAGAATGACTTACCAACTTGGCTCGTTGCATTTCATCGCGAATTTCTTTATCCAGGGGACAATAACGGGGATCGATAATGTACACTAATAACTATGGATTAATATTTTCTATTCATCCACATGGATACTCACATACCTTTAGCTTCAATATCATCGAGACATGCAATTTCCTCGATAGGTTTCTTTTCAAGTTCCTTGGCCCAACGACTCAAATAAGGATCAAGAGCAATATACATGTGATGTAAATCCTTGAATACAATGTTATGTTCCGAACGAAGATGCTTGACAAGTGATGTAGTGTCGAGAAATGGTTCATTTGCTGGGCAGTTATTCAAAGGACAAACGGATAAAATCGAAGTATGATAGGGTGGTACAACAGCTTCCTCTTCTTGTTCCTCTTCTTCACTCGATCCTTCGTCATCGTCTTCATTCTCCTCTGGCAAGTGATATGGATTGGATTGGGTGGTGGTGGTGGTAGGAGGTGAGCTTCGAGGGTGGTTGATCTTTGTAGTGGACTGCTTGCGAACCGATCGCGATTTACGAGCATGGTTGCCTTTGGACTTTCCATTAGCAGGTCTTTGTGCCTTGCTTTTGTTGTCGTGGTGGTTGCCCTTGGTAGGAACTGTGCACCATTCACCACTGTCTTCCATTGCACGTCAAAGTTAGAAAGAGTGAAAAATGCAAAGGAAAAGTGTCGAACTCACTTGAACCTTTGTGACTGGTGTACTACCTTACATTCCTTAAACTCCACCCCGATTCCTCTTTCATGCCGTAATCCGTAGCTTTTACATTATTCATTATTCATTGCTCATATCGAGTTATTTGTAAATGCTTTCATATTGTAACCCTAAACATATTCAGAATTGTCGTCGTAGTTTACTAGTTCATAAGAATCATGGTTCATTACAATGTATTGTACTAGTTTTGGTGAGGTACTTTTTAAAAGAACGATATCTACCGCTAGTAGGGTGTGTGTGTGTGTGTGTGTGTGCGCATGTGGTCTAGATTTGAATATATTGTAGATCAGGTTACTGTTATCCATATTAAAGTGTGTACAAATAAAATGTGGCTGTTGTGATGGATTTTATTACCATGGATCCAGATTGGCGTAAAAGATCACTATGAACGACACAGAGTCATATGCAACCAACTACCTAATATGGCCAAGTCGCATTCAAGCACCGCCATTCAAGGGCTAACAGGATGCTGGCCACCTACAGATATCTCTTTCACCGATACATAATATCATGTCCTCAGAAAACGAGTCGTCTTCCAACGCAACTAGACCTATTGTTCAATCCAACATTCAACCTACGGGGAAAGCAACCAACGTTAAGCTTGTCTTGTTAGGTTAGCCCCGAAAAAAAGAAGTCAATGGAACAAGTTATCTAACGCATTGAGACACAGGTGAATCGGGTGTGGGCAAATCCAGCTTGGTCCATCGCTTTGTCAACCGCGATTATGAAGCGAATCGTGAACCAACGATTGGAGGTGAGAATGAAGCAAACCATCCTCGACCATGCGTGTTCATCTCCTTGTCTTTTTTTTTTGCAGCTGCATTCTTGACACAGCGATGTCACTTGGAAGATAGAGTAATCAAGTTTGAAATCTGGGATACAGCAGGTCAAGAACGTTTCCATTCGCTTGCACCCATGTATTATCGCAACGCTCAAGCAGCTATTATTGTGTATGATGTAACCAAGGCGGTATGTAATGTTGATGGTATGAGGTGAAACATGCTACTCACGCATATTCATCCATCTAGTCGACACTCGAGAAAGCAAAGTCATGGGTCAAGGAATTGCAGCGACAAGCCAATTCTAGTATTGTGATTGCTTTAGCTGGCAACAAGTTAGATTTGGTAGAAAATGAAGAGGATGATAGTGATGAAAATGAACGTCAAGTCGCTGAAGAGGATGCCCGAGCTTATGCCGATGAAGCAGGACTTGTCTTTATGGAAACAAGTGCAAAGACGAGCAAGAATGTGGATGTCATGTTCACTGAAATTGGTATGTCATGGTATCCAAGGAAACACACACCATAGTAACCATTGAAAATAGCCAAAAAGATCCCACATGAACATCTCATCTCGGCCAACCGTAACGATGGTCGTGGTATTCGAGGAGCTCACGGCAATGTTGATTTGATGCAACCCGCTTCTGAAAATCGATCCTCCAGCCAATGTGCTTGTTAGACACCACAACGACATACCCTTTTATTGTTTGCCCCCCCCACCGTCCCATTGTTTCTATTCGTTCCATACACTTTTTTATACATCTCCTTTTTGTGTCAATGCAATATCAGTCTTAGTGTGCATGTTTAAAGGAAAGAAAAAAAGATATTTTAATATTCTTGAATCTGTTATACAAAGTGGGTTACACGATCATGCCAAGTGGATGTGAGAGAAACACTATGAATTTATTTATGATTTCCCAATCCAATCCTCTCAATAACATATTCAGGCATACAATAAGCTGGATTGACAGGTTTGAGACCTGGATATCCCAACAATGATAAACCGGCGACCCCAAATACAGTA
This sequence comes from Lichtheimia hyalospora FSU 10163, assembly GCA_025094155.1. NCBI lineage: Eukaryota > Fungi > Mucoromycota > Mucoromycetes > Mucorales > Lichtheimiaceae > Lichtheimia > Lichtheimia hyalospora. The sequence goes on from PTRB01000005.1 coordinate 17,445, forward strand.
TGAAAGACATCCACCATATCACCAGGTCGATCTGAAATGCCACCTTGTTCAGTATCCTACTCGAAAACCATATATGAACAATGAGTGTCAAGAGTCATCCTTAGGAGTCGTACCTGTGCGGAAAGAATGAACTGCATCAGCTTTTGCTTATCAATCCAATGTAAACGTCCAAGCATAGCCAACGAAGAAAGCACCCACCAAGAATAGCACACCTATTATTCTAATGTGAAAACCACGTATCATGTATATCAAGCATCCTTTACTTACATCTTCCAACTTCTCTGGGCGCCCATTAAGTCCACCATTTTTGAGTTGGCGTTCACATAACCACCATCCTAGTAAATCCGCATCCACCAAATGCAGATTGTTGGTAATAGCCAATGCAGCCACGCAACAAAAGATTTGTCCCGAGTGAGATTCAGCTCCTGGAGTGCTACCAAATCCACCATCGTAATTTTGACATTGCATAATCCAGCCCACGGTCTTGTCCACATTGATAGCATCCATTCGTTTCAATAAGGATAGAATTGAACATGCGATATAAGCGAAACGAGAATCGACTTCACCCCATTCATCCCCCTTGACGGATCCATCTTGGTTTTGTAAAGATGATACATCTATAAAGTAGTTTAGTATCCTTGTATGCTTCCATCACAGTAACGTACATTGGACAACGGCTTCAACGTTGATAGCATCCAGTGCGTCATAAGTCACCAATACTTGAATAGCAGATAACGTATACAAGATATGCGGATCATGATGGTTATGACCCCCAAAGCCGCCGTTCGAGTGTTGTTGGTTCGCAAGGTATTCAATGACTTGGTCGCGTGGCAGGGCGTCAATCTCATTCATCAAGTCCAATGCGGTAAGACCCCAGTATAGCCCATTGACTCGCAAATGCTCAGTCAACCAGTATTCGAGATCTTCTTGTCGGGTATCGAGTGATTGAATATACTTGACATGTAAGGGAATAAGTAATGTGTCGGTCATGGTTGCTGTGGGCGGAAAAAGGAACAGAGAGATGTTGATACTCCCAAATGTCAGCAGTTTTAGTCAGTATTGCATAAAGATCACATTCATGTGCTATACTCGATATCAACCTCCAATGCACCCTTCATTGTTCATGATCATCCAGAAACACATATTCCCTCTTTATCATAGAATGTCCTACTCCATTATATCAAATCCACCCCAATAAAGATCGAATATGTTGCGCATAATGAAACATTCATATGATACAGAATACAAAGAACAATCACTATGATTGTACCAGTCTCTTTTTTATGCTGGCATGTTTGATACTGCTAATGCTTTATGTATGTTGTAAACACGATACTATTATTAACCAAGTACATCTGGAATACGTAGAAACATTCATGGATAACATTGACAAGCATGTATTAATGGGTATCCAATGCAACATGGTTGAGAAAAAGGGGAGTGGGGGTGGGCAATATGCTGTTGCTAGGTGATAAGACAAGAGGATTTAACATTGGCGGACCTGCCTTTGATATTGCACACACTTTTTTTCTCGTTTTATATCAGATTCACATCCAATATGCCACCTGCACGACAACAGGTATGACACTCGACTCTAATTGAAAGCAACGATCTGACATCATTCTCATCCAGGTTGATCGCGATACACTTGAAGAATACTTGAGAGAACGGCGACCGGAAGGTGGCACATACAACATTTGGCATAATCGTTGGAAGGGTTTAGAGAAAGATTGGAGTAAAAAAGGGTGTGTATAAAGTTGAGCAATGTGGACAAGGATGCCTTTCATGCTGATGGTGGGTACTAGAATGCGAGCTCGATTCAAGGTGGATGTGAAGCGCGATTCGGGAGAGACGGTTGGATCAAGTAACCGGAATGCCTACTTTTGCCTTTATTTCGCCAAAGGCATGTGTGCTCAAGGAGCTCAGTGTCCCATGTGGCACCGTATCCCAAATGAACGTGATGAAGTGGAGACGACCATTGATTGTTTTGGAAGAGACAAGTACATGTAAGTGGTTAAATCAATGTCTGTGTGTGGATGATGATGGTATTCATATCAACGCGTGCGTAATACAGGGAATTCCGACAAGATATGGGTGGTGTGGGTTCTTTCAATACACAAAACAAGACTTTATATGTGGGACGTATTGCACCAACAGAAAACATGAAGGAGATCATTCGTAAACATTTTGGACAATTTGGTCCTATTGATCGATGTAAGTGAAAGAGTATGCGAAACCAATCCATCCAGAGCTAATGTCTTTTTTCATCATCATCAGTACGAGTCATCAAACATCGAGGTGTTGCCTTTGTCACTTATGCATCACGCAGCAATGCAGAATTTGCAAGAGAAGCAATGATGAATCAAGGTCTTGATAATAATGAAATTCTCAATGTTCGGTAAGTGTTGGAAAAGAGAGATAGGTGGATCGTTAACATGGTTATCTCTAGATGGGCAACTGCAGAACAGGATGCAATGGCACGTGCTGGAGATGAAGATGATACAGGAAACCAGAAAAGTAGTGGTGCTTCACATTATCCTCCTCAAGTTTATGCTCAACAAGATGCCGAATCCGAATTGCCAGCAGAATTTAGTCACGTGAAACGAGAAGTAGCAGAGGACAAGTTTCATGACATGGAAGAACGTGCCAAGCGTCAACGTGTAGAACAAGTAGAAGCACCACCCCAGTATTATTACGATGCCCAGTCAGCTTATGCCATCTATGGATATACCGCACCTGATATTGCTGCTGCTGCTGCTGCCACCACTGCTGCATCCACGCATCAACAAGCAAACAAAAAGGTTGCTGGCATTATTCCACAAAATGTGTTGGATAATCTCAAGAATCTATCGAAAAGTGACAAAGACGATACTACTACCCCAAAGAAGACTACTGCTGCAAGTGAAAACAAGGGTGGATTGGGTAATTTAGCTGGATACGGTAGTGATAGTGATGACGAGTAAACAAATATACACTGCATGCCATTTAATAGAGATCAACGGTTTTACATTGAACAAAGAGATAATGCATTGTGGAGGTTAAATAATGGAAAGAGAAATGTCTAGATGCCATCAGACTATATATATGTAATGCAATTTTAGGGTTGGTGTTATGGAAAAAGGGGGTTAGAGGAAAGGGAAATGCAATATGCTGGGATGGTGAAATTAGTAAGCACCTTCCAAGGCTTGATCGAGATCCTTGATAAGGTCTTGAGCGGATTCAATACCAACCGACATACGAAGAAGAGTATCAGTGATACCAAGAGCAGCACGGTCTTCAGGGCTCAAGCTAGCGTGAGTCATGACAGCAGGCACCTCGATGAGAGATTCGACACCGCCAAGCGACTCAGCAAGAGTGATCATGCGGAGACGACCAAGAAGCTTATTGACATTATCCAAGTTACCCTGAACACGGAAAGAGATCATACCACCAAAGCCCTTTTGTTGGTTCTTGGCAAGTTCATGTTGAGGATGGGAAGTAAGACCAGGATAGATCACTTCAGTGATCTTGGGATGCTTCTCAAGATGGTGAGCAAGAGTAAGAGCATTTTGTTCGTGACGTTGCATACGCAACTCCAAAGTCATGACACCACGACGAGCGAGATAACAATCAAAAGCAGATGGAACAGCACCCATGGAGTTTTGAATGAAGATAAGCTTGTCATAGATTTCCTTGCTGTTGGTAACAGCAATACCCATCACAACATCACCGTGGCCGTTAAGATACTTGGTGACGGAATGGACAACAATATCAGCACCCAAAGCCATGGGGTTTTGGAAGTAAGGAGACAAGAAAGTGTTGTCAACCACAAGCAAGGCACCGTGAGCATGAGCAATTTCAGCAACTGCCTTGATATCAACAAGACGCAAAGTGGGGTTGGTGGGAGATTCAACCCAAACAATCTATGCACATATTATCCATGTTAGCCACCCATGGCGTCATCCAAAACAAAAATGATTCACTTACGCGAGTGTTGGGCTTAAGAGCACTCTTCAAGTTTTGGGGATCAGCCAAATCAACAAAGTCCACTTGAACACCGTGGTTAACAGCCACCTTGGTAAAGTAGCGGTAGGTACCACCATAAACGTCATTCACAGACACAACATGGGAACCAGCTTCCAATGTACCAAGAAGAGAAGCAGTGACAGCTGAACCAGAAGAGAAAGCGACACCATATTGAGCACCTTCAAGGGAAGCAATGACATTTTCAAAGTTGGCTCTGCTTGGGTTACCAGAGCGAGAGTAGTCATAACCCTGCAATAACAATGGTCAAAGACGTGGGAAAAATTCTTTAGTGCCTGACTTTGTCTCCGAATAAGAATATCTGATAATTTACCTTGTGAACACCAGCAGCGGACTGAGCAAAGGTGGTCGAAAGAGAGATGGCAGGAATCACTGCACCAGTGGTAGGATCAGGGTTCAAACCAACATGGACGGCACGAGAACCAAATTCGCCTTCGTAATGTTCAGAGAAAGTCATTATTTGTTGTTGTGTACTGGGAAATAACGGGGAAGAGAAAAAGAGAGGGAAATGAGAAAGAAAAAACTGCGACGGCTGTCAAAATCTTGCTGCTCCGTATTTATGGTAAAATGAGCGACGTCATTAGTTCACGGGAAACAAGACTGTGGAGCTGTGTTATGTTTGTGTTTCTTGTGTGTCCTGCTTATGGCGACATTTGTATATCCTTGATATGATTAGTAATGTCTGGTTTCTCTGGTGTGATCCAACATGTTCCATGACAAATTGCGTAAGCATTGCCTATTTGTGCGTCATTTTATTATAGCAATAATTTCCATCATGGATCATCATGTGGTCGTTGTGTGTGGGTGTCTAATCTCACTACCATAGCAACAGCAACCAAATGATCGTCCCATTCCATCGGGCGTCACCTACAAAGAGACTTGACCACTAGTAATCGGAGGTTCTATAGTGCATTCCCGCATTTTCGGTTTATTCCCCTTCTACTTTTCTCTCTCTTTGCATATATGGGCAACCAACGCAAAAAGACACCCAAGCACAAAGATCCCGTATTATTGGGTCTTCCTGATGGTGCCATTGAGTCCAATGACGATGTGGATGCTTACATTACCAAGATTGGTGGTGTGCCCGTAAGTCAAGCACGCTTGCAAGTTAAAATTTTTTTGACAGTATGCTTTATTGTTTTAGGTATGGCTCAACTCTGAGAAACTACCGTCACCCAAGGTGTTAGAATGTGGCAATTGTCGACGGTCAATGTACTTGATCTTTCAAGGATATGTTCCTTTGGCTGACTCTCCATATCACCGCGTGATTTATGTATGGGGTTGTAATCAACGTTTATGCATGCGCAAGGAAGGAAGGCAAGTGTTACTATGGATACCCCGCTTATGTATATAGTATAATAACATGATGGAATAGTTTCTCTGTACTCCGGTCACATCTTGTAGATCCTGAGTATTTGGCAGCACAAAGAAAGAAAGAAGAGGAGAAACGGAAAAAGGAACAAAAAAAGAAGCAACAACAAGCATCACCCTTTGGAGCACCTGCTGGTTTCCAGGTAAGAGACATGTTTTAACAAGATGGGATCCAGAGGGATGCTAACACTATATTTTATTCCTAGTTGGGAGATCTATGGGGTGCAAGTTCACCAATGACAAATCAAGCAACACCCGTGGCAACATCCTTTGCATCGATTGCATCCAAAGCACCTTCCTCCGACAATAGCTTGACAGAAGCCATGTCCAAAATGAATCTTGAAGATACAACACAACACGTGATTCCAGCTGAATCCATTGTCAGTTTTCCAGCAGAGAACTTGTGGATTACCGAAGAGGACTTGAATAACATGGCATCATTTGGAATTGACATGTCGAGATATCAGGAATATGTCGATATGCAGAATGCACTACTTGAAAATGCTGCTGATGAAGAATGGAGTGGTGAAACGTATGAAAAGCAAACATTACCCAAAGGTGTCGATAAACAATTTCGAAAGTTCATGGAGCGTGTTGAATGTGAACCGAGTCAATGTGTGCGTTACGAATGGGCTGGTGTCCCTTTACTCTATCATCAACTACAACAGCCCTTGTCATCACTCGCAGGTCGATGCTCCCATTGTGGTAGTCCACGTGTTTTTGAAATGCAGCTCATGCCCAATGTATTATCGATCCTCCCTATTGCCGAATACGCGTCATCCAATCCATCATCAACAGAAAATACTCTCAAGGCGTGGGATATTGGTATGGAATTTGGCACAGTCATGGTCTTTGTCTGTGAAAAGGATTGTCATCCTGGTGATGTCGAAAGTCCCTCCCATGTTCAAGAGCATGTTGTTGTACAGTATGAAAAGGATTAGACCCCCCCCATTATATGTAGATAAATCATCCTGATGTAATTGAATGCATACACACATATTACTTTAAAGCAAAAAGACTAGCTGCCTTTGATTCCTCACTTGTGTCATTTTTGTGTGTGTTGTTGTTTAGGGATTCGCTAGAGCTAAGGAATAAGGATATCCATATGACAGAGTGATTGAATGCAGCCATCATCCTAATTTGAACTCGCTCTTTCCTTTTACATTATTCGCACAATGTCATTACTTGAAATCATCCATGATTACATGGCCATTATGTTTGACGCCATCATCCTCTGTGCAAACTGCCAACCATGGACCATCAGCATACTTTGACACATTGTGCATGATTTACCACGACACATCAAGCCCATTCAATGCTAGAACCGAATCCTCTTACAATTTCCACAATGCGTATCCACAGGATAAGCACTTCTCAAGTCAACATATCTCCCACTCTAAGATTTATATGCAATTTGATATACGTCTCAATCATGTGTCAGTTTTGTATATATCTATGGAGCTGCTGGTGTTGGTGTACCAATTAATATTGATGGTTGATAAATCATCCCTGTAAACACATCTAAAGTTGATTACAAGTAAAATCAAAAATCATGTTTTCTTTTAATAGTATGAACACTAGGCTTGATAAAGGGGTTTTGGAAGCAGATGTAATAAGGCTGTGTATTGCAGACTATTAAGCAAGTGTGAATAAGAATAATAGGCCATGTCATGAGTGTGTATCTTACATGTAGAGAGAAAGAGAATGCGATTTATACAATAGAATACTTTCAATTCATGCCATTGTCCGAAAGATTCATCAACAACTGGCCCAAACAACGCCGTGTAGCAGCATCATCCTTTAGTACTGCATGGAATGTTGTATCTCTCAATGGTTCTGGAAGACATTGACGCAAAGCTTCTCGTGCCCTATATATAAATCATGATGAGTAATGGATGCATAGATTGCAGGATGTCTCTTACCGTGGGTTGTCCGATAATCTAAGATAGCATCGAATGACATGTTTGAGCAGTCGAATCGCCTGTGTCTCGACCAATTGAGAAACCATATTGTGCAAAACGGTCGCCACAGCATAGAAACGCTCGTATGTTTGACAAATGTAATACTACAACACATATGATTCAGTCAGTCATTCCCATTTTCCCATATCAATCCAATATTTGATACCTACCAATCCAGTTTCGTCCAACAAGATCTTTTGAATGATGAAAATGGCTACAGTCTTTGACAATTCGCTGCCCGTCTCCATGATACGCAAGCATAAGGGTATAATCTCGGTTGAAAGAAGGAAACTAATGACTTCAGGGTTGTCATTCTATATATATACATACCAATGAGCATCTCAATGTCTCTTGTTCCATGATTTGTTTCCTTTACCTTCACAAGCGCACCAATAACACCTAGACTCGTCAATCGAAGGTATTCAAAGGGTCGTGTTTTGCTTGTGGTGTTCAAGAATGGATATAAATAGAGAGGTAGATGTGCTATATAGCTATGAGTATTTTCCCTCGGTATATAAAACAATGTCATTGCTTACCATTCAAAAAGAGAGCTCGTGTTTCATTATGATTTGCAACACATTGTAATAGCGCCAGCGCATTGCACACTCGGTTGGATGTGACCCCGTTGAGTGTAGGAGGAGTGAGCATGGGATACACAGAGACAATTTCCTGAAGCAGCACGGTGATTACCCCTATTACAATGAAGCGTCATTAAACTATTGATTCTTGAACACTCTATGTCATACCATAAGAATACCATAGCACAAGAGCTAAATCCTCGTACTGCTCACGCTTCTTGCTAAGGTCTAAAAGAGCTTGTTCACGTAATGAAGGATTCAACAGCTCCAAAACCAACGTGTATATCTTGTCTTCTTCGAGTTGAGCAAGCTTTTGTTGAACTTGATGATCTTGGTGAAGGAAAGAAAGATTCATGGCAGCTGCCTTGTTACCGGCAGCTGCTGCAGGCATGGCGTTTTGTGCTGCTGCTGCTGCTGCTGCCATGGCACTGGCACTCGTATTCATAAGAACTGGATATCCATAAGGGTCATTGGAAGCTGCATGGGCTGACATGCCCGGATGTTGTTGTTGTTGCTGTTGTTGGTGGGCAACCGCTGCTGCTACGGCAGCTGCTTGATTATTACTACCCAATGCTGGGAATTGCTGCGACAAGTTGCCGGTACCAGCCGATTGTAACAATGCTGCTAGCGGATTAGGTGCTCCACCCGTTGGTTGTTGCATATATTGATGATACTGCGAGTTGGGAAGCATATTTGCGGGTCTTTTAAGAGCGTATAAAGAGAAGAGGAGATAAAAAGCCCAAGGAAGCGCGACTTAGAGATGAGTCAATTATTGGTAGTTGGTTTATTCAGACTCAAAATGGTTTCCCTCCTGCGTAATAATATACCCCATACATCCACGTGGTATAACCATAGTCTTTCTCACTTTATTAGTGATCCATACCATGATTGCATCCATCTTGGTAACAGAGCTTAAATATATCCTACATTACAGTGATCCACAGCACTTGCATCCAAGTTAACCCCCGACAACCCTCAGCACATTGCAAGAATAAGATCGCATGGATTTAAAAAGATCATTATTATTTAAACATAAAACAGAGTTATATAATAAAGAATTTCTTGGTGTCTGTAGTATATGCAATGGACCACAAATGACCATGCGAGTACATGGCAACGGCATCACTTGGGATGAAACATGTCCATGTTTATTATTTTTTCTTTTTGGTATCCTTCCTTTGTTCATCCTCCCAATAAATCTTTTCTTCCATGCCTGTAACGATATACAAATTGAGTAAGCAACAGCATTTAACAATAGTGTCCATAATACGTACCAGTGATTGGCTGCACAATGATTGGCTTGTTGTCATTTTCATCGTTTGTCTGATATCCTGTGGCGTCTTTACCATCCTTTTGTGCGATCTTGGCGTCTTCAAAGTACATTGCAATCTTTTGGGTATCCTTTGCAGTATTTAACCGGATATGGCACTGTAATGAACCAAGCGTGTTAGAGTCATAAAGTGCATTGGAGGTCACACGCTTACCGTGAAAGTGTTCTTTTTATAATTGAGATAGGCAATCTTGATACCAGAAGTTTCCAATAATGTCTAGATAATGCATGTGAATACAACATGTTATGCAGCATGCAGTTTGACAATCATGTTACCTTGACAGTAGTCTTTGAACTTGCAGGATGAATGTTGGTTACGCGAGCAATGATCCCTTTTGGGTAATGATCATCCTCCTCCTCCTTGGAGTCGGTTACTTCTGTAGTGTCCTTCTCTGATGTACGTCGCTTCTTTGTTGGTTGTGAGTCACCCTGCTGTGATCGCGTTGTATTGTACTTGTCCCAAAGTCGTTTGATCTCTTCCTTGCACTGAGCTTGATGTGTCAAATACTGATCTTTATATTGGTTCCACTGTGTTCTATCAATTGAGATGAGTATCATTTCATAACTATAAATGCACACACAAGACTTACTTTGACATGACTCGTAATTGCAATGCATCAGCAGTTTGTGTGACATGATCGGTGGTAGAATCTTGCTGTTGATCATGCTGCATATCGAGTTGATATCGATTCAAGAGATGGGTTGCCTTGGATACATTCTCCTTGTTGTCAAATTCAATAAAACAATATCCATGAAACTTTGGCTTGCCACTAGCATCGTTTGGTATGCGTACAAAGGAGACGGGTCCCACAAGATCTCGAAAAAGAGCAGTGATCTTTTCAATCGTGTGATACGGCTTGTCCAATCCTTCCTAACACACAAATACACATTTAGAAGCCATGGAATATACTGTCATTACTTGAACATTACCACATAGATAGACCAATCATCTAATTCTTCTTTTTTGCTTAATACAAAGGGCTTGATTCTTCCAATAGCAGTTCCTTGATCATTCAACTAGTCAATGCATTAATTGGATTCGTCTTTGAACATTTGGATTCATTATTATTACATACTTGGAGTCGTATGGATTCATGGGTAGCATCGATTATACTGTCCTTTGTTGCAGAGACTTGCTTCAACCGTGGTAGAGTGAGCAGGGTATCCATGTTAATATCTATTATCTCCTTTAGTATGGAATATTGCCAATAATAAAGTAGCCAACTTGCAGTCATTCTGTTCTTGTAGGTGGTTCTGCATGACTTTATCCCATTGTAGATTGGCGTCACTGAAAAGAGTTTCGAGTGCATTGAGTACTTTGCGATTGTCAGCTGTCATGAGAGAGGAAGCGCGTATAAGAGAATAAGAGAGAGGGAGAGAGAGAGACAAAGCTACCCGATTGGGAAGTCGTGATTGGCGGGATACAAGTGGCGGCTGTGGAGTGTCCCACACAAAAAAAAGCAGCGAGGGAGCAACTAGTGGATCCTCCTTTTTCCTTGCCAAGCCGAAATCCAATATGGCCTCTCAAGCCGCTCAGATCTCCAAGAAGAGAAAGGTGAATGAATATCATCAAGAAGCTCATGGATGAATCTATGAGTGATGGATGAATGAATGGATCGATGGATGAATGGATGATATTAACAGGGCTTTTTATTTTTTATTTCTTTGCTTCCCACTCAATTGCCATTTCCATAATGTATAGTTCGTAAGTGGTCGACTCTTGTTTATTCTCAACACTCTTTTTTTTCAACAACTGACGACTTGGATTTCTATCAAAAACAGGTTGCCGATGGTGTCTTCTACGCCGAATTGAACGAATTCCTTACCCGTGAGTTGGCCGAAGATGGCTACGCTGGTGTTGAAGTGCGTGTTACTCCTGCTCGCACCGAGTATGTATCTATAGGAATTTCGTTGCTATGGAAACAAGGCTAATAATGTATGAAATAGAATCATCATCCGTGCCACCCACACTCAAAATGTTCTTGGTGAGAAGGGTCGTCGTATTCGTGAATTGACCACCCTTGTTCAAAAGCGTTTCCGCTTTGCTGAGAACACTGTCGAGTTGTATGCTGAGCGTGTTCAAAACCGTGGTTTGTGTGCTATTGCTCAAGCCGAATCTGTCAAGTACAAGTTGCTCAATGGTCTTGCTGTTCGTCGTGCTTGCTATGGTGTCGTTCGTTTCGTCATGGAATCTGGTGCTAAGGGTTGTGAAGTTGTCGTCTCTGGTAAGCTTCGTGCCGCTCGTGCCAAGGCTATGAAGTTCGGTGATGGTTTCATGATCCACTCTGGTCAACCTACCCGTGACTTTATCACCACTGCTGTTCGTCACGTCTTGTTGCGTCAAGGTGTCCTTGGTATCAAGGTTAAGATCATGCTTGACAATGATCCTTCCGGTCGTCAAGGTCCTAAGGCTCCTTTGCCTGATATCATCACCATCCTCGAGCCCAAGGAGGAGAACCCTATTGCCGAACCTATGATCCAAGAGTTTGGTCGCCCTGCAGAACCTGCTGCTCAACCTGTCGAAGCATAATCTTTTTCTTTCTTACGATATCGCACTCACACAGCAGTGTTTAAATAAAAAGCACACAGCATCTTTTACTGCGAGGCATTTCAATTGTGGAGAATTGGGATATGGGGAATTCATTGTTTATGGAGATACTTTGAATCACTAGAGAAATCATTTACTAGATAATATATCGTCATGTTGGAATCACCAGGATTTATTATTATCGGCTATGATGTAATGATAATACTTGTTCTTCATTTATACTACAACTAATCTGATCATAAATACACTTTTTGACACAATCAATGACTGCAAATGTTGTAATCACCCATCGAAACACCCAAAGGCACATGTCGACAGCAGGCATAGAATATCCTTGGCTGATAGGATCAACGTAGAATGCAAACACAAAGAAATGGATCCACACCAAGACCACAATCCAGCAACAGTAAAGGATGCACATGCCCTTGACCAACTTACCCAAAGTCTCCACGGTGCGGTCTATGGCATCGCTGTGTTCAGCTGCTGCCTGTAAGGCTACTGCTGCTCTCATAAGTTCATTCTCATGATGTTCATTATCCAACTCCTCTTGTTCGTGATCATCAAGTAACCATGGATGAGCATGCAAGTGACGTTGATGTGTTGTAAGCAGCGAGTTGATTGTTGTAAAGACCAAACGTAGAGTCCATAGACCACCAATTAAAAAGAGTCCTAGATGAACATGTTCTAGTCGACATAGGAAGAGTTGCCATAGTTGTCCACCGCTATTGGTAAGATTGTACAATGTCTCGATAGATATGGAATGAAACACGTTGCCGGTCGACATCCAACAAACTGGGAATGGAGCATAAATCACCGTGCGAATGGTGGTATTATTCGAATATTGATGTGGGAACCAAAACCAGCTTTGCAAAGTGTCTCGTATAGTAGAGGGGAATATCCTTGACAACAAATGTGCTACTTGTAAACTCGTGTCATCGCCATAGTCGGTAGCATGTTGTTGTTGCTGAGCACAAAGGTGGAGTGAGATTTTCATGCATAATCCTACAAAATCAACCATCAGCTTGTTTGTTCATATACAATTCCATCATACAGACCTGCAGGAACCAGTACTAATGCCAGGATCAATGTTGACATCATGCAGCGTATCACTATTACAACAAACAATATCAGTGTCCAGAACAAGGTACCTTGGTATATGAAATTACCTGCGTTGCTTACAAATGCTGCCCACCAACTTTTATGACATATCTGGAACCTTCTCAAGCATAGAGTGCAACGATACGACTCGCCTTTATGCCCTGATTCAGCAAGCGATTGTCTCCATAAAGCAAGGCACTGGGGATGTACGTACTTGCTATACACACAAATGACTTGTGTCAATGTTCATTGGTGCAAAATAAACCATAAAGCGAATAGTTACATTGAACCTCTGCAACAACATGGGGCTATCAATCTGGTCTTGTCATCTTTGTCCATGCATATTCGACACATGCGTGGGTTGCGGGTTGTAGACGCTTCCATGGAAATCAGAGACACTGGTGGAAACCCGCTTTAGGAACACTCTAGTAGAAAATTGACTTGCACGTGAATCATGCAAAGTAGGATCTTTTTTCATTGTATCTCCATAATGGATCCACTCATATACTTTAAATGATACGGTCAGGATGCGCCCCCGTTTATTTTTTATTTTAGATGCAAGGAGGATAAGATCATAAATGATGCGAGCACATAAACAGGAAAATGATACATACAAAAGAAAGTGAATGGTAGATACTTTGGTGCATGGGATAGAGTAGTAAAAATGGAATAATAGTAGTAGTGTAGACAACGAAAAGTAAGCAACAATGAAAGCAAACTGAGTTGTTTAAACGAGCAGTGTGCATATAATACATGAACGAAAGGGGTTGGTGGTGGTGATGATGATGTGGATGCTGTTATGGTGGATGATCGCAATGATAAATATGCAAATAATGGTATCACTTTACAAGATATTTTGGATTGATTTTGGAATCCATGAGCTAGATCGGATACGATTGATGGTTATACGACGAGTTTGCTGCTTTTGTGCAGAAACGGGTTGCGGACAAGAACATGTAGAGCATGTGCGTTCTGGCATAGGTGGCACAGTGGTAGCTTCAGGTGTAATTGGTTCGGCTGAAGATACCGATGCAGCATCATCGTCATCTTTCACAAGTGTAGGCGTTGTCTTGCGGTATTCAGGGTTCTGAATGGGTCTTAAATCGAGACGACGCACAGATGCACGCTTCTTTTTCCGATAAACCACACTGGTTGCTTCCATATCTCGGTCGAAGTCAGGGGTATTTGCCACAAAGACAGTGGGGAAGTACTGAGGAGGAGCATCATCATAGTTGGCGTTAACATCCTCATCCTCATCGCATTCTGGTTCATATTCGTGTACAATCGGTGCATCATCAGAGAAGCTCACTTGACGTTGTGTTTTTTTATCGGGTGTTTGTGATGATTGGGTGACAATATCATGGTATATTTTTTCGAGATCAATATGTCTTGTCTTTCCATAATAACGGCTTGGCCACGCAGAAGAGTCGTTGGTGATTGATTGCACAGAGTGAGTGGCCATTGTTATTACTACAGTGTAAAAAAGAAAATAAAGAAAGAGCGTAGGAAAAAGAAAGAGAGTTGTGTGTGTGAAAAGAGACAATTGGTCTCAGCGGACCACTTAATATATCAGGCATCGTCCAACAGGATCAGGGGAAAAGCAAGCCATCGTCCAGTAGTGACATTTATCAAAAGAGAACATGGGCACGTTTGGAATGTTTGATTGGCTGTTGAGTTAGGGCACATGGCCAATACCACAGGCTGGGTAAGTAATGCATGGCCAGATAATGAGATGGATGAGCAAGGTTATCTCGACTCCCTTTTCCCCGTCAATCATATCCTCCTAAATCCTGATGAATGCTAGTGTGACAGAAAGACGCCAAGCGATTGGTCCATTGGTATTCCTTTACAACTGCATGCAATAAGCAGCAGCACTATGCAAAGATCGCACCACGTAAATCAATTACTGAAAACACTGATGACAAAGAAAAGCAGGGATATATCACTTCAAGAGATCCAACTTCATTGTCTTATGCATCCATACATTAGCTTTTGTTTTTGCACATGTCGTTATTCCACGTTGTTTGGGTATACACATATATGCATGAAATAGCCAATCATACCTGAACATCACGTCGGTGTAACTAATGATATCCACTCCCACTACTACTCCTTGCCCACTCATCTTTGTCGTGTTGGTCATGTGTATTTTGACGATCGTCCAAGTAGTAATACTAGTAACATCTCGTTTTGTGAGTGAATTTAATCTTTTCTTGGATTCATGAAATGCCAAGCTTTTGTGAATGAATAAAAGTAGTGGTAGTACAAATGATCCGTGCGTCACGTGCAACAACAATAGATTCATTCCATATAATCTGTGGCGCTCATGTGAGTTTGACGACTTTTTCTTTTCCTCCCATTGATCATGCCTGTTGGTTTTCTTGGTCTTGTCATAAATTGTCTTTATACGCTTGAATCACTGCTTGTCGACAATGCATTGAGCAAAGTTATCCTTTTCGGTTGTTGAATGGCAGGATTGCCATATATGAATTATACAACACTAATTCTTCTGCTGATCCATCATGACAGCTTATTACTATTGTGAATAAGGGGGACGAGAATATGGAATAACGTTGCATCAATGGAGAAATATTTGCGAGGCAAATATTCAATTTTTTACATACAGCGTATTTGGAGATCCTATTTCAGTCGAGTAGCTGCTAGATATAAAAATCATGCCAGTCAAGTAGGTCTTATGACTAGATGCGAAAGTTAGCACGAAAATTGGTATATGAAAGATAACCAGGAAGCAAACAATTGCTTCTTTGAAAGAATTATTTCGGGCATACGCACACATGTAAGCAACGACATGCGACAAACGACGAGCATTATACCTTTGTAAATGTCATTATTTGATCATTGATAGTCTCGTGATGCTTTAGTCTCGGCGTAAATTAGCACTTGAGGTACCTTGGGTCTAATCTAACCAACCTACTTATGCATCCAATTCGTTCCTTGTCTAATATTTTCACAATGCATTTCGGTAACGTGTCGGGTGCTCAAACCAAGGGCGACGTAATGCTTCCTTTTCTGTACGTGACAACTTTTGCAGAATCAAAATCATATGCACGATGACAAAAATTATCCATTTCAATCATCATTCGTGAGCGGAACAATCCATCAAATCGGTAAAACGCTATAGCGGTCCACCCGCGCTATAAATAAGGCAATATATTTCTGGTTCCGAAGGTGTAAGCGTAGCAGGATATCATCCTCGCTAACCTGCATGTTTGCTCATAATACACAATTGTGTGGCAAGTACAATGATAGTGTCCGATTGTATAGAGCGTCCAAGGTCAATTGAAAAATCTAATTACTATCATTGGTAACATAAGCACCATTGTGGCATGTACAACCCAAAGCTTTCAACAATGGGTGGCAGAGTCCATGTTTAAATTACCATCTTTAGCCGAAGCAATTGGTTTAGTGAAACTTGTTCCAGTTACAGTTTTCAGCATTCACACACATGCAAACCTTTCTTTTTTTAGCATCAATGCTGCGCTGTTTACGTCCTTGCAATGTCAATGCAGTTCAGGGCGTTTACAGGGCCCAACGTGAATGTCCCAAAATGCAAGAGTGGTTCCACATAATTCATCGGTGCTGCACGAGACCGATGTTTTCACGTTGCAAGTTGCATCATGAAATAGAGAGAGACACCTTTTTAATTCCGTCAAAATGCTTATTTTTAGCGTTGAAAACGCGTGTGTTGGGATGCACAAAGATAGCAAGGGGTAAAAAGGACAGGATGAAAACTGACATACAAGGCGATATCAACACCGGGTTACCGCATCTTTTTCATTACCAATAAGGCAAAAAGGCCAATATCAGGCTAAACGAAAACAGAAATCTGAATTGCACATTCCTGGAATTCACTTTGTATCACCAGCAGCACATATCGGCCCTGCAAAATGAATCGGGCCTAATGTGTAAGTATGTCTTGGACCGATCAAGCGGGAAGTATAATAAACTCGCGTTCGAATCTTATATAAAAGAAGCTTCTAGTTGACACAGCCTTGTTTCCTCATCGACCTTTGTTTCAATCCATTCGTTGTTTCTCATCCTAATATCTCTCCACACTCTCCCTTTTTCTTCACGACACATGGCTATTCTTTCTCGTTTGTTCCTCATTGCCACTTTGGCACTCGCCACCAGTGCTCAATTCACCGAAACTTATCCTGAAGATGGCAGCATTCCTACTCCCAAGAAGGAATGGATGGATATTATTGCAAAGGCCAAAATCAGTGATGCTCCTATTCGCAAGAGCAGCGGTGATGATGGTATGGTTCAATGGCTATTCAATGCATTCCAATCACAATTGCTGATGTTCTTTATTACATACAGGCCCTGTACCTTCTGGTGACAATGATCCTTACTGCTGGTATGTGTAATTGAATGATTGACATATGCTTTTGACTTACAATGGCTTTTTTTTCTTTTCAAGGTGGACCAACGATTTGTGTATGCGTGAAAACGATATTGCCACTTGCCCTGATGGCAAATGGGGTTTGACCTATGATGATGGTCCTACCGAATTCAGCCCAGCCTTGTATGACTTCCTTGATCAGAAGAAGCAAAAAGCTACCTTCTTCATGATTGGTGGTCAAGTCGTCAAGTTCCCCGATCATGCTAAGCGTGCTTTCGATGCAGGTCATGAACTTGCCATCCACACTTGGTGAGTTTTTTTTTTTTTTTTTTTTTTACTATGATACTCTATCTTTTTGATACATGTTGCTTACATGCTATATTGTAGGTCTCACTCGTACCTTACCACGCTCACTACTGAACAAGTTGTTGGTGAATTGATGTGGACTTCTCGTGCCATTGAAGAAGTTACTGGCAAGAAGCCCCGTTACTACCGTCCTGTAAGTGTAAAAATACCATTGTCAATGAACATGATTACTCATTGTGTCTTTTTTTGTGTAGCCTTATGGTGACATTGATGACCGTGTGCGTGACATTGCCACTGCTCTTGGTTTCACTGGTGAGTATTTTATACATGGTACCATTCTCATCCATTAACTTTTGTGTGTAACAGCTGTCATTTGGGACCACGACACTGATGACTGGAGAATGAATGAAGAAGCTGGCTTCAAGGCTGAATGGATTGCTGGTAATGCCTCTGAATGGGCAGCCAACTCCAAGAGCGGTATCTCTCTTGAACACGATCTTTACAAGGAAACTGTTGATGCTGCTATCAAGATCTACCCTACTCTCAAGGTAAGCATGAATCACTAGATCATTTGTTTCACATGTCTGACATTGGATTGTTACCATAGGGTGCTTTCGATGTTCAACCTGTTGGTGTGTGCACTGGCCAAAACCCCTACCAAGGTGGTAATGATACCACTACTCCTCCCGCTGCTTCTTCTGGTGCTGCTAACTCTTCTGCCATTGCTTCTTCTTCGAGCGCTGTTGCATCAGGCACTTCCCCTGTTTCCTCTGGTGCCAACCCAACTTCTTCTTCTGAAAGTGATGCCACCAAGGATTCCAGCAAGGATGGTGATAAGCAAACTGATACTGAAGAAGGTGCTGCTTCTCGCATGGCTGCAGCTTCCGCTGGTTTGGTGCTTACTGCCGCTTTGTCGTACATTGTTGCTTAAATGCATATACACACATAAATCTCAGCCCATATCCATAATATACACCACTCATCATAACCCTTATTTTTCTCACACGTCCATTTCATCCTGTATCATCATGATGCTCTTCTTTTTGTACTGATTGTAGAGTCATATCTTACTAATATAATTCACCAAAGAAGTGCAATATGTACATCCATGTCAATTTTATTATGCAGTTTCAATTGATGGATTACATTCATCCACATGGAAAAAAGAAGATAGCTCTACATGAAAACTATTTCTGCCATTGAATTGCTATAGTCAGTTTATTGCTGTTGTAGGGGTATATAAATAATAGTGTACAATCAATGTGTGTAAAAGGGTTGATGATTATGTTATAGAGTATTCTTTGTATCTTATTTTTTTACACAATCAACAATTGGTTGTATGCCGTATAGGGAACTATAGCTATCACGAGTTGCTTGATTCAGTCACCAACAGCATTGCAACGGCGGTGTCCAAAGCAGCTACTCCTCTTTCCGCTCTACGACGTATTTCAGTTGATCATGGGCGATGCCGGCTTTTTTAAGGTAAACGATTTATTCCATCCTTTGCAACATGTTGTCTAAACCCAGGATCACGACCTCTATCTTGGGATCAGTCCTCTGTCTTGGCATCATTTCCTTTTGCGTAATGAGAGAGAGATTCCTTACCAATATACACACACCACACCATTGCTAGGGAACCAGTGCTGATCAAGACAGTCGTTTCAGCAACAAGGAAAAGAAACTTCTCAAGTCGATGACTTTTCCTCCAGAATTTGATCAAAAAGTAAGTGTATGCTATGATTATAAAAGATGTATTACTTACATGGACTATTAGGTAAACATGAAAAAGGTCAAACTCGATGTGATCAAACCTTGGATGACCCAACGTATTACCGAGTTACTTGGCGTTGAAGATGAACTTGTAATTGACTTTGCATTTGGATTATTGGAAGAAAAGGTATGAAAGACACGTTATAAGAATATCAAGTATCTAATTGTAAAATGGTGTAGGATCCCGATCCAAAGTTGATGCAAATCAACCTTACCGGCTTTTTGGAAAAGAATACTCAACAATTTATTCTGGAATTGTGGAAGCTATTACTCAGTGCACAAGATTCTGTCAGTGGTATCCCTAAACAATTCTTGGAGCAAAAGAAGCAAGAGATTCTCAAGAATCAACAACAACAATCCGAGCTTAAAGCGCGTCAAGATGCAGTCATGGATGCTATTCGTCGTCGAAAAGAATCTGAAAAGGAAGAATATCGTGGTGGACGAAGATCAAGATTTGTAAGTGTATGAACTATAATACACATTGGAGCTATCACTAATTTTTTTTATCGTAAAGGATCAACCACGTCGACGATCTCCATCACCTCGCCGATACCGTTCTCGGTCACGATCACCTTCACGCAAATATCATCGCAGCGATCGATACCGTAGCAGCCATCGTTATGATGATAACGATAATGGAAAGAGTTCTCGACGACGCCGTAGCTGGAGTCGTGATCGTAGCCCTCGTCGACATTACCGTAAAAGTAGCCGTGAGAGGAGGAAACGTAGTCCCAGTACACCACGAAGACGACATGATTCAGTTTCACCTACAAGACGTCAAAGTGCAAGTCCATCACCATCAAGAAGAAATGCATCACGTGAAAAAGAAAATTCGCCTAATCCTCCACAACGCACATCCAGATGGGACACGGATGAACATGATGATCCGCGTAAGGTATAAACATAGAGATAATATAATGTCTGTAATTGAAAACTAACATGACACTCTTAGAAAACCGCTGAGTTACGAGAACAAGCATTGGCATCATTGATGAAGCGACGCGAAACATCTCAAGGACAGGAGTAGTAGATAATGAGACTTTGTTGATATATAATATATACGATGCTCTCGTTTCATTTTTTTACACTAGATTACATGAAGAAATAGTATTGAGTGGTAAAAGGTGGATGGATTACAGGGGAATATGTGATTATCAAGGAGGATCGACATTACTAACGAGTTTACAATGTTGATTTAATCATCATCGATCCTCCAGGAAGTGAAGGATGCCTGTTCCTGAAGTTCATGTGCTGGAAGATGTTCCTTCTTTTCAGAACCACCGCGTTGGACATGGGCTTTAAGACCTTTACCGAAATTATGCATGGACCATACACCCAAAGCACATGAGCTCTGTAGAATTGATATGAGTGATATGTTATAGAGAAAATGATGACATGCAATAAACGACTTACCAATGCAAAGACAATACCCATAACAACTGATGCATTATCAAATTAGTTTCAATATCTCCTGCAGCTCATGCATGTCAACCACTCACCAAACACAATCCATGTCCACCATCCTGTAGATGCTGTACGCCAAAGCATGAGAATCATGGATACAATAACAACAAATTGGAAAACGATAAACACAATCATTCTTCCATAATGTTCAGATGCCACCTGTATGCAATATTTCATAAAGATAAGCTCTCAATTGATTAACATATATGATCAATCTTACCGTTGCACGTGCGAAATAGAGTGCTGGAAGAATGAGGATGGTGACGATGAGAATAACGTAACCATCCCAGCGCCGAAAGTCTTCAATAGCGAATTGAATAAAGTAAAACAACGAGACGAGAAATTCAATGAAGACATCAATTTTAAGAGCGAGTACAAAGAATTGAAAGATGCGATACATTCCTAATATACCAACATGTCAGTTGACATATGTACAACCCATTGAACAACTTACGTTGCATGATGACATCGGGACCAATCTTTTTGTATATGACCCAACCAAATTCCTTGACAACGGTGTATGATAGGTAGATGAATATCAGTGCAAAAACAACTTGCACCACCGTCATGGCAATTTCGAGATAAAGTGCAATACGAAGAGGTGCAAGTCGAATTGGAAAGTTAAAGTTCTGATCAAGTCGTGATAACCATCGTCGTGCATCCATCACCTCCAGACCGCCGATCAAAATGCAAACAGTGTTCAACACCGCCAACGCAATAACTTCAGCTGCATTTTGATACACCACCTATTTTCCCTTTTCAGCATGCATAGAAAAAACGGCGCAGGTACATATGTATCTGCACGACACGACTACTTACAGCATCAAAGGCCATGCAAATAAACCATGCCTGGTAACTAATAAAAGCAACATTCTCCCACTTGATTCGATCAAAGCGTCTCAATGCTGTGTGTACTGTCAGGGAGTTACTTGCTGAACTATCACCGATGGTAGAGGGTTGATGATTCACCCAACTGTTTTCAATGTTGGCTCCCTGAGCTTGATTTTGACTTGCAATGATGGATTGTAGTACGATAATGATAATGACTTGCAATAAAGCAGCTGCAATATATAACTTGGTCCATCTGGACTGATTTATACGTTGTTTCTGAAAAGAGACATGTGAGGATCAATGCAAATGTCTCACAGCATATGGTGTTGTAATCGATGTTTTGTGTGTTTTTACATACGACTTTTTCAACGGTGACCATTGCTTTCGTTTACCCGCTGCAAGATATAAGCGGTGATATCGAGTGTACAAGTGTGGTCGAAAAGGAGGTTGTCGTCGTGAATGCTTTCTTTTTCGTGTTGGCAACTGCAGTAGTGGGGGAAAAAGAAGAAAGGACAACAAGAGGAAAGAAAGAGATGCAGGAAACAAGGAAAAAAGGTTGCCCCCCTTTTCGTAAAAACCGTGCCGCCCTTTGTTCACAAAACCAAGAAGGGAAAGAGCTCGTATCACAACCCACTCATATTAGCCTATATTCATTTACAACAAGGAGCTGCGCCCTGCTCGAGTTTAATCGGGCATGACACACTTGATCTCACTTCCGTTGCTGATTACTAAAATTATGCATTGTACATTCGTGTTTCATTTGTATTATAAAGAGGAATGACTTTTTTCTTGGTTCCTGTTTTCTGCAACTAATATGCCATTGTATGTTGAATCGAGCTTTTCGGATCATAGAATGAAAAAAGACGTTGTACAAATGGTCCACAAGAGTGGCTTTGATCAGTCGACATACCTAATGTCGTTATAAAAGTGGTCCTGCACCTGCCGTCGATCCGTCAGGTACAATGTGAGTGTCATCCTTTTTTGATTTAGTTGGGTTGTGCAGCGGTAAACAACATGCATTTTGTTTTACGAATTTGTATTTGTGGCTGCGCATCACACGGACATTTTTGCCAATGATTGTTATAACCGGGATATGGTTGTGGCGGCTTGGATGTTGATGGATGACACATGTTAACAATTGTCATTTGAGCTCAGGTACTATTGGTGGATGGTGTATGTGTATGTGTGTATATATGCCTGAATTGCCACCACTCATTTCAATTTCCTTTTTGATCAATACAATTGTTTATGTTCTAAATGAATGATATATGTCTTAAAGATGTAAAAGCTAATGCATGCTATCTATCAGGGATAATAGGATGATGGGGGAGAAAGCTCATAGTCAACAAGGCCACAGTCACGAGAGGTAATGCAGCAATAGATGTCCTACCCATCGATTCTCCTTTTTGTTTACAGCCACCACACACACCTCTCTACACATACCTACATTATGATTGGTCTCAAGGGTACAATGAACGTCATCGACAATTCCGGCGCTATTGTCGCTGAATGTATCCGTGTCATGAGTGGAGCACGATTTGCACGAGCAGGTGAGTTGATTGTTGACATGTTGAATAGAAGCGAATTGTTGACAGAGAGTGTTTGATCCTCCTAGGTGACGAGATTGTATGTGTTGTCAAGCGAGCACGACCTATCAATCCAAACCTTGGTGGTCAAGCTGCTGCACAAAAGGTCAAGAAGGGTGATGTTCGACATGCCCTGGTTGTTCGTACAAAAAAGGAGATGGCACGACCTGATGGACGATATATTCGATTTGACGACAATGCTTGTATTCTTCTCAACAACAAGAAAGAACCCCTTGGTACCCGTGTGCTTGGTGTCGTTGCTGCAGAATTGAAACAAAAGAACTGGATGAAAGCCGTATCACTCGCTCCAAGAATCATTTAAGTCATCAAATAAACTTTGCATTCATCAGAGAGAAAGAGAGGATATCCAAGGTGATAAGGATTGAATGGAATTCATCTAGTAGATGTTTTACGATCATTGTTATTCGACAAAGAAGAAAAGAGGAATTGGACATATTAGAGTATCCTTAAAGGGGAGCAATTCCGAATGGTGCATGGAGTGATCCCTTTGTTGTACTATAGCTTTCTTTAGTCAAGCAAAAGCATTAGTCTTATAATGAATCAGATAAAGATATCACCTAGCAACCACGTTTCTGCCGCTAGGCAACAGAAGATATACATATAATGTTGATCTCAAGATAAATGAAAATGAGTGACATATCTTCATATTCGTTACATAAATGAGCAAATCTATATTATACTATATACAAGTCAATTTGAAGGATGCAATTGCATAGTGGGAGGATGATCATCAATGATGGAGTAACCACGTGTGACGTCGGTCAAAGCTCTCCAGGGCCAGTGAGCCTTTCAACTCTCTGTTTTTATCCCAGTTACTCTTAAACCCCTCTCCTCATGTTCTCCCCAGTCTTGAAGAAAACGGCAAGTGGCCAAACGCGAGATCATTGCATCAGTAAAACTGACATTGATGGTTTATAGTTGACAACGGCTGCTGTTGGTGCAGTTGCTTTGAGTATCCCATCGCAAACCGTGTTTGCCGAAGAAGACAAGAAGAAAAGCAAGGTCAGTAAACACAACACACACATACACACTTTCTCTCTCTCTCATTCTTTTTGGGAGATTCAATCGCCAGCAACAATAGCTTATTCCTTTCTTTTAATACAGCTTAGCATTTACGATGAGCCCCAACCCAAGGTGGTGATTGTGGAAGAGCCAACCAAGCTTGAAGAGCACGTGGCATATGCTCAAAAATTCGCCAATGAAAAAGTAGAAGAGGGCAAGGTAAGGATCATGTGATCATGAAGACCAACAGTGATGGAATGCTCATTTTTACTGCATAATAGACCCATGTGAACTCATTGCACAAGGACTGGAAGCAATTTGAACAATGTGTTAAGAGTAAATATCGGACATTGATAAGATAAAAGTTGTATATTAATGGTTGCATAGACACTGTGAAGCAAACCATTGACAAGGACGAAGAGATTCTTCCCAACGGTCTTTATGTGGGTGTAGCAGCATTGGCAGGTACCATCCTTGCACGCAACCGTAACATTGTCCTTCGATTCGTCACTTCGACTGCTCTTGCTGTTGGTACTGCTCACTACTTGTTGCCCAAGACAACCCACAATGTTGCTGTCCAACTTGAAAAGGTCGAAAGCAAATATCCCGAATTACAATCTGCACACAAGTCTCTTAATGATGCTATCAGCGATGCTCGCAAGCAAGTCGATGGTCTTGTGGGTGACGCACGAGGAGCATTTGATGAAAGCACCAGCAAATTGTTTGGAGCATTCCAACAAAACGACGCATCACAACAAGCACAGAACAAGTTTGAAAACGTAAAGAAGAATGTAGAGAGCATGTACAGCACCCGATCGAACGTAAGTGTTATTCAATCACGTGTAATGATGGAATGATTCATATTCTATTTCTTGTAGCCTGGTGTAGAGGAGACTTTGAAGAAGAACAACAACTAGATCAACTAAAAAGAATTACCCAACACATATTCAACGCCATCCCACCGCACACGTCTTTGTATAGAAGGAGCGAGTTTTCTCATTCGCCTTGTTCAAAATAGCAATAAACAGCAGCTGCCACAGCATCATTACATGTTGACACATATGCATCATTATACTGAACGTAGTAATAAATCGTTACATGTTGACATTATAATGTTTACTTTTTTAACAAGGAATGAGAATGATACATATTTATCCTATCCTGGAGGAAGAGTAGTGGCATCAACAGCTTCAAATTCATCTTCAACCTCGTCAAGATGTGCACGGTCATCATCAAGTGGAGAACGAGGAAGTGCCATGACACCGGTTCGCGAAGCTTCCATGACACCAAATGGTTTACAAAGCTTAATAAAGGAACTGATACGACCAGGTTTTGCACAGAGCTCAATAATGACCGAATCTGATGAGACATCGACCAATCTTCCTTCAAACAAACGAGTCAACTCAGTCAATGCGCGTAAATGAGATGATGTTTCTCGTAATTTCTTGGATGCAAATGCCAAATTAGCCGTTTCATCGTCATGATCTTGTTCTTCTGCTTGTGCTTCGGGTCCAAGAATTGAAACACGCAATAACAATAATTCACGTTCTATAAGCTTGGTTTTGCTATAATCAAGCACTGCCCACATGGGTACCTGCATAATGAATACAATGTCAATAGCCACTCTCTCCTTGTTCCTGCTTTATCTTACCACATCTTCTAATTGACGCTTTGCTTGCACAATTTGCTTATCATCACCATTGAGCACCACAGTCATACGGCTTAAACCAGGTACTTCTGTATGTGCTGCAACAAAGGACTCGATATTAAAACCACGGGCTTGCAGAATTCCAGAAACTCGGCTAATGACACCAGGTTCGTTGTGTGCAAGACAACTCAAGATTTGTCGGCTCTTGACAGGTTGTGCTTCAGGAGTATTGTGGATAATGTTGCTAACAGCTTGCTCCACCGAAGGCGTTTGTGGATACGCATATCGACTGCTGTAACGTACAAAGGAAGAAGAGTGAAGAGCACGGCGTTGTGCCTTTTATAAAGTCAGCATGCAACATGGCACTTGTTGATTGGGTCACTCACCAGTTGTGCACATTGCGTAAATGAACGAAGCATAGTGTCAAGTAACAGGAAACAAGAAAGAAGGTTGTGACAACGCCAGAAATAGGCCTTTTGATAATGCGCTATGCTGTAAATCTGATTCACTCTTACACAGGCAATTTAATTGGCTACCATTGATCAACCAGCATCAAGCATGTGCAACAGATCTTATCTCATTCTTAGATTGCTGGCCTATCTATCGTCATTTGAACTTCCACTCAATAAAGTTATCATGTGATATCTCTCAAACCATGTTGCTGATCACATCCATTATTCACGATCTTCAAGTGCAGTTACTAGTTTAGATGTATTCGTCAAGACAACTCCAACAGCTAATGACATATGAAGCATTCAAATATAACAATAATACACCAGTGCTATTACCATTTTATCCTACACCTCTTTTTCTCCACAGCCATTATGAGATGAATGTGATTATAAAATGATGGTGATTCTAGATAATGTAATTTCGACATCAGCATCAAATGTTCATTTGACAGCTGTGTGGAAATTTAATATGCATTTATATAACTGCATCATGGAGTGCTTGTAGCTATGCCAAAGTTGTCACACCCTGATAATGACATTTCTCTTTGTAATCGGAATGTACTTATGATAGCAGCAAGTGGTAGATGGATATAGAAAATACTGTGATAGCAAATAAATGTCGTTGTTCGATGGTGGGTATCATTACCATCAATTGATTTATGCACAATCAATCGCACTAGACCACCCAATTAATCAAGTCATGCAATATCCCATTATCTTTGTGAGCACAGATACTTTCACATCCACAAGTGTACATATAAAAGGATATGTTGTCACGCAACATCGTACTCCCACACATCTCTTTCCTCTACTATAACTCTGGTTGCTTGCTCAAGTTTTGGTGTGTATGATGGTGATATTATTCCTGTGAATGAAATTTGACCAGTGGATTGATTGTGCTCATTTCTAGCTTGTCATTGTTATCCCACTCCCATTATTATTGTGGACAGTACATATTGAGATACAATTTGATTCTTGGAATCAGGTAAAAAGCTATTGTCATGTACATTTAATGGATCATATACTCACCACATGCCTATTTTCTTTCTTTCGACGTAGAAGAAAGTTGAATCAGCAACAACATTTGATAAGGTGCGCTTAACCAGATGGTTGATGTACAAGTATCTGAGCCAGCCTACCAATGTTTCGACATCTGATGACGGCATAAAGATACCACTACCACCACAGATCTCATGGGGTGGATATAACGGCTTGCCATTCCGCACTGTCCATAGGATGAAAAAGCATACGACAAGTCATGTAAGTACCCATTTTCTTCATGATAGTTTGAAGTTGCTTAAATTACTAACCCATATACTAGACAAGAAAGTTCACATGTGGCGCCGTTGGTTGCAAAAAGGCCTTTGCATCTTCCGGGGATTTAGCACTACACAAGCGCAGCATGCATACATGATCCAAGTGTATGAACTTAACTTTACAACACGATCCATTATCAATAATCCCCAACTGAATATTGCTTTAGCCGAGAATAAAGCTCATATAAAGGACCATTACTCTGCCATTAACATGGAATAATAAGGGATAGCAACATATAATATATATGTATTACTTCAATAATAAGGATTATAGTGTTACATGTGACATGGATAATGGTGAAGGAAACAAAGAGTAGGATACAGCGTTGTGCTTGTGTTGATAAAAGCAATATCTCTGGTTGTTATATTAAATCCTCGTTTGATGTATTAAATCTTATAATCGATTAGAGAGATGTGAATTGCGATAACAATATGGTATCACTACAACTACTACTATTACTAATAACTGCATCGAGCAGCCTATGCTGTTGCCTCCTTTGTGGATGGCTCTTTAATCTCTTCTTTGGAAGAACTTGATGCAGGTGCTTCCTCCACCTTTTCTTGAGCAGCTTCAATGCCATATCTGCGTTCTGCCACCGCTGCAATTTGGTCAGCTTCTTCTCCACCAAAGAGAATTTCCATTTCTTCAAGCGTACGATTCTTGGTTTCTAAAAAGACGCAGCGTTAATCAAACAAATTTTGTTACTTGCCCATCCATGGCTATCATTACCTGGATAAAAGAAGTAGACAATCAAGTTGCAGCACACATTGGTGGCAAAGAAGAAGAAATAGGTGCCATATGTGATATTATCCAACATCACAGGTGTGATTTGACCAATGACAAAGTTCATCAAATAATTAGTAGCGGTCGACACTATAGGAATTGTTGGTCAGTTAATGATCATCTTCTTATGATATGCTCATATAAACATACATGAAGCACCCTTGGCACGAGCACGTGTTGGGAAGATTTCAGCTGGATATACCCATCCAATTGGACCCCAAGCTGAAGCAAAAGATGCACTGAAGACCTGCAAGAATGTTTTGGTTAAAAGTGGTCAAAACATAAGATATCACATCATCACTTACAAACATCATGGCAACTGCAGCATATTGAGCTTGTGTATTGTTATCTCCACCATCAACAAAAGGATATGCTATACAACACATTAGCCAATGCCCAGTATGATGCATTGTGTCAACGTATCTACATACCCTTCAAAAGTGCACCAGCAACCAACATGGAACTTGCCATACCAACACCACCAGTGATGACAGTCTTACGTCGACCCCAGCGATCAAAGAACAAAAGAGCTGGAATCGTGAAAATGACACTGACGATACCATTGACACCAGTTGCCAGCAACGATGGCAAAGTACCTGTGAGACCAGCAGATTGAAAAATAAATGGTGCATAGTAGAAAACAGCGTTGATTCCAGTCCACTGCTGCATCAGCTGCATTCCTGCTGCTAAAATGACACGTCGACGAGTGGGAGGTGATCTGAAGAGTTCTGCATATGTTTTTACAGCCTTGGTTTCTTCGTATTTGATCTGTTCCATAATTTCGTCATATTCGAGTCGCACAAATGGATCATCAACATCTCCATTTGCATGCAGCTTGGCTAATGTCTGTAAAGCTTCATCATATCGACCTTTGCTACAAAGCCAACGTGGTGAATAGGGAAGGATAAAGCAGCCAAGGAATCTTTTTCATTATGATTATTGTTAGTCAATTCCCAAAGTAAGACCTGATGATATATATACTTACAAGACAATACTGGGTACCAGTTGGATACCGAGTGGCACACGCCATGATGCATCACTTTCAATGCTGGTGTACAAAGAATATGTATTAGGTTACATGAATTTACACGACAAGGGCTTGTATCACCACTTACTAAGCGCAACCATAACCGATCCAGAAGGACACCATAATCCTGTAACCACATACATGAATGAGCTTCTTATTACGTTCCCACACATCCAGAAAAAAAAAAGATGCCTTACCCGGTGACAATACTGAATTGTTGGAAACTGATGGCACGACCACGTAAATGGGCCGGGCTCAATTCGCTTTGATACACGGTAATGTTCATGCTGTACATACCGATCGAAATACCTTGGAAAAAACGACCTGCCATCAAAAGCTACATCCATACATGTTGGTTTTTATGTCAAGACTCGTGGATGATTATGCTTACATCAACGTTGGAAGCACCTGTTTGCATGCTTGTACCAAACCAAAAGATGACGGTTGCAACCATGATACTATGCTTGCGACCAATACGCTCGGATAATGGACCTGCAAATAGACCACCAACAAAAGCTCCCAAAAGATAAATAGATGTGATGAAACCACGCCAGGTAGCATCGGGATTGTTAAAGTAATCGATCCAGTATGGCATCACCAGAATGCCACTCATCACACCTTGGTCTTTTTTTTCACCACAAGCCAAAGTTAATTGTACTGCGTTTTCATTGTGCCTTTGATGTCCTACCATAGCCGAAAAGAAATCCACCAATGGCTATTAATGCATAACAACATTGTTAGATCAACATGGCTATGACAATCATCACAAAAGATACTTGCATGAGAAGATGACAGCAAAATATACTCTCCAACTGGTTTTTGGTTTTGGTACATTGTCCTCCATAGTCAACAAGAAGGAAAAGTGAAAAGGGTCTCGTGTTCTATTGGGTCGATTCGATTCGATTCGAGATTGTGCCTAGCACATCATTTTATACCCATCATCCCCTCGGGGGAATTAAATCCACATATAGATAGGATTTTGTCCGATTCGCTGTTTATCATGTTGTTTTTGTCAGGTCTTTAAGGTAACCTAAATGCACATATTTGGTCAAGAACAACCACACAAACTGTCCTTGCGGGGTGAAATTCCTTCAGGGAAAAACCAACTTTCCCAAGTCATCTCCCACCCAATTCTTATTGGTGTGGAGTTTCCAAACACTACTTGTGCAACTATTACTCCAGGTACCAGAGTGAGTGCTTCCCAGTCGAATGGTGTTTCATACAATACTGTCAACAGAATGGGGTGATATCATGTGTAATTTTTATTCAACGCTACCATGCATAATACTATCAAATAAACCGCATGCATATTCTATGAAGCAATTGTATGGATCAGAGAATGCTTTTGAGAATATATGCGTTCCATTAGGTCACTTGGTGCTACGCAAGTTATCAAGAACCACATGATTGTACTTTCCGCGTCATTCTCGTCCATGAAAACGTTCACATTACACTGGCATATTACCCCGTATGTAGATTTTACGATTCAACAGATTCCCGTCAAGCCGGATCATGATTCACACGCCAGCTATTTACGATGATTGGTTGTGCTAATGTCCTTTTACATGCCTTGAAATGAAATGGGTGATGGCATACCAAGGTAGATTAAACATTCCAAAAACCCAAATCCAATTTTTAGGTAACGGATCATAAGCGGGGGGACCCGGATGGATCGTACAGTATTTCAATTTAACTCATGATTTAAACACAGGCAAATTTTTCTCCCGCTCCATGTGCATGTATCCATCATATTGGTAGCATTTTACACAAAACGTCAACCGATCTTCCTGTGTTTCCTTGATAGATTTTTACGAGAAAAGTCTACAGCAGCCGTTGATATCGTCAACTATGGATGTTCATTCTCGTTGACTTTTAAGACGCTCATATATATACGCAGGGTCATGTCAATAATGTGTTGCAGACCTTACTGATCCACAACAACAGTTTTGAATGTATGGAAGGAAATAAGGCAGTTTAATTGTAATGTGAATGTCCTGATAAATGTATCGACAATCAACCATCGTTCATGGGCGCTGGAGACATGGATCCCCATATTACTTATTCTACAGCAAATATTGAAAGTCATTATTGGCACATGTATATTCGTCAATGCGCATCTATACTCACCTTGGCTACCATAGCAGATGCATGTTCACCAATGATAGTGTTGAAATCATCTTTGCTAGAACACAGGGCAAATTCATCAAGATCAGGGTTACAAGGCACAGCAAGTTGCCAAAACGCATCAGCGGCCAAATCACCCTCTTCAACGGTCTTTTGCCAAGCAGGATATACTTTGGAACGTAATTCAGCGCTCACACCGTATTCTTCCATAATCACTGGCTTTCCAGCATCCATTTGAGAGCTAATATGGTCCTATATATGACGTTGCAATTACATCAGTTGACTCTTTTATGTATATGATGATGATGGTTTTACCTTGATCCATTGGGTTGCCCATGTGTCATAGTTTTCTTCCCAGCTGTCGGGATACAAATGAAAAGTGCCAAAATCAATGTTCTCGAGAGCAATGAGCGCATCAAAGTCAATGCCGTTGCCACCATTGTACGGCCAGCTTCAAGAAAATCATCAATATGAAATGTTGTCAATGGCGTAGAGGAAATGACTTACTCGCTCGATGAAGCATCATTAAAGAAACCTTCATCGCCAACAGCAACAAGATGATTCTTGTCAATGGACTTGATGTATGTGCTAATATCATCCGCCCACTTGGTGATGGTGTCAGTGTTGCAGTTGGATGACTTTTTCAAGCTTCCACCGCCTTCACAGCGAGGTTCGTTTGACAATTCCCAACCAAAGATAGCAGGGTCATCCTAAAAGATGAATGGCTATATCAGTATATTTTAAAGAATTTATGCACTGGCATCGTCAATACTTGACCTTGTAAGCTTTACCAGTAAGCTTATTCTCTCGATTGAGTATGTGTTCAATGTAAGCCTTGTAAGCGCCAATAATATCCTTGTTTGTGTAAAAGTCGTCATGATATTGACCACCCATGTTCTGGGTATAGTAGTCCATGCCACTACACGATCCATCAAAAAAATGTCAACTCATCATCAGCATGGAAACATGAAAAAAAAAATCTATACCCATAATCTTGCCAGTTGTTGGTGAATGCAAAAATGACCTTGATGTTGTTTTTGGCAGCCTGCTGCACCACATAATCCATACGGCCCAAGCCAGTCTCATCATCATCGTTGATGATCATTTTGTTAGAGTCCTTGTCCCATTTTTGGAACCAAACATCATCAGAACCAGAGTTGAAAAGCCAAGTGCGCACCACAGGAAGTTTGGCAGCACTCGCTTGCTTGAAGAGATCTTGAACGTCAGACTGGGCACTGGTCATTAAATAATCTAGATTGTACATGGAAATCAAAATTCCATTCTTGTTCTGGATACCAAGTGCTTTTAAGCTTACAGGCATTGGTGCCTTCGAAATAGAATTTCGAATCACCCAAGGTAAAGGTAGGACCATTGGTCGACACAAAGGCATCTTGAGCCATACAATTTGTTAATAAAAGAGTGGAAGCGAGGATGGAAAGAACAGTCTTTGCCAACATGATAGAAAAGAATGAATTGGTTGTATGCGTTGTGGAATATGGATGTGCTTGATATTTATATACGCACATTGAATCATGATGGATCTGCAAATGTTACACATGCTGTGATACATGTGCATGCTTGCTTAGCTAATGGATGCAGCTGGTAATCAACAAGAAAGCATGATGGTTCTCTTTTCATTTGACGGCGCAATGTGTGCTCATGTAGAGGAATAATAAAAAAGGTTAGTCATAATTGGGATCCCATTTGACCCACTGTATCCAAATCTATGCCATTCAAGGCAGTATTATGTAAGTCGTTGAAGTTTCAAGAGCACGGGATGATTCATGATGGAATGTCACTTGTTGAAAGAAACCTTGGTGGGCCTAGTGAGAATTATACTGTATTCAAGTGCCATTGTTGTATATGCAATTGATAGTGAATACATAAAATAAGATCGACATTACAGTATCATCGATTACAATCACGAATCTACACCCAGGCTTATGGCATACATGTTACACACTTAGATAATATATTATGCATCAATATTCATCAGCGAGCTATTACTGTTGCATCCGCGGATTTAGAAGCACAATGGTAATGATGAGGATGATATTCATGATGATATCAAGCAATTTCATGATTCATTTTGTATCGAGTCAATAACAATTGATTTATCATGAAGCCAATTAGAGTATAGCAGTGGGGGTGTAATGTAGGATGTATAGTGAGATCAAAGGCATTGGATATGGTAGCGGGTGAATATTTGAATGACCGATAGTCCTAGATCGTTGGTGGGAGAGTGGCAAGTGGAGTTGGGCGCCAGGGCCTTGTGAAATCCTTCTTTCGTAAAATCACACGACCATGAAGTTCAGTGCTGGTAAATATCATCAATGGTGGAATGGGTGAATGGATGAATGAATAGTAGAGGGATTATCAACGATCAATGGATGGATGGATGAAAGGATGCAAGAAAAAAAATGAACCAGTTGGAAACTCATGTTGTCTCATTGTTAGATGTTAGCTCTTCCCGCAGCAAGAGCAGAAAGGCTCACTTCACTGCTTCCTCCGATGAGCGTCGCAAGATTATGAGCTCTCCCTTGTCCAAGGAGCTTCGCGAGAAGTACAACGTATGTTTTTATTCATCAGCCATTATCAACTATTCAATTAACGACTCGAACGAAATAGACTCGCTCGATCCCTGTTCGCACTGACGACGAGGTCTTGATTGTCCGTGGTAGCTTCAAGGGCCGTGAAGGCAAGGTTGTTCAAGTCTACCGTAAGAAGTGGGTCATCCACGTCGAGCGTGTCAACCGTGAGAAGGTCAACGGTAAGCTTTGTTGTCTTGGCAACATCTAGAGTGGGATAAAACTAATCATTTTGGTTGAATCAGGTGCCACTGCCCCCATTGGTATCCACCCCTCCAACGTTGTCGTCACTAAGCTCAAGATTGACAAGAGCCGTCAAGCCATTTTGGATCGCAAGGATCGTTCCAAGAACAACAAGGATGCCATGCAACAGGTAAACATGAAGAGTCAATGACAATTATATATCGTACTGACAATGATTATAGTAAACTTTCGGTGTAACATCACTGACCTTTTATCATGCTTGGAATAAATAACTTGTTTCAAAGAACACTTCATGGATCATCAAAAACGGATACGATTTGCATTACAATTTGTTTAATCGATTGTTTGAAAGGAACATATATAGATTGGGTGAATAATTTATTGGGGTAGTTGGGTTATCGTTATTAAATGACTATATAAAAATACTAGGATCATCATTTTAATAGCCTAATTAATCATCGTCTGAAGAATCCTCCTCCTCATCATCTTCATCATCATCATCATCCTGGACGGGTTCTGCTGATCGTTTACCCTTGTTCGAATAATGCTCAAACCACCAGTCCACACCTCTTACTCGTCTACGTTTCTTGCTTGGTATATCAAGGCAAAAATGCCAGCAATTCACCCTTGCCTGCAACTTGTGTAATACATTGTCGACTTCTTCATCAGTTGGTACAAGGTCATCATCTTCCTCGAAACAATCGATGTTGAGATACCACAATTTTTCAATGATGGGACTGGTATCCAAGAAGCACTCCAAACCATAAAATAGGCTGATATGGTTCTTCTCTGTGAGCGAGAGATGTGTAAGAGCCGATAAATCACGTCCAATGGCATGAAGGACTTCGTTTGTAACACTTTGCTGGCCCGCCAATTTGAGTTCTTTAAGGCAATGCCTGCTTTGAGATCGATTCAGGAACTGCAATAAACTTTCTTCACTGACATCACATACTACCATTTCCAAATTTTTCAAACATGTCATTGATTCGAGTGATTCGAGCATATCATCAGTAATATAATGAAAGACGGATAATTCAAGATATTCCAACCGAGAGAAGCTGTGAATAAGCGTGTCGAAATCCTCATCCGATGTAAATCTGTCGTCGCCATTATCGAGGGTGTTACCCATGAATAAAGTCTTGTCCTTGATAACAAGTTTCTTGAGTGATGGGAGATCCAGTTGTATAAAGCTTCTCACCGCTCCTTCGGTGAGAATCAACCCATTAAGCTTTAAAGTCTCAATGGTCTTGTGGTGCTTTGTGATCAATGGAATGTATACGCCAGGTTCGCAGAATTCATCATTAAGTTCCAAATAATGAAGACCCTCGCCTTTTTTCTTCAACTTGTGCAAATCAGGGCCAGAAGAGTATTTTTCAGTCACCGCGACGGCTCGTAAATTGGGACACTGAGCAAGTGCTTGTCCAACCACCATTGGATCACGAAAATCAGCAGACTTGAATTTGACATATTCCAATCCGCGTAATTTTGTCACAAAGGTGTCGAGTGGCATATATAAAGCGCTTCCATGGGTATCCAGTTCGATTGTTTTCAAGCTCCAATTTTCAGGTATGGTCTCGTCTACACCGTCGAAATGAACAAGAAAGAGACTTGCAAACTCGGCTTCGTCATGATTATGTGAAAATACAAGTAACCGGAACTCTTGGAGATGTTTCAATTCTATCAAGAAACGATCGAGGAAAGCAATATCCACAGGTGTTTCTGGTCGTATTACAAAATCCAAGCGCTTCAGATTGTGAGATCCTACTTGAATAAACTTTGAAAACCAGCTTTCATGCAAGGTGGTAGTGGATATAAAACCTATTGATACCATACATATCAGTCCCTTTTCTGTATAAGCTTCTCATTCATGCACTTACATCTTTCAACATAGTAAAGTCGAAGTGCAATAAAGAAATCAAAGGCATCCTTTAATAATAAAAGTATCTCGTCAATTTGACATGGTTTGCAAGTATCACAGTATCCTTAACTTACCTCCAGCATAGCATTCTTTTGGACGAAACTATGATCACCCTGCATAACAATAGTCAATTCGCGTACGGCTTGCGGTTGGATATAACGCGCATAAGGCAATAAAGCACGGTCGAGTGGACACATGGTGTAAAAAAATCTTTGTCGAATGGGCAGGCGCAACGATTTTCCACTTT
This sequence comes from Lichtheimia hyalospora FSU 10163, assembly GCA_025094155.1. Taxonomy (NCBI): domain Eukaryota; kingdom Fungi; phylum Mucoromycota; class Mucoromycetes; order Mucorales; family Lichtheimiaceae; genus Lichtheimia; species Lichtheimia hyalospora. The sequence goes on from PTRB01000005.1 coordinate 54,005, forward strand.
TTCAAATGTCTTTGGCCAATTCAGCAGGAAATGACGCCATGACTGACAAACTCTTGTTAAGCGTATACGTTCACAGAAAGGAAAGGAAGCGAATATTTTTGTCTTGACTTCATAAGGAAGTGAATCAAATGTGGATCCACGTGAGATAGTTGTTGCCATGGATACAGGATGGGGATGATAAGATGCACAAGTATACATTCTCCGCCATATTTTTCTTTGATGATTATCATTCAGTCATGTGATCGGGATTTTCACGTGCAAAAACAATAAGCATATATTGAATTGAGTATATTGGGAGTAAACAATATGGATTGGATGTATGCAACAAACAAATGTGCTTTGATATAGACATGGTATACGTGCCCAACAACAATGACTATATACAGAATGGGTTTTTGTTACAAAGATGGGATTGTTGATCATCGGCGTCCACCTCTCTTGGATCGCTTCTTTATCCTTTCTCCCCAGTAAGCTTCAAAGTTCTCATCCTAATCAACCTGTGAGTTACTACATATATATCTCCATGTTGCATGCAATTACCTTAAAGTCATCTTGATCTTGTACCTCCTTTTGTGTTCGTTTTCTGCCTCTTCCAGTGGCTGGTTTTGGAGTATCGTCATAGTAACCCTGTTGAAGGTTCACCTGGAAATCTTCGACAGCTTGAGTGAATGATGGATTTATCAGACGCTGAGAAATAACAGGCTTGTGTGTATCAGGTTGATTGGATAATCGTTCATGCTCATCAAGCGATTGTGCAACTGTCATGGTGCCAGTGTCATCATTGAGCTTAATAAAATCAATATCGGCTGGTGGAAGAAGTTTCACAAGTTCATCTTGAGCTTGTTCTGGCAACTTGTTGATCAGATCCATGGTGATATTGTTCTATACATATAAATATCAGTATTGAATACAATCATGCTTTATATCAATTTACCTTCAAGTTAATAGCAGTTGTCAACATGCTGTCCTTATGATGAAGCAAATGTGCAAGAGTCCATTCGATTGGTGTTGATTGCTTGGTATCAGTGCTTGTATTCTTACGTTGAGCACGCGTGGATGATGTTGTAGCAGGTGCTGTCTTTCTTTTTCTTCCAGGTCGTTTCTTGACTTGTTCTTCAGGTTCTTCGGCATTGACGATATTGCTTTCTTCGTTTTCGTTGACTTGAGCCGTCTTGCTATCCGCAGGCGTTGTCTTTCTTTTTCTTCCTGGTCGTTTCTTGACTTGCTTTTCAGATTCTTCGATGTTGCTTTCATCGTTTTCGTTGACTTGGGCCATCTTGCTATCCACATGTTCCTTTTCTTTAGGTTCATCATCGTTGGTCACGCTATTCAACATATCCACTGATGCGTTCGATTCACATGTGATATTATTCAGGGTTGTTTCATTACTGGATACTGCGATATTATCTTTGTTGGCAGGCTTTTTCGTTCGTGACCGGCGTGGTTTGGGGAGTTCAGTGGTATCTAAGGCTCTCACATTGGTGTCATCTGCTATTGTATTTATAGACCCTGGATCAATCATTGCTTCGTGTTGTTGTTTAACACCATCCTTCCACTCCTTTCTTATGGTACCGTCATTTTTCAATTGCTGATATATGAGAGCAGGAGGAGGAGCAGTTGCCTCATTGGTAACATGGGGGGCTGTGCCATTGTCAACGTTCGTCAAATCCGGTGTGTCGCTCGAGACTTGGTTATTGACAATTGTGGAACTATTGTCGAGTGGTGGTTGTATTTGCTCCAAATTAAACGTTTCATTTGCGTCAGGAACCGTGTTGCGAGATTGGGAACGCGTGCGCATCGGGTTCAATTCTGGAGAGAGAGTCATTGAGAAGAACGAACGCAGTGATGGTTTTGGAGACGCGCCTCTTTGAATTAATTTCCCCACTCGTACATATAATGAATTTATCAAAGCACCTTAACCATAGTTACTCATTTTCCCTTATAATGTAAGGAATGATCTAGTTGGTCGTCAACGAATGGATATAAATCCGTGCTATAAGAATACACTTGTTTCCTCTGCTTAAAACTCTCTAAAATAATGAATGTATCATATCATTTACTCTTGCAGTATATTCAAGCATAACTTCCACGGGTGACAGCAGCGATATCTCAGACATACCAGACATGGTGCTACCCTAGATATATACCTAGTCAAATATCAAGCAGAATATGATAATTTGGGATGCTCATATGTCGCTACCATCAATGATTGAAAGATCCAGATCTACTTATTTGAACATGGAATCTCTTGTATGCATTACTGCAAATTCTCTCATACTGCAGCTGTAGACAATGAACCAGATTACTGTGTATATGTGCACTTTTATATAGAACCACCATTTAAAGCATATGCTATCGAAAACATGATTGGAGCTATTATATAATGGATGCAACTTTTATATGAGGTGTTTTGGTATAAAGCACAAATTTACAAAGGAGCAGTGAACCAATAAAAGGATGTGCTTGATCGTTGTGGGTTTTCAGCCAATGCAACAAGTCCAGGAGCGTGTGAGTTTTGTTGAGATGCGTCGATGAAATGTATTGATTGAATTCGATTATGTTGAAAGTAATCCGATGTCCAAAATGGTGTATTGTCAAAGGCATTTGAATCCAGTGACCAAAAATGAAGTTGTTGTCGTCCATCCACAAGAGCAACAGTACGTGAATGATGAGAAATGTCGAATGCAATATGCTGATCTGCCGTTGTATCATGACCAGAAAGCTGTTTAATAGGTTGATGTAAAGATCCTTGACGTGTCCGCCTTAAACAACGCATATCCCAAATTTTTATAGATCGTTCAATGTCGACTGATAATATTTGATGTTCAAGTCCTGAACTATCGAGTGAGACTACGTGTGCAGTCGCAACCTTGGATTGAGTAATGGATTTAGCGGGTTGTGGTATACGTGAATCAAATAAGAATAATCGACCATCTCGGCACCCTATCCATGCTTGTGATCGATCATCATCAACGCATTGGGCTGCTAATACGGCTGTTTTGGTAGGAATGTGACCAAGGACATCGAAGCAACTGTTCAACATGTAAGCTCCATGATCGCTACCGACAACTACTTTATCGTGTGCATAATGCGTGGTCCACAAACAAGACTTTTTCAGGCTGAATCGACAATCCAGTACTGCAGGTGGTTGTTCTCTGGTGATACTCCTTATCACGTTATTATGATTGTTTGCATGCATCATGTCGGGATCCATATCAATTTGCGATAGAAAAGAATAACGCCATAGTTCTGATGATTTTCGTGGACCATAACTTGTACCATAAACTGTTTGACGATGTGTTCCATCTTGGATATTGGTGTAGCATGGTCCTAGTTGTAGTGATGTTACTGATGAACCGACATGCCATGGTGTTTCCATATTCCACATTTGAAAGCTTGGTTCGCATTGATATCCATATCTCAACACAAGACCTTGACCATAGGTGACAACAGCTTCTCCTGATCGGAAATCAGCAACCCCAGTGCATGAATATCGTTCATTATTATCCAATTGTTGCACTGGTTTCATTTGCCGATAAAGAGCCCTGTTGCATGCATTGATTAAAGTAGTCGATGAAATGTTGGATGTCGTTTGTCGAGAATAAAGATATTGGTAGATATGATCATCTCCAATTTGTTTTAATGGGTTCCTTATTCGTTTGGCATTGTCATTCTCTTGCTGTAATTCTGCTGTTTGTTCTGCTTTCTTTATCGCGTCTCGACTATGCGGTCCTGTTGCTGTGATTCGAAAATAACGATTCTTGTCTCGATCAAAGTAATATCCTGGAATCTCCATTACAAACTACGTGACATGTTATTAACAACTCCTCTACTCCATGTATAACACCCATTACCAAGCATACGCCATTACAGGAATAAGGGAAAAGAGAGTCGTTATGGAGACGCACCAAGCCGGGATAATGTCCGCTACAAAAAAGAATCAAATTTTTCTTTTTAATTGGGTATCGTACCTTGCTCTTGCAACGATCAACAGCCCATTCTCTCTTCGACACCCGATCCGCAACATGGCAGAAGCAACTACGTCTGAAGCACACTCGACATTGAGCGATCTATACAATCCTTTGGCGATCGACTTGCAAAAGACGATTCAACAGTTTCAAGCTAGTTGTGTTTCCCGGGATTCGCCTTTGCCAACTGCGATCGATCTCTCGCTCCTCCAACACTATGTCAATCAACCCGATTCTGTACAGCAATCAAAAGTACTCGATCAATTGTCGCAATGTCTTTGTTATCCACCTTGGACACGATCCATGGTATCGCTCTTTCGTCCCATTATTATCGACCTTGTTGCACGCTGGACAATGCCTGGTTACACTACATTCCTAGAGACAACCAGCACTGTACATAAGATAGAATTGGTGGCTAAAGCATTCAGTGTTTTGCTACCTGTCGTCCCCCAAGTGAAAAGGTAAAGAAACCCAAGTGGAGTAAGCATCAACAAACTCACACATGCATTTTACCTTATAGCTTGGCTGTATCATATTTCACCAATTCACCATCATTATTTGAACGACTCAATCATTTACCGCATGATATCACTAATGTAAGTCATTGATTAAATGGTTTTACGAGAACACAAATGTTGATTCTATTGAATAGATTCCATCTGATATGGTTGCCGACTTGCAAGATCTCTTGTTAACAACATATCGATTACTTTCATTTTCATCATCAACATTTGTACCATTGTGGAACTGGGGATCGTTGGTGCAACTACTCAAGACATCGAATCCAAACCTTCGTTATTTAACAGTTCTATGTTTGAGCAAAGCGTATCAATTGAGCGATTCGCAAACATCGCACCTCTGCAAAGCAGCATCTCGAACGACTGACAGTATGGATGAGGATAATACCGAACAAGAACCCTTAATGGCATTGGTGGATGGACAAAATATTGATCTCAGGATGCTACAGTAAGTATAAAATGCCATTTGACAGTTTGTGTAACATATCATTCATGCAACATCAATTTTAAGGTTATGGGAACAACAAAGGCTTGCAGAAGCTCAGATTGATCTTGTTCACAATACGTACAATGACACCAATTACACCATTGATGATAACGCTCTATGTCCACTTGTCTCCAATTTGTGTGGCGTGCTACTACCCAAGACCTTGACTGCTACTGAAGAAAACGCTTCTGATGGCCCTTGTTATCATCCAGAGCTCGTTCTTACTGAAACCACTATTCGCAATTTGCATACCCTGAGTTTGGCATTATCAATCGGTGCACCTACACTCCTGGAAGGAGTTACTGGTGCAGGCAAAACCGCTATTGTTGAGGAATTGGCAAGTCGTACAGGTCGTGGTGATCGTAAGTACAAGTCATTTATTATGAAAAAAAAGAAGGTTATCTAACATGCTATGATCATTTCTAGAATTAATCAAGATTCATTTGGGTGATCAAACGGATCCAAAAGTACTTCTTGGCACCTATGTATCAACATCGACTCCAGGATCGTTTCGTTGGCAACCTGGTGTCTTGACAACGGCTGTGCAGGAGGGTCGTTGGGTATTGATTGAAGACATTGATTTAGCACCAGCTGAAGTCATATCAGTGCTACTTCCATTGCTCGAGACACGACAACTTTTTATACCCTCTCGTGGAGAAAAGATTCAAGCTAAAGAAGGTTTCCAATTGTTTGGTACTCGTTCTTATGTACCATCAAAGTCAGGCAAAGCATTCAGCGCACGAGGTGGAGACATGGTGACTGGAGCCAATTTGTGGACACGAGTGAATGTGGATCCTTTATCCATGGAAGAATTGGAAACTGTGGTGCGAACCAAGTTTTCTTACATTGGCAACTTTGCTGTACACGTGATGCGATTGTTCCAGGCTGTGATCAGTATTTATCAAGATCCCAATTTTTCTTCGCTTTCATCCTCCACAATGGGTCGATTTATTTCAACACGTGACTTGATGAAATGGTGTCATCGTATCAATGCATTACTTGGAGAGAAACTTGGTGGCGATGCTGAGATAGAAGCATCTTTGGATATTACCATCCGACAAGATCTGTTCAGTGAAGCCATTGACTGCTTTTGTGGTATGGTTCCTGATTATGCAACATGGGTGGTTATTCTCGAGCGCGTGGGTGAACCTCTTCAAATTTCTCCTGAAATGGTGCGCAACTATGTCGATCAATACAAGCCTACTTTACGTGAAACTGAAAATTCTATTTCCATTGGCCGTGTCAACCTATCATCGATCGCTCATAGTGGTCTACAGAAGCAAAAGAAGGCATTACTCAAACGAGGTCATCGTCGACCTTTTGCCACAACAGGTCATGCTCTACGATTATTAGAAAAGATCTCAGTTTGTGTCCATCTTAATGAGCCTACGCTCTTGGTGGGTGAAACCGGTACCGGTAAAACGACCGTTGTTCAACAACTTGCCGATATGTTGCATCAAAATCTCGTCGTGGTCAACTTGTCACAACAATCGGATAGCTCTGATTTATTGGGTGGATTTAAGCCTGTTGAAGGACGTATTCTCGCTATGCCACTCAAGGAAACATTCGACAATCTCTTTGAACGTACATTTTCAGTCAAGAAGAACCAGAAGTTCTTGGATATGGTTCGCAAAACATTTGTTCATCAGAAATGGAAGAACTTTGCAGCACTGTTACAACAATCTGTCAAGATGGCAGAGCAAAAATTCAGCAACGAGCAAAGTGGAAAACCTTCATCACCACAACTTCGAAGTGCATGGAAAGCTTTTCAGAAACGCTTGGAAGAATTCGACATTCAACAAGTACAAGCACAAAACAAATTTGTGTTTAGCTTCATGGAAGGTGCTTTGGTGAAGGCAGTTCGACGTGGCGATTGGATTCTGTTGGATGAAATCAATTTGGCAACTACCGAGACATTGGAATGCTTGTCTGGATTATTGCAGGATGCTCAAGGATCTTTATTGTTAACTGAAAAGGGTGACGTGGAACCTATCAAACGACATCCCAACTTCAGATTATTCGCTTGTATGAATCCAGCAACTGATGTCGGCAAACGTGATCTTCCACCTGGTTTAAGGAACCGATTCACCGAGTTTTATGTACATCCACCTGATTCAAGATATGAGGACTTGTTACAGATTGTACGCCGCTACCTTGCTACCGTGTGTACTGGTGATGAGCGTGCTTGCGATGATGTAGCCGAGTTTTATCTGGAAGCCAAGAAACTTTCACAAGATCACAAGCTTGTAGATGGTTCAAATCAACGTCCCCATTTCAGTATGCGTACTCTTTCTCGTGCATTGACCTATGTTGTGCAAATTCACCCTACTTATGGATTACGACGATCGCTATACGAAGGCTTCTGTATGACATTCATGACCCAGCTTAGCAAAGAAAGTGAAGCTGTGATGCGTCAATTGATTCACAAGACCATTCTGCGTGGTGTCAAGAATCCATCCCATCTCATTTCTCAAATACCACGTCAGCCAAGTGATGATTTTATCCAATTTGGTTATTTCTGGCTTCAACAAGGCCAATTCGAACCCCAAGATGATGGTCACTACATTCTGACACCTTCTGTCGAAACCAATCTCTACAATTTGGCACGAGTGATCATGTCACGCAAGTTTCCAGTGCTTATTCAAGGACCTACATCTGCAGGCAAGACGAGCATGATTGAATTCTTGGCCAAAAGAACTGGTCATCGTTTTGTTCGTATCAACAATCACGAACATACCGATCTGCAAGAATATTTGGGTACCTATGTTTCGGATAACGATGGCAAATTGGTGTTCCAAGAAGGTGTCTTGGTAGAAGCTTTACGCAATGGATATTGGATCGTATTGGATGAACTCAACTTGGCTCCCTCCGATGTATTGGAAGCATTGAATCGTTTATTGGATGACAATCGTGAATTGCTAATTCCTGAAACTCAAGAAGTTGTCAAACCACATCCTCATTTCATGCTATTTGCAACTCAAAATCCAGCTGGATTGTATGGTGGTCGAAAGGCTTTATCACGTGCTTTCCGTAATCGTTTCTTGGAATTGCATTTTGATGACATTCCTCAAGATGAATTGGAAACTATCCTTTCGAAGCGTTGTCAAATTGCACCTTCCTACTGCAAGAAGCTTGTTCAGGTGTACAGATCCTTGATGGAACATCGCAAGAGCTCACGTCTCTTTGAGCAAAAGCACAGTTTCATTACCTTGCGTGATCTTTTCCGTTGGGCAGGTCGTGATCCTAATGGTTATCAAGAATTGGCAGAACACGGTTACATGTTGCTCGCTGAACGCTGTCGTAAGGATGAAGAAAAGAAGATCGTCAAGCAGGTCCTTGAAGATGTCATGAGAGTTAAACTGAGCGAGGAGCAAATGTATGATTGTGAACGATTGGAGGAATTTGCTATCTATGATCGCATCTTACGTGAAAAGGCTGGTGGTGATGATATCAACTTGGTTTGGACAAAGGTTAGTTATTTTGGAATTTTGTGCACATCATCATACTAAGATATACATATATACATTATAGGCCATGCGACGATTATTCAGCTTGGTTGCACGATGTTTACGTTACAAGGAACCTGTTCTACTTGTGGGTGAAACCGGTTGTGGCAAGACTACAGTGTGTCAAATGTTGGCAGAAACATTCAACCGAGAACTTCACATTGTCAACTGTCACCAAAATACCGAAACAGGCGACTTGTTAGGTGGTCAAAGACCTGTACGTAATCGTGACGCCAACTCGGAACAGCTCTTTGAATGGCATGATGGTCCACTTGTACAAGCTATACGTGGTGGTCATCTCTTTTTATTGGATGAAATTTCTTTGGCGGATGATTCTGTACTTGAACGTCTCAATTCAGTATTGGAACCAAGTCGTTTATTGGTGCTCGCTGAAAAAGGTGGCAAACATGTGGAGGAACTTTATGGTCAAGAAGGATTTCAGTTCCTAGCTACTATGAATCCTGGCGGTGATTATGGCAAAAAGGAATTATCACCTGCATTGCGAAATCGTTTCACAGAAATTTGGGTGCCTTCTGTTACAGATCGCCAAGATTTGACCATGATTATTGATGGGCAGCTTACTGATCATCCTGATCTTAAGGGATATGGTACTCGCATGCTTGACTTTATTCACTGGTTCACTCAAGCACTTGGTCAAACACGTACTGTGGTGAGCTTACGTGATATTCTCTCTTGGGTACGCTTTATCAATGCAAGTGTCGACAGCGGCTTAAATCCTGATCTTGCCTTTGTTCATGGTGGATGTCTTGTCTTACTTGATGGTCTTGGTTCTCATGGTGCATCAGGTTCTTTCCTCAGTGGCAACACACTTAATGATTTCCGTCTCAAGTGTCTTAAGCAACTCAGCAATCAACATGATGCCACAAGCGAAATTGAAATTCTTGGTGATGCAAAAACTAATGTCGAGCTTTCGGGTGATCAATTTGGCATTGGTTCCTTCCGTATTGAACGTGGTCCTATGGAAAAGGCGAATATCAAGTTTACTTTATTGGCACCAACTACAGCTGATAATGCCATGCGTGTGGTGCGTGCTATGCAATTGAAAAAGCCTATTCTTCTCGAGGGTAGCCCAGGTGTAGGCAAAACCAGCTTGGTATCAGCATTAGCAGCTGCTTCAGGTCATCGACTTGTGCGTATCAACTTGTCTGAACAAACCGATTTGATGGATCTCTTTGGTTCTGATTTACCAGTGGAAGGTGGCGACAGTGGTGAATTTGCTTGGCGTGATGCTCCCTTTTTGCAAGCCATGAAGGCAGGCGATTGGGTATTATTGGATGAATTGAATTTGGCATCACAATCTGTATTGGAAGGTCTCAATTCATGCTTGGATCATCGTGGCGCTGTATATATTCCAGAACTTGATCGTGAGTTCTTTTGTGCCAAGGGCTTCCGAGTATTTGGTGCACAGAATCCATTGCAACAAGGTGGTGGGCGAAAAGGTCTTCCAAAGTCATTTGTCAATCGCTTTACTCAGGTGTATGTGGAGCATCTTAGCGCTGATGACTTGCTCTTCATTTGTGGACACTTGTTCCCTCAATTTGAATCCATCACACTCAAGCAGATGATTGAATTCAATACGCAGATGTATCGTGAAACGATGGTGCTTTGTCGATTTGGGCGTAAGGGTAGCCCTTGGGAATTCAATTTGCGTGATGTTTTCCGTTGGCTCGAATTGATGCAAAAGGATGGCGCAACTGATCCAGCAGAATATCTTGGAACTATATACTTGCAACGTATGCGTACTCAAGAAGATCGTGACAAGGTCATTGAGCTCTACGAGAATGTTTTCAACACTCAGTATGATCGACCCAAGTTTCCTCCTTATGAAATCTCAACACGTGCATTACGTGTGGGACATTCTCAACTATCACGACTTGCTCAAAAATCGATGAATGGGTCTTTGGATGGAGAATCTCATATGCTGCACTCTTTCTTGGGACCTATGGAAGCTTTGATGAAATGTGTCGAGTCAAGTTGGATGGCTATTGTTACTGGACCTTCAGCTTCTGGCAAAACTTCTATGGTGCGTCTCCTCAGCAAATTGACTGGCAACAAGCTTGAAGAATTTGCCATGAACAACAGCGTTGATACAATGGAATTATTGGGTGGATTCGAACAAGTGGATTTGAATAGACATCGACATGTGGTGATGGAAACATTGGATATTCTCACCAATCGTATCACACGTGCTCTCCTCATGTACCATGTCAACGTTTCAGATGAACAACGTGCTGCTGCTCTACAATCCATCTGCCAAATCAATGATGCATGGTTCACACTCAAGACGAAACATGCAATGGCTCAAGACAGCAAAGACAGCTTGGATTATACACTGCTCTCTTGTTTGGTGGAAAATCTCAATAATGCAGCTAATGTGGTGGATCATGATGCATTGCCTTTGATTGAATCAGCTGTACAAGCTGCCAAGACATTACAGCAATTGGAAAAGGCTTCAGTGGCTGGCAAATTTGAATGGATTGATGGTCTTTTAATCAATGCACTGGAGCAGGGCCATTGGCTTTTGATCGACAATGCTAATCTTTGCAATCCATCGGTACTTGATCGTCTCAATCCATTATTTGAAAATGATGGTGTGCTTATGGTGAACGAACGAGGTTTGGTGGATGGCCATGTCAAGGTGATCAAGCCACATCCCAATTTCCGTATGTTCATGACAGTGGATCCCAGCAATGGCGAATTGTCACGTGCTATGCGTAATCGTGGTATTGAAATTGCCTTGGTGAATGCCAACTGGAATACCAATATCCAAGATGTTGTCAAGCTTACCAATGGCATGGGTATTCGTGGTGCACGCCTTCCAGCTCTTCTCAATGATCTGCAACAAGAAGCCAAGAATGTAACACGACGCCGTAATCAATCAGTGAGAGAATATCTAATGCTTGCCACTTACATTGTTGAACGCTTGCAACGTGGTCAGTCCTTGAAGAGTGCAGTACGCGAATCATTCCATCAAGTGTTTGTTGATATTACGGAGATCCCAGAGACATTGAAGAGCTTATTCGATGCTATTCAAGAGGAGGTTATCTTGCGAGAAATGTTGTCACCTACCAATTGCCCATACTTTGTTGGTGGCTCTTTCTTTGAGAATGATTCAGCTTTGGCTACAGTCGCATTGCAAGGAGCTTATGCAACCTATTTACTTCAGCAACAAGCCCAACATCCTGATATCATCCCATCTACTCACAGTTTGGATGTTGCTTGGGATTACTTTATTGAATCAGCTTCAGCAAACGATATTGATCTGAGATTACGTTGGTTGACATTTATGGCCGAACATGCATCCATTGCCGATCCTGCAATGTTGGAACGCACAGCCTATATTCTTCGAGAAACACGAAATCATCCAGTATTCCAAGATCGTATCCTTTCAACTGAGAATATTGTAAGTGTGTTTTATACATGATATGATAATATTGAACTAACTCACACAAATCATTTTTAGGCCTTGATCAAGATTCGTCAATTGTTGGCTCGATTATACAAGCTTGAACATCAAGATGCAGCCTTGGCCAAATCCACCATGCGTCTCAAGGTGGGAAGCATGACGGCGTTGCAACAATCCTACTGCTTTGTTGACAGCCGCTTGAGTGATGCACAGCTCTTGCATCCTATTGTCAAGTTGATTTTACCCATTTTCATGGCTATTCGCAAGGCGTTTGCTGAATGGATGGGTTCAAAGACCTATGAAAATGCTGATGAAAAGGTAACATATAGCAATGCATGAATCAATTGGTTGTCTGACTTGTTTTAAAATGTAGACTATTGCCGTACTCGTCAAGATCCTTGATGCAAGAGATCATGCTTGGGAAATTGCCCATTCTCATCGACTCAGCTTGGATAATTATCTCAACATTCTGCGTGTTATTCAAGAGCTTATCCAGAATAACGAATTCTCTCACTTTGCTCCCGTATTGACACTCATTGATGAAGCTATGGCTGGATTCGATTTCGAAACTTCACGTTCAATGAAGGCTCTATGGAAACATTTCTGCCCTGCTACTCTTGCAACTGAAAAGTTGTATAACGTGGAACAAGCATTAGCCAGTATCAATGAAACTTTGAATCCTTACAAACCTGGTGAAGGTAAGTTTATCAAGTCAAGTTATTGAACTTAATCTAATGGTTGTTTTTAATAGATGATGAATCAAGAACCATTGATATGGTGCTACAAACAAAGTCAGCGACCAAGGAAACCATTATCGAAGGTGTAGCAACTCTGTATGCTGTTGACAACAATAATGACAAGGATGCTTCTAAACTGGCCAAGTCCATGGTGCATTTGCCGGAGGTATGTTGATTTCTGGTGTATGATCATCATTTATGATTTGGTACTTACCTTCATGGTGCTAGCTCGTGAAACGTCAAGTGGATAGTGATCAAGAAGCAACTCCAGTCGCCCATCGCACAGCTTGGGATACTGCCTTGGTGCCAATCCTTGATCATGCAAGCGCTCTTTCAGAAATGGACCTTGTCGCTGCATTCTATCTCTTGTCATCGCACAATACTGAAGAAGTAAGTTCAACATGAATATGCAATGGCAATACTTTGATACTAAAGTATCTTAGGAAACGAGATCACAGTTATTGGAAAAAATTGGTGCATTCAGAAGATTCGTCCTTGACAAGAGCACTCGCCCACCTCTTGATTTAGTTCCTTATCAACGTATTCTCTGGATGTTGGATTCCGAATGTAAGTTTAAATGAATGCTGGGTATTGGGTAATGATGAAATGCTCATTGATACGACATAGTCAACGAGAAATCTCGAACGACACTTCCTGGTATGACGCATGATGCAGCACACGTATGGCATCAACGACTCTGGCGCTCCAGCGTTTTCTTTTCCACGCTGTACCAACTTGAACCATCCTTTACTCCAGTGGTAAGTTACATACATACATGATATTTACATTATCTCATGTTGCTGATGATGGTTATAATAGAAACTTTCATTTGATGAAGGACCTGCTATCTTATATCAAGCTGTCCAGACATTGACTTGTCTCAACATTTTGTAAGTTTTAATAGTAATGCTAGGATGAATGAAGAATCTGACATTTTATGGGTATTATAGGTCGTTCGTTGATAGAATGTCAGCACTTGCTTACAGAAGTGCACTGGGTCAACTCAAATCGCTCAAGCAATTCTTGGCTACCAATGTCATGTATCAAGATAAGAAAGCTTTAGAGCTCGTCATGATCATCTCGATCGCTTATCAGGTAAGTGATGATGCATGTATATCCATATCGATGTCACACTAATATTTTATCATTGTTTGTAGCTACTGGTTGCATCTGCTGAAGTGTTGAAGGAAGATGTTTACACCTCATTGACCAAGCAACTTGAACGTCTCTTGATTTTCGCTCACTCGCTGGCACACAGGAACATGTATTCGGAGGAGGATAACAGTGTATACGACGATGTATTGGTGGCAACCAAGGATATCTCGCAAGCTATTGGATCTGCAGGTCTCAATCAATATTATGTTCGTGCGATCTCATCCCTGGGAAATGCTATTGAACAATATCGCAGAAAGGATGTTGATACATTTTTCATGGCAGCTGGCAAATCACGTGCTATGCTTGGTCTTGCATTTATTGCCGCTTACATTCCCGATTATCCTGTCGATCCCACAGCTGAACCACGTTTGCGTGTCAACCTTCTCGCTCAGAAACAACAACTACTTGAAATCAGCATCGAAGCTCGTAAAAAGATTGAAGATATCACCACTGGCAATGATACGAACAAAATCATCGACCAAGAACAATCACAGCTCAATGATGTCAATGGTGCCCTTGCCGCATCCGCTACTGTTTTCTCATTACGCCCTTCGAAATCTCAGCTTGAGGATATCTTTGTGGACTTTGCCTATTTGCAAAAACATCTTCTTGCCGATAACGCTGATTCCTTGTTGGAAACATTGATGAACAGTAATGCGAATGATACAGCTTTGCAACGTGAAAGTCTTATCCAAGGCAATGCTCTTCAATTTATCGATCGTATCCACGCCAAGTATCCCATGTACCGAGATATCACACAACCACTTGTTGTTGCTGTTGATGATGTCAAATACGGTTTACGAATGGTGTCTATGCGATGCAAGAAGAATTTGGCGGATGAATTCTTGAGTGATGTAGTGCAGCTATTCATTCGCAGCCCTGATGCAGCACGCCGCCTTGATTTGGATTGGATCACACTTGCACAACCTATTCAACTTGCTAAACTTAAAGCAGTTGTTTTCGAACGTGCTGATACTAGTCGTAAATGGGCCCTCTATCTCGGTATCTTGATTGTTATTCTTCAGCGATTGGTGATGAGTATCGATTCGCATGGTCGTATCTCTCTCGAAGATCTTGCTTCTTTGAATGGTCTCTTTGAAGAAATTGTCAGCATCTGGAAATCGGCCCAAGAATACAAGCGTCAAAAAGAAGCTGAGAAAGAGCAAATGTACAAGACACGTACAAAGAAGTATGAGCCTACCACTGAGGAAGAACAAGATGAAATGGACATGAAAAAGACCTTTGCTGATTTCAACGAGATGTTTGCTGACTTGCAACAAGTTGATGATGAGCCATCCTCCTCTGCAGAATTGCCTAGTCAAGTTGAAGAAGAATCGGTGCTCGATAACAGTGATGTGTGGTACATTGGCAAGCTGCATCGTATCATTTTTGATACATACCATATCGATCGTCTGGAGCGAACCAACCAATCCTGGGATCGTGAAGTATCACGTTCGTATCGTACAGCTAGTCAACTTGCATCCATGGTCTCTTATGCCTTTGATAGTGGAGTTGATGCAGTATGTGGTGCTGGTCATTTGCGTGCTACTGCATGGGCTATTCAACGTCTTGAAGCCGAAAGCTCATTCAGCAAGACCAGCGATGATTTATACGATTTCTACACATGCGAAAATGTCAAAGAAGCCAAGCGTGTTGAGCCAATTGTTACTCGTTTCAAGGAACGTATCAAGGATATCCAACAAGAATGGCCAGAGCATGTAGTACTGCAACATTTGATTGACATTTGTGATCGCTTGCTCAGCTTTTCAATCCTATCACCCGTGGCCAAGTTCTTGACAGGCATTGAGTTGCTATTGCAAAAGTCCGAAGATTGGGAAGCTTATGCTGCTAAGCATGTATCATTAAGTGCTCAGCGTGAGGAATTGACAGCTCTCATTGTCAGTTGGCGTCAACTCGAGCTCAATTGTTGGCCCAAGCTACTTGCAGCTCAAGAGCAATACAGCCAAAATTCTGCATTCGAATGGTGGTTCCATTTGTATGATACTGTTCATAATACCAGTTTCGATGCTGTTGACGATAAGGAACAAAAAATTCGTGATCTACTCATGACACTCGATCAATTCTTCCAATCATGCTCTATCATCGAGTTTGAGCCACGTCTCAAGATGCTCGACAGCTTTTATCGACAATCTCAAATGCAAGCAGAGCTTACAGGGGATCAAGATCAGTGGGCAATGGCTACTATTCTACGCAATGTATCCTTGTATTACAGCCAATTCACAAGCTATGTCAACACCACGTTGGCTCAGTTACGCAAACCTATTGAGAAAGAGCTCAAGGACTTTGTCAAGATTGCCAGTTGGAAGGATGTCAATATTTATGCTCTGAAGCAAAGTGCACAAAAGACACATTCGCAATTGCACAAGTGTATTCGCAAATATCGTGAAGTGTTGGGTACATCCATGTTGACTGTGATTGCCAACTACAACCAAGAGCATGCCATGTTCCAATATGGTGATGACAAGCGTTATAATGACACGAACAATGGCTTTGTTGAGCAACTTGGTCGAGCTGAATTCTGGACTCGCAATGATATCAAGGTGCCACAAGTGGAATTTAGCTGGCAAACAGGCACTTCTGTTATGAAACGCCATTTATTGGATTTGCAAAGCACATTGAATAAGATGCGTCGCTACTGCCGTGATGATGTTGTCAACGCTGACAACACAGAAGGCGATGTACCTTTGGAGTCGTTCATGAGTGAAGTTATCCAACAGATCAAGACATTCCAAAAGGAAACACCACTCACCATGACTGATGACAACAAGTCATTTGTCAAGAACCAAAAGCTACTCAAGAAGAAGGCATTGGTGGACTTTTTGAAGGAATTAAGACGCCTTGGTTTGAAATCACGTCCTGGATCCATGGCTGAACGAAATGGCAACACAGCATATCTCTTCAATCAACATGTTGCTGGTGTGGATAGCATCACAAAGACCGAAAGTGGTTTTGCATCAGAAATAGTGGAGCTTTGGACAAAGGCCAACGATTATTATTATCGAAGTTTAGCTCGTTTGACACATCTTCGCACACTCAGCACTACTCAAATCAGCAAAGATCTATCCATGCTTGAAGTGGAACGTGCTATGAGCGCTACGGAACATATGTTTTCCATGGTTACCAAGGAACGTGGTGTGGCTTCACGATTTGAACAACGATTCCAGATGCTGCAAGGTGCTGTTGTCCAATTGGCCATTTTCATGCGCGGTGCATCCAGCACTAACCCAGTGGATACCGCTTTGGGTGCACGTTTGATCAATCATAAGATGTTTATCGATGACCTTGTGCAAATGGTGTGTGAAGGAATCAAGACTCTTACGATCCAAGGAGAGTTTAGTCAACATACAGAGCAAGCTATGGTTCTTATGCAAAGTACAGCACGTCAATTACGAGATATTCAACGTCATGTGGATACTTGTTTTGTGGAACGATATCTTGTGGCACACAATGCCAAGGCACTTTTGACAGCTGACATTGGCGACATGATGGATACACAAATCAACACTGTCACCACTACTGTGCGCACAGAACTTAATCACGTGATGGATCAAGTACCTGAAATGACTCATGTCATTCATTCCATTCTATACTCCATTGATGATCACCAGCCTTTGCTTATGGATGGTGGCGATATCCAACTTGATGTGCATCCTGCTGATTTGCGTAACAAGATTCATTCATTGATCGATGCCGTTCTTGTATCTGTGCAGGATCTCGTCAAGAGCAAGCAAAAACCTAATGTGCAAATTGATCAAGACAATGATCACGACCATGATAGCACCGATATGGCTGACAATTATATTGTGGATGAGCATACAACCCAATTTACTGATGTTCAAGCTCTTCATCTCGAAACGGTGGCACGACGCTGCATCGATGTATTTGAAATGGCACATCAATTATTGTCTACTGACCACTCTGTCGATGCAATCAAGTTATTACAACAAGCTTATCCATTCTTGCAACAGTATGCTCTTTTGGTTGATCATACACTTGGCAGCTTTTTGGTGCATCACAAGGCTATGGCTAAAATGACTTATGCACTTGTCAACTCATTTACTGTTATTATCAGTAAAGGCTTCTGTATGCCCCAAGGAGCTGATGAAGAAGGTGAAGAAGGCGATGCTGATGGCATGACGATGGGTACTGGTATTGGTGAAGGTGAAGGTACCAAAGATGTCAGTGAAGAGATTGAAGATGAGGAACAAGTCCTTGGTACCCAGAATGAAGAACAGCAACAACAGCAAGATAAGGGTGACACCAAAGAAGAAAAGAAGGGTATCGATATGGAGAATGATTTCGAAGGCGAGCTCGAAGATATTGAACAAGATGAAGAACAGCAAGAAGAAAAGGAAGAGGATGAAGAAGAAGAAGAGGAGGATATTGATGATCAGATTGGAGATGTTGATGATATGGATCCTGATGCAGTGGATGATAAGATGTGGGGTGATGACGATGCCCAAGATGAACGCAAGGATACCGACAAGACCGTTGATCAACAAGGAAAATCCGAACAACAAGAAGCTGATGTGGTTGCCAAAGAAGAAGAAGAACAAGAGGATTCATCAAAGCCACAGCCTGATCGTGAAGGCGAAGAGCCTGATCAAATGGAATCTGACAAGCAAGAAAATGTCGATGAGGAGGAACAAGGTGACAAGGACCAAGGTGATCAAGAAGGTGAAGGTGAAGATGAGGATGCTGCCGATGAAAACAAGGCTGGAGAGCAAATGAATGTCGATGTCCCTGAAGCTGAGACTTTGGAGTTACCTGAAGATCTTGATATGGAGGATGATCAGAAGGAGGGTGATGAGCAGTTCCATGATCCTATGGACATGGATCAAGAAGAGAATATGCAAGATCAAGATGGTGATAATCTTGCCGAGGAAGAAGAAGAACAGTTCAAGGATGCTCTTGATCAAGTGGGTGAAGCTGATCAAGCTGACAAGGAAGAGCAAGAACAAGAAGATGATGAAATGGCTGATACCACAGCACATGTGGATACTGAACAACAAGAAGATGAGAAGGAAGAACAAGAACAAGAAGAAGCTGAGGATAAGCAAGACGAAACTGGTGATGGTGAGAAGGGTGGCAACATTGAAGAAGATGAAGAACAACCAGAAGAACAAGGTGGTGCACAGAATCGTGAGCAACCTGCTACTGAGGAAGAGTCTACCGATAATCAATTTGGTATCCAAGGTCAAACCGGAAGAATGAGTTCTACAACAGGAGGTGGACAACAAGGCGAAAATGATGAATCTGAAGCTGCTGAGCTTGACAAGGAACAACCTGAGAGCAAGGAGAATCAGGGCATGGCTGAACAAGGTGCAAACAAGGCCGATGAAGATGCCAAACGTGAAGAAGAAGCTGATACGAATGAATCCAAGACAAATCCACAACGTAGCCTTGGTGATGCATTGGAAGATTGGCGTCGTCGCCTTGCAGATATTGCTGATGCTGAAGAAGATGAGGATGAGCAAGCTCTCGATGAAAAACAAGATAAGACTGAAGCTCAAGTGAATGAAGATCAAGCATTCGAGTATGTCAAGAATGATGAAGAAGCTCATGATATGCAAACCATGGGTAATGCACTACCAGAACAATTGCAGGATATCCAAATGGGAGCTATGGATGAGACAACCCAAGATGAGAATCAGCACGCTGGTGAAATGGAAGTGGATGAAGAACAATCCAACATTGATACGATGCCATTGCCACAAGAACGAATGGATATTGACGGTGAACGCGAAAACCGTGGTGGTGCTGTTGTGACCAAACGCCTTGGTGAAATGGATACCGTTGATGAAAACCAGACTTTAACAGTGGATGAATCTTTGGTTGCTCATGAACCACTTGATCCTGAACAAATTGAGCAAATGCGACAAGAGCTTGAAACAACAGTATCAGAATGGCGAGAAGAAGGACGAGATAGCCATCAAGCACGTGAGCTATGGCAACGATACGAAACTTTGACGCATGATTTAGCTATGGGTCTCTGTGAACAATTACGTTTGATCTTGGAGCCAACATTAGCAACCAAGCTCAAGGGTGATTACCGTACCGGCAAACGTCTCAACATGAAGAAGATCATTCCTTATATTGCCAGTCAATTCAAGAAGGATAAGATTTGGCTTCGACGTACCAAACCTAGTAAACGTCAATATCAAGTGATGATTTCCGTGGATGATTCCAAGTCTATGTCTGAATCGCACTCTGTACAACTTGCATATGAGACCTTATCATTGATCTCCAAGGCTCTCTCTCAACTTGAAGTCGGTGATATCTCGATCACATCCTTTGGTGAACGTGTACGATTATTGCATCCATTCGATCAACCTTTCACTTCTGAATCAGGTGCATCCGTGCTACAACAATTTACATTTGCTCAACAAAAGACCCAAGTCAAGGAACTCATTGAATCCTCTCTCTCATTGTTTGAAGCTGCCAAGTCATCAAGCAATCAAGAGCTATGGCAATTACAACTTATCATCTCTGATGGTATTTGCGAAGACCATGATACTTTGATGCGTTTGGTTCGTCGTGCTATGGATGAACAAGTCATGTTGATCTTTATTGTGGTTGACAACAAGCCTGAAAAAGACTCGATCCTTAAAATGACCAATGTCAAGTATGCAACTGTCAATGGCAAGCTCACTCTTCAAATGCGACCTTATCTCGAAACGTTCCCCTTCCAATACTTTATGGTATTGCGTGATATTAATGCTTTGCCAGAAGCTTTATCCGATGCCCTTCGACAATATTTCAGTTTTGTATCTGCATAAATTAATAAACATTCATCTTTTCTCATTTCAAATGCGTTTTTTAACTCTCGTCCCTTGTACTTTATTTCTTACAACAACTCTCTTGGCTCCAGGCACCCATGCTTCTTTAGACTTGAAAGCAATGCTATTTGGGAATGATCAAGATGGGGATAATGTCGACTTTGGATTCCCTGCACCTCCTCGCCATCGTCCACGTAAGATGACAGTTTGTTCAATGTGACCATGGTCAACTCATTTATGCTCATGATTCTAGCTGTTGACTGCAACCAATATGTTTGTCAAGATACATTAACTTGTGTGGCTTCTCCTATCGATTGTCCTTGTCCGTATGTCCATGATAGCAAGTGCATGAACGATGACTGGTACACCTGTGTGCGTGGTAGTTGCGATCAGCTATCATTAGACTAGAATACATTCATTCATCACCATCCATGCATCAAAGATACCATAAAATAGATATATTACATTTTCATAATCAATGATTCAATCGTCAACGATATGAGAGCTTTACAATGGGAGCTTGCTACACAGTTCTTATACTAGAAAGTCGGTCAATGAACCAAGTGTAGTAGGGTATTCTTGGAAGAATTGACAATTCAAGTTTCAGAAACACGATTCCAGTTTCCTTGACACGCACTTTCATTCCACTAGTACTTTAGAGAAAAATCGCTGATCGGCCATGATCATGGCAAGGTTATCTATGACCGTGGCAAATTGGCAATGACCATGGCAAAATAAACTATTGTACTCGCACGCGATATCTGGGATCCATTATCAGTAGATTACAACATCATCCTCACCCATGCATCAAGATGTCACAAGATCATGAGATTATAAGATTTTTATTACAGGCTGCTGCTGAAGCACGTCATCTTGCTGATCCATGATCTTTAAACTTATCGCTTTATTCTTATCATTCGTTTTGTATCACATATTCTTACCTTTCTTCCTGTATCACAGATCACTTATCTCTTTTTCAGTGTCTCCACTTTATAATTTAGACACTCACACTCTCGGTTTTTTCCCTAAGTAGGGTTCCCCAGAGTAGTTTCTTTATCTTTGTATCACTTTCTTTGTGATGCAACTTTCCTTCGCTTTCATGTAGTTGACCGATCGCCATTTAGTACCACTCTACAATAAACACCTACTTTGAAACAATCATGATCTGAGTGATTGGTGGTACAGTGCCCATAGATAATTAAATAACTTCATATGAATACTGGACAATCATATATATAACCCATATTCAACAGTAAGCCTGATAGCTTTTGATCCAACTTGATTATCATACCCAACTCGCAAATAACAGTGCTATTATATCCTCTATACTTGTCCATCCTGGCGTTCTCCTAATACTTGCGAACAATTACATACTGTAAATAACAGTTGTGTGATCTAGACAAATAACAAGTGTATACACAATGTGTGCATGCTGCTGCTTAATCCCCTTTTTTCCTTATCCACAGCAATACATAAAGGGAAGGTTGGTGGAAAGTTATCATTTCGCTCAATTCAATTCAGAGCTCAAAATTCATGAGAGGGACATAACGACATTATTGGTGATATTGGCAGTGACAACATCTGGTGTGGTGAATTCCACAGTTGATTCTGGAACATTGTAGAATATGCTGGATGGGACGTTGCCATTATCCTCTAGAAACTGTTTTTGTTCATGGGAATGTCTAAGTAAGGTGTCTCATTTTCATTCGACTCTTCATCATCCCAACCCACGGCTAAACCTGTGAGAGCAAGTTCAATATGCGGCATCATATCCGCCCCAATAATGACATTCTCTTTGTCTAGATCCATCCTTTGCGTTGTCGCTTCAATTTTTTTTCTCATTTGACACGTCTTTATTCATTCACCATGCCCATTCATGTTATATAATCATTGGTATACCACATGTGTCATATCATGGCAATGCCTAGTGGTCCGTCTGGTCCGTTGAATGGATGTAATCAGATATTGAAAAGTACGGAGATTGGGTGGGGCCAAAGATAACAATGCGTTATTGTGATGTGAGAACAATGGATTCTTCCATCGACCATTTGATAAGAAAAGATTGGCACTTGCATATGAGACATCATAAGGATACAGCTATCATTCTCGGTCCTCCATTTTGCCACCCCAACTGTATAAACGTGGGTGTTGTCACGATGAACCCGTTATTCATTCTATTTCTTTTCTTCTCTTCTCTTGCCCTCTTACGCTCTTTTTCTCTTGCCCTTTTGTTCTCTTGCTCTCTTGCTAAAATGGTCATTCTATGGCTTCTTTCCTCTTCTAGAGCTTCTTTTTCTGCATCCTTTTTTTTATCCTTCCTATACCTATCCAAATTATACCAGCACATTTGTAATGTCTGAATCGAGTGCAAACGACAAAGAAGCAGGCAAGGGTCCTAATCACAATGGACCAGGCAAAAGAAAGGTTGATCTGGAGAATGAGCTCCCATCTTCGAGTTCAACTCGTGCCACAAGAAAAGTAAGCATTGAAGTAGTATGCATCATCATGCATATCTTATTGTTGTGATAGATTGAGGTGCATACATCCTTGGATGACAAGACATCGCGTAACATCCAGCGAGCGAAAACAATGATTGAACCAACACCTTCCTGGGCAAGCATTTCCGCAAATCTCAATCGCACACCCAGCCAGATGATGGAACGCTGGTCAAAAAGGATGAAACTACAGCCTGACAAGTACATGTGGTCTAAAAAGGATCTCTTGACGTTTGAGAAAGACGATGGCAGGGACGTGATATGTGAAACAAATCAAACAACACGAAGCTGAGAAGAAACAAGTTAGTATAACAATTTTAAACACATGCAAGTATACTAACCACTTTTCAGTCGAATACAACTAGAGAACGACCATTCAAAACTGAAGAAGCGAAAGCTATTCTCGTGGAAGGTTTTCGCAAGTATGGAATGAGCGATCAGGAGCTTGGTAGCACATCCGATTCATAGCGTACCTCTCGATTTATTCGCACAAGATACAGGCATATCAAGGAAAAATCCAGCTGGCACGTGAAGCAAAAGAGGAGGCAAAGATCAAGGATAAGGCATACGAAGAAGAGTTAAAACGGGAAGGCATCAATCTCAAGGATGTGGAGGTAATATTGGCTATTCGGATTGTCAACAAGTCCCTTGCTCTCTTGCCCTATTACGCTTTTGCTCTCTTGCTGTTCTGCTCTTCCGCTTTTACTCTCCACTATGTACATCGTCTCATTGGATCTGACAACAGCCAGGAGTTATCGTTTCTGTGGTCATTGTCATTAGCAGGGAGATATCCTTGCTCATTTGGGCTTGGACTTGGTCTCCAGTTATGCACAACATTCCTTTGGGTTTCATCACAGGTACGTGGTATCATTGGTGGTGCTCATGTCATCATTATGCGCATCAGCTGTAAAGCATTCTTAGCGTCTTAGTCTTGGTCTCCACTTATGCACATCATGGCATTGGGTCTGACAACAACCAGGTTTATCACTGTCGGTGTTGTTATCTTATCAAGTGGATTGGCTTTATATCAGTATTAGCATTTGCATTTGCATTCTATTAGTCGTCAAATATGCACATTATCCCATTGGATTGGGTACACGTGATTATTCATGGACATGATAATTATCATTACATTATGAATTCATCAAGTATCATCAAATGTCAACAAATATGTTACTCAAGTCCTCAGGCCGTCAAGCATACATCAGCTAGCAGAGGATAAAATATTGACACAGCCATATCGAGGTTCCTACTCTAACAAAGTATCTTGGCATTCCTCGGCTGGCTGGTGTATGCTTGCTGGTTTGGGGGTAAGTATTGGCTTATGAGCTTCGTGATCTTTTGATTGTTGATATTAACGATTTTCTTTTCTTATATAGATTGCCTGGTCTTCGCTAGACACTTTCCTCCCTTATATTTTATATCATTTCCTCTTATCTCTTACTATTTTTGTGAATTGCTCTATTATTCAGATATTTAAAGATAACATATGAAGCAAAAAGAATATATGACTATATGATTTGTACATTGGGGATGGTATGTAAGGTGTGTTTTACAATGGCAGCTTGTTGCGTAGTTCTAATAAAAAGAATGGATGTTCAGTGAATGAATATGCAATGTGAAATCAGGTTTCACTTACTGTCGATAATATCATCATATGCCTGACAGGCTGGTGAATCAGGATATTCTTCCAAGAATGATAAACCCATATCACAACTCTTTGCAATCCTTGGATCCAAAGGAATACGACCCAAAAGTTCGATACCGGTTTCCTTGGCAAGTGCTTCGGCGCCACCAGTGGAAGGAGGGAAGATCATGGATTCGCCATGACAATTGGGACATACAAAGCCAGACATGTTTTCGACCAGACCAAGTATAGGAATGTTGACTTTGCGACAAAAGTCGATTTCCTTTCGAACATCCTGTAATGCTACTTCTTGTGGAGTGGTAATCACAATGGCACCATCAATACCGCTTTCCTTGAGATAACTTGCTACTGAAAGATGTTCATCTGATGTACCAGGAGGGGTATCCACCAACATGAAATCAAGAGTACCCCAATCGACATCTTTGAGGAATTGCTTGATTAATCCATTCTTTTTAGGTCCACGCCAAATAACAGCATCATCCTTATCAGGTAACATGAATCCAATGCTCATGACGCCAAGGTTTTCTTGCACAAAGACAGGTTGCCATCCGCTGTTGCTTTGATGAATTTGTTCGCCCATTAAACCCATAATCACTGGTATCGATGGTCCACAGATATCCACATCCATGACACCCACTTGGGTATCATCGTCATGAGCAAGTGCAAATGCAAGTTGTGCTGTAAAACTGGATTTGCCCACACCGCCTTTGCCTGAAAGTACCAGGATCTTGCGCTTGACTGTTTCCATACGCTTTATAATCAAAGGGATAGCTACATATATAGTTGAGTCTATACAAGTTCATTCTTTGACATTGTTGAATGCTTACCGGGATCAGGTCCTTTGGGTGCAGTGGCACAAATATTCTGATTGGGACATCCTTCACATGCTGATGCTTTGCCTGCTTGATCGCTTTCCGTTCCCTGCGGATAAAACAAGATCAGATCAGTTTGCTTCAATGACTGTTGTAGTAATACTTACGGGACAATGCTCTGGTGCGTTATCAGGGACAGTTTCTTCCGAGTAGGGTGGTGACATTGGTTGAATAGAGAAAGAAGGAAGAAAAGATGACTGGGATTACTAATTAGACACATGGCACATCATAAATCTACATCTGGTTTCACAATACCCTCTTTGCTGCTTGGATTTGTCATAACCAATCATGGCCCATTATCATCATTCAATCCTTATCTTGATGCATTCTTGTTCCCAATAGATGGCGAGTGAAAGAGAGAGTAAACACATGGTCTTGGTCAATAAGCTGCATTATTTCAACTTAGTACCAGCATAAAGTATATACACGCGCTCAACACCAGCAAGTAAAGTTTCTTCCGCCTTTTCTCAACATGTATCCTTCACCTTATAACGCTACCAGCCCACCTGCCGTCCATCGTGCCACATCAGCTGCTTCTGCTGCTGCAGCCTTTCGACGATCGTCAGCAGTCAACAATAATACACCAAGACGACAAAGCAATTCCAGTAACAGTGGCGCAACACCTACACCTCATTCCGTTTCTCGTCAAGGCTCAGTAGAAACAGATCGCGAAGGAAGTGTACCCAATAATCCCACCACAGAAGATAATGAAGAAGCCAATAACAATACACAGCCTGAATCACAACAACAGCCAGAAGCCGATGCAGAAGATGACGATGAGAATAAAGAAGATCTACTGGCAGCCGATATGGATGCCTATATGCAAGCACAGATGGAAAAACAAAAGGAGGATATGAAGTATGTATTAATATGGGTATGATCTATTCGGATCGATATTAATGGTCCATGTCAGGCTACTACTCGAGAACTTTTCAAATGATCAGCTACAACGTTATGAAGCATATCGACGATCAGCATTGAATCGGACCAATGTTCGCAGGGTATGTTTGATTTTTGATCATGAATGGAGCTAGTATAATTGATACATTGAATGTGATAGCTGGTTAGTCAAGTATTGAACCAACAATGTTCACAAACCATGGCGATTGTAGTAGCAGGCTTCTCCAAAGTATATGTTGGCGAGATCATAGAGAAAGGTAGGTAGCATGGATATTGATATCATTGGGAAGATTTCAACTGATGGTTTGCATGATAGCACGTGAAGTGATGGAAGAATGGGGAGATGCTGGTGCTATACGACCTGAGCATTTAAGAGAAGCACATCGAAGGTACAAGCTTGAGCGTGAAACACAATCCAATGTTGGAAAGACCCTCTTTCGGCGATAGTTTATTTGTGTATGTATTTACTTGGATAAAACAAGTCAATTCATTTGTACAGTTCATGCGAGTAGTAATTCACTTGACATTTCAATCAATAAATGATCGCGTTGCTTAGCAACCAGAAGAAATCCACTTTCCACAATATAATGATCTACCACCACGTTTATTATTATTCATCTACGGCAACAATAATGGGAAACTCTTGTACATCGACTCATATAACAACAAATGCTCACCTGAACCAATGGATGTCAGAATGCACCCAGGGATGACAAGCCTAAAGAAATAAGTCCGATTCCGTTTCTCTTTCTCCAAGCACACACATAATAATGCCTAGCCAAGAAAGCAAACCTCCCACACGACAACAGCGTCAACAATGTTGGAAAGTGCGCGATGAATACTTTGCATGTCTCGATCGACTGAGTATCATTGATCCCACGGTGGTTGAAAAAGATCCCCAAAAAGCAAAGGAATGTCTCGATTGTAAAAAGTTATACGAGGACACGTGTTTGGCAAGCTGGGTAAATGATCACTCGTTGCTTATTGTATATCATTTTACTTACATTATTGCATAGGTTGAATATTTTAACAAACGACGCGTGTTGGATGAACGACAAAAGCAATACCTCGAGTTTACAAAGCAGCAAGCACCCAAATAGAATGTTTCAGCATAAACCATAAAAATACTTTATCCTTTATATGACCAATGACTAGATTGAAAACCGATACAATGGGAACATGGGGTGGAATATGAATTGATGGATAATGGCTGGATGGATATGGCGTGCTTACTTCGGTAGCTCAACATCTTTTTTTTTTTACCGCGCATCTCGGGTTCATTCATCTTTTTTCCCACTTTTTCCCCTTTTTTATTTACAACAACAATGAGTGACAAGGCTATTTTTGCTGCTGGATGCTTTTGGTAATAAGGAAATGGGATCAAATGATGGAAATCATAGGCTAACAAGATTTCATTTCTTCATTTTAGGGGTGTTGAACACACTTTCAACAAGCACTTTAAGCAACTTGGTATCAAGACTCGCGTGGGATATACTGGTGGTCAAGTAGAGAATCCCGAGTATCAACAAGTGAGTATTTTCTTTATTATGGAAGGATCGAGTCGGGATTGCTTAGTCATTTCAATACAGGTCAAGAAAGGATCGACTCAACATGCTGAAGCAATCGAGATTGTGTTTAATCCTGAACAAGTGTCCTATCATACGTTGGTGGAATTCTTTTACAAGATGCATGGTAAGAAAGGGACACATTGTGTTACTATGGACATTTTGACATAAGGTTTATCAATAGACCCCACCACACTCAATGCTCAGGGCCCTGAAGATATTGGAACACAATACCGATCTGCCATCTTTTATCTCTCCGAACAACAAAAACAAATCGCTGAGGAGGTGACACAACAAGTACAAGAAGCTCATTATAAGGGTACTCCTATTGTCACTGAAATCACTCCTGCAAGTGAATTCTTTGATGCTGAAGAATACCATCAAGTAAGTCATTATAAGTGACATATTTTAAATCAATATTAAAACCTTTTCCATTGTTATAGTTTTACTTGGAGAAGAATCCTGATGGTTATGCAGTAAGTTCATTCACACCATGTTTTTTTTAAAGAATTCCTGATACGATCCATATTGTTTAGTGCCCAACTCATTACCTTCGATGGTAATCATTTACCCTTCAAGCAACTGGCTCTTTTCATTTCATCACATCACATCACATCCTCCATGTATAGAATATATCAAGCTTACACACATTAATCCATCCCCCTTTAATCCATTGAATCCATATAAATTCAAAGACAATGTCTCTCATTATGCAAATTCTGCATTGCAATTCATAAACGCATTTGCCACGCCCTGATAATGACACGTCCCTTTGTAATCAAAGCGTACATATGGTCACAAGTGATAGATGACTATAGAAGATACCGTGATAGGAGATGGATGTCATTGTTCGCTGACACAATATTGCACAATCAATCACGCCTTAAAGTACCCAATTCTATTCACCCAATGAATCAGATCATGCAGCATCTTTCAAACAAACATTGCTCTTTCTTTATTAGCACTGATATTCACACGCCAACGATGCACGTATAAAAGGATCGTTTTATTCTCACACGTCTCTTTACTCGATATTACTTTCTGATTGTATACAGAACTTTTAGCGTGTACCATGATGGAGATTAGCCCTGCGGATTAAAGCTGACAGATATGTATTGATCTTTTTTATAGTCATTCGTAACGTTTCATTGTTATACTACTCTCATTGCCATCGTCATCAGTGTCACATTTGACTCTTGTACATAATGAGATAAAATCTAATCATATTTCTTAATGGACCATATTCTCATATATCTATTTCAATTCTTTCGATGCAGCTACGGTCAGTGATATGTTTGCAAAGCTTGCGTTGGCAACATGGTGCATTTGCGCTTAACCAAGTGGGATGCATCTCTATGAACCAACATAGCTATGGCCAAGCATCATGCACGTTCCTCCACAACGAATTTAACCGAGAATTCAAATGAAATTTTATTCAAGGTGGGCAATGTTGACCTTATAAAAAAAACCATGGAGCCATTCCTATTTTGCGTCCCAAAAATCCACAGCAATCCGTCAATATCTGTCAACTCTACATATCGAAATGATGACATAGCCACTACAACTTTCTAATCAGCCGCCTAATATAGGCTCGACCCTATAGATTCTACTGGTTCTTATATAAAATACGTTATTTATTTCCATTGCTTCTATGATACAAGAACAGATATGTGACAATAATTTAATATCGCAAGTTGTATGCTTCAGAGATACGTCGAAGAGCTCGACCATTGCCTGCAGCTCCAGAACCTGCTCCTCCTCCCCCTTGACTTGCTGCCCGATCCAAGTTTGAGGAACTACTGGTGCGAAGAGCATATACCAATTGTACCAATCTCTCTTCGTTTTCTGGTAATTCAATTTGCCGTTTCTTTGCGAATCCAGTGTTTGCTTGGAGAATACCCTTGATTTGCTTGAGACATTTCTGGAAAACTTGCTTGTTTTGGAACGTCTCCCTTTGAGACATGGATCCCAATCGGTAAGAATCGATTTGTTGACATAGATCAGCCATGTTGGAATTGGCTCGATTCATCTGGATTTGTGCCATCAACGCTTTCTATATATATAGAGTTGGTATATACCACAACAGACCATTCTTAGTTTCTTGCTTACCATCATAGCTTCGCCATCTTCAGGAGAAACAGGCGTTGGTGTAGACGATTCATTGCTTTGGCCTGAAAGTACAATCAATGCTTCTGACGTGGGAATACCAAGTTCATGCAAAAGGATTTGTGCATCAGGAGATAACTGCTCTTTGGCTTGCATCTCGTTTAGGAAACCAAGTCCCATAAATACATCAGCTGCCATACGACTCGATTCGGTAGAAAGGACTTCACGGAATATGGTACGTCGACCTGTGATCAAATGAGTAGCAATCCATTGGGCCAATAATGGGACAATGCTGCGAGGAAGCATGGGAACAGCTTCCAATGCTGAAAGTGAGCATGATGTGATCCAATAAGAGTCAATGGTGGGATATAACAAAGAAGCAAGGAACATGAGTTGCTCATATCGCACCGAATTGCTTTCCATGTTGGCAGCAAGATGAAGGCGGACCACTTCATTTTCATCGCTTGACTTTTTGATCACCCTTCTCCTTTCATAAACCGATAATACTGTGTTGAATCGCTACAGAAAAAAAAGGAAATTAGAATCAAATTTTTAATCAAAACGCTCGTACACTAACCTCGTCATAATCCCAGGATAGGACAAATTCACGCTCAAGCATTTGAACAAGGAATCGGAAACGGTCCATAAATTCATCTTCCATCACAACATCTTCACCAAAGGAAAGATAAACCACCGAAAAGAAAGCATCCAAGAGGAAAACATCCATGATCTAGATTACATCAATAAGTACTCGTGTAACATGAATGGATATATAAAAGGCAAGAATTGGTACCTGATTCGCATAGTAAGCAAGAGCCATGACATTGTCAGCATGGTCATTCACACGGATATTGGTGTCATCAGTAACATGCTTTCCTTCAATAACAATGTTTTTGTTGTCGTCCAACAATCGGAAAGCGTAAAGCACCACTGAATCAACGTCTTCACCCTCTTGCCAATCAATTTGATAACCACGAGATATCACTTCTGCTCGCAGCCATTCTGCCATATCCTTCAATTTGCCTATGATATCTATAGTTAGCACTGACTCGATTGAAAATTCCAATCAACATACCAAATGACACACCACCCGTTGCTCGACCATAAAGAACAATAGCAGAAACCAGTGATACAGGAGATACAATGAGTGCCTTGCGTTGATTCTCTTGTACTTGCTTGGTGATTTTCTTCACAATGACCGATTCATCTGTTGGGTCAATCACGGAACCACTATATAATTGTGAATAAACTTTTTCCTATCATCCTTCATGTGTCTTTTTTTTATATATACCTGCTTGTTCGTTGAGTATCTTCGACTGCATCTTGAACGCTCACCAAGGGACCAACACCAACAAGAGCACGTCCAAATTTACGTCGACCATGGTTACCATTCTCATGCGACTTGTTTCTCCTATCCATAGCTTCACTAGGTCGAACCACGCCTTGTACTTGAGCACCAGGACTGGCAGGCGATTGTGCAGGATGTTGATCCAAGAGATCATCAACCAGGTATGCCAATTCAGGTGGGTTTTCATAAGTGATATTGATCGGTATCATAAATACATCGCGATGCACTTTGCGTGGAATATTGCCATTGGCGCTATCCACACTCATGGTTGGACTACCAACTAAAGAACTAGGGGTATCGGGTGATGCAGGTGGGCTGTTTTCAAGGCTTGAGACACGAGACACTGCAGGGGAACGAGGTTGATTCGATTGTAACGTGGATTCAACAATCATATCAATCAAGCCATCATCGTAGGCTTCTTGGTATTTTCCAGATCGACTTCGTACTCGTTCAAGACACATGGATAATGCACCGTGTTCTCGTAACAACACTTGTGTATATGCAGCCATGACAGCTGAATTGAGTGGAGATCTTTCTTGTCGATCCCGCTTGATATAATAAGCACCTGATAATCGATAGATATCAGAAAGAGGACCAAGCTGTGCAAAAACTAATCAATGTGCATTATTAGTGAATGATGAATCCAGGTGAGCATTTTAAAAAACTTACTTTCATCGCAAGCAAATGCAGGAACAGGAAGTTGATATCGAATGGCAATATACCACACCAGCAAAGGATCAATGGCACTTTTCATGACGGGTACATAAACAACTCTTTTACCCAATGTTGCTGCTCGGATCTACAAGACAAGATGAGTATCCATTTCTCGTCTAATTGAAATTCTTCATGCACTTACACGCCTTATGCTATCTTCTTCAATGCGCACATTTTCAAACATGTCGTCAAAGAGCGTCTTTAGGAAATAGCCAGCAAACCAAACGAATTGCAGTTGTGTTCTTTCGCTCATCTTTACAAGGATTCTCTATCATCTCCAATTGAGCTTATTGATAAACAAGTGATTCGTGTTTCTACTTACGTTGGCTTCGTTCATGGCTGTTTGTTTATGGACTCCTGCATTGTGTGTAATCTATATCAATAAATACCAGATCAGTATTGTATCCGCTATCATTGGTATATGGAAATAATACCTGGGTGATGGCATTGTTCACGCGTTTATCATTGAGAATAACAATCTTGACCTTATCATCATGGCTGCCAATTTTCTTTTTCCACTTGCCAAGCACCATTCTAGCATCCTTATCCAAGCTGAACACGGCAGAATCATGGCTCCAATCATCCAAACTGTCATCCATATCACCCAACCAACGTTCATCTTCCTGCAAGTCAGGTGTGCTACTGCTGAGAACATCTCGTACTTGAGCCACCATGCGTCCAATACGTCGAGTCACTTGATCTGGAGAGAATACTATGCTTTGAGCTGGTCGGTCAATCAATCGATCGGTATCATCACCATGTACGTCCAGTGATTCCAAAGCACAATTCCAACCCGTTAACGGCACTGGTAATCGTAAATCAGGTTCCATGCACACATAATAGTGAATACCATAACAGGCATTCAACAAGTAGTTACGCCAGAAACCATGATCGGCATCTTCTGGTACAAGACTATGAGGATCAAGTTCAGTGGAAACGAGAGCACGTCGGAGTCGAAGGGCATTATTGTCGATAATGGAAGCATCCTTGTACAAGGATCGAATGGTAGGTTGAAGTTTGGTAGCTTTATCCACGCAATTGCTGAGTCGATGTGAATTACGCTTTCGAGCACGTGCTTCTGCTGCCGAAATGTTGTTATTGTTACTGTTCATGTAGGAAGAAGCAGCAGATCGAATCGAATTCATCACAGTACGTGCACGATTAAGACCCACGCCTGTTGCAAAGTATTGTTGTGCTGGAGGAAGAGATGTCTGAATAGCTTGTGTCCAATACTGTCGGATGGGTTCATAGGCTGTTCGCCATGTCAAACAACGTAGATTGATCATTGATACATGATAAATATAGGGGAAGACATTGGATTGTTCTGTTGAAGGTTCTTGACGTGTAAATGATTTGGTGGATACATGACTTGATATCGATAAACGATGGTTAGATACATCGCCAGCAGCGGTTGATCCTGAATCACGAGTCGTTGGATTATCTGCTAATGTCGATCCATTGGATGATGAATCGCCTTCTACTACTGGATCGGATGATGGAAGTTTGTAGTCGGATTTGGGTGTAGTGATTGTTGCAGCACATCCAAGCACCATACGCACCACATAATCTACAGGTACCACATCAGCTGCTGAATTGCCACTGCTTGCTTGAATGACACGTGTGCCGCGACCCGTGAGTAAAATAGTGCCGTTGACTCCATTGACACCATCAGCCTAATCATATGT
The DNA here is from genome assembly GCA_025094155.1 of Lichtheimia hyalospora FSU 10163. Lineage (NCBI taxonomy): Eukaryota > Fungi > Mucoromycota > Mucoromycetes > Mucorales > Lichtheimiaceae > Lichtheimia > Lichtheimia hyalospora. Next base: position 87,936 of record PTRB01000005.1, read on the forward strand.
TACTTTTTAATCTTTTATATATCCAAACAATGTGAAACACTTACCCAACCAACAAGAGGCTCAGCTACACTAGGACCAATGGGACTTGATCGCAAGATAGCAATAGGGAACTGGTATGCACCATTTTCTTTGATTCTTCCTACTTCACGAGTAATCATATGTTCAGTTAAAGATTTGGATAGGAGGTAACCATCTGGGTATTTCTCGCTGCAGTAACTAAGAATGGATGGCATTTCTAAAATGACGCAGGGTGGTTAATCGGATGGATGGGCACAATGAAATCTTTGTGTTACCTTCGGGAGTAGAAGCCATGATACGTTGAACAATTGCATCCGCATCGTCACCAGGCACAGTAAAAAGATGATCTTCAGCTGGATTGGAATGTTGTACTTGCAATGGTGACATGTGAATAAATGCTGAAAGTGTCATACATTCATTGGCGATATCAAGCATATCCATTGTACCAAGCACATTCACCTATTTGTTTGTTGTCAGTGATCCAATCTTATCATTCTTTTAATAAATCACGTACCCGTATGCTATTAGCCAAATTCTCACTACCATCCACCACGGCAGCACAATGAAGGATCACATTGGTTTCCATAACAATTGATTTGCGATCATTGTCGTTTAATCCTAATGCTGGCTTTGCGAGATCACCTCGGATAGCATGGACCTTGTCCTTGATCATCCTATCAAATGAAGTAGGACCCATGGATCGCCGCAGTGAAACAAATGCCTATTATACATAATGTGAGACATTGCACTTTTGCATTTTCCATATCAATGCAAGAATACCTTATCACTCAACACATCATCCTCTAATCGGTTCCCTGTGGATCCATACAATCTTTGGCCAGGTCTTAATAACAAAAAGACCTTTTTCACATTGAGATTCAATAGCTTCCAAAGCACTGCTTTGCCAACAAATCCAGTGGCACCTGTAAGGAACACGGTCTTTTGTTGATAAAACCCGCCAATGTCATGGGGTGGTTGTTCAATGGCCAATTGTTCTACTTGGTTTTCTAATGTCGGTGCATCACCGGAAGACGATCGCCGTTCCGGTGGATCAGTTGTTTCTTGTTGCTCGTTGTTGACCGGTTGTTGCGGGTTGCCAGGTGCATTCGAGTCATGTTGCCCTGATGGTTCTTGTGTGTTGCTATGAGCAGTTTCCTCGACATCCGGCTCAGGTTCATTCTCACACAACTCATCCCGATCGAGCGCTTCCATGTTTTTCACGACATCAAAGACAGTAGGCGATTCAGGAGGTGAAGGAGCCAAGGGGCTATTCAGGGCGAGATCCTGACTTTCCGAGTCTGGATTTGTTATCGAGATGGTGGGAACTTCAGACATACAAAGTCGAAAAGGAGAAGAAGCAACGATAGCCTTAGATAGTCTCGTGGATTGAAAAGGTGCACACACTCACAAAAGGCGGTGATGGTAGTACAAGGCACAGTGATTGCCGATTTTCATCAAACCACCCGCATGGCGTATTCATTATCCCCCGAGATGAATGGATCATCATTGTGCAGTTAATTCATTTATTCAAATAAACATTGAAAGCAATTACATATTATCGTCAGATATCCTAATCATGAACTCGACAGGAGCATAAAAGAAGGATTTATTTATTTCTCTTGTACCAATTATAATTGCCAACCCACCATCGTTCATTTTGTTCTTCGAATACTGCAGCACAGCCTGAGTAGTATGCTCCAATCGCAGCGAAATAAGCACAGATCCCTACAATAACATTATTACTGCATAAGTACATTTCCGTGATTTGTTTGCACCATCATCCATCTTAAACAACTTGCCACTGGTACGCAATACAGCCTGGATTCCAGTAACATAATACATAGCGGTAAGGAAAAGAGTACAAAAGACCCATGCCAAACACCATGTAAGGACCATTGTACCATGCTTAAAACGTAAAGAAACGGCAGTGACCATCAAAGTGTAGATTGCCCAAATAAAATGAAAGATAGCATTGGCTTGAGCGAGATCACCTTCCGATGTATATCTACCCCATAAGGGTGTTTGAATACTTGGCAACATCGTCACCCCATTCCCGATCCAAAAACATCCATAGGAGATGAGGATAGTACTTGAAAAGGTGCCACCACAGAATAAATCGAAAAAACTACGCAGAATATTTCAATGCATTGTATATAAATAGATCCATCCAGGATACTTACCCAGCAATAGTTTGTGCAATGCCACCAAAAAAGAGCGATGTAGGGAACATGATGGAATTGGGTTTGTTTGGCAAGAAGAGAGAAAAAGTACCCAACAATAAAGTCACTGTTCCAAATGACCATAGACCTATAATGGCAGTATTGTTGGGTTGTTTATCAGTATTGTACACTCTTTATTGCTATCAAGATTACCGATAACAGCTGGATTGCCCATGATTAAAGGACGTCTTTGACCTTGACCAAATACTACTGGAGAAGCAGCACGCGTCATGATCATGTAAGGGTGATGTGGATGATCATGCGAGAGTTCGACGTGATTGAATGCAGGTTCCTGAAGATTCTCAGTGGGTAATTGAATACATGAATTTTGTGTCCAAGGATAATGAGTATCCATTCTTTTATGTAAATGTACTATAGGCAAGTAAAGCGTATGGGAGAGAAAGAGATAAGGAATAATGAACAAGAGCGGAGGATGTGGATGAGTGGAGATTCTCTTTGTGACATTTCCTTTGTCCGACAGTGCTTGAAAGCCAAAAAACTTCTTCTTTGCATAACTCTGATCGATGCCAGCCAAAAAGAAGTCTGCGATCCCTGCTGTGGAGCCCATGCCCGAGGGCACCATGATTGTCGCTCAATTCAAGTCGGCTGATGGTGAAACTACGGGTCCTCCTCTCAACTTGCCAGGTGATGCCACTCCAGAACAACTCGAATTGTTGTTGAATCAGCTACTGAACCAGGTTCGTTGTTCTTGATCCCTACTGTGAATCTTGTCTTATTCAACCAACCCACTTTATTAGTCCGAGGATCCCTTGCCATATTCTTTCCATGTCGGTGAAGACGAGATTGTAAAGTCATTGTGGGTGGATCGTAAAGACAAGTCAACCGAAGACGCCATTACCATTGTATATCAACCACAAGCTGTTTTCCGTGTTCGTGCTGTCACACGTTGTACTTCCACCTTGTCAGGTAAAATAATGCATTGAGCATGTAAGGATAACAATTCACTCATGATATTATCATCTTTAGGTCACACGGAAGCGGTTCTTTCTTGTTCATTCAGTCCAGATGGATCCAAGCTTGCAACTGGATCTGGTAAGCTCCATAATATTTGCCACGATACTTGTTTTCTCACTTGTCTTTATAGGAGATTGCACTGTACGGATATGGGATTTGAATACCGAAACGCCACAATTCACTCTCAAAGGTAAGAAAGGAGGAGAAGCATGATAGTGTGAATTGACATGTGTGTACAATAGGACATAAAAGTTGGGTATTATCGATTGCATGGTCTCCTGATGGCAAGACACTTGCTTCGGGTAGTATGGATAACACGGTATGTGATGGTAGTAGCAAGAAATGATCGGCATTGTGTTAACATACCTGATAGGTTCGCTTATGGGACCCCAAAACCGGAAAATCCCTTGGTGACGGTCTTCGAGGACATACAAAATGGATCACCAGCTTAGCATGGGAACCTTATCATATGTAAGTATCATATAATAATGACATGCATAAATATACTAAATTGCTTTCAAACTTTGTTAGAAACTCAAAAGCAAACCGACTGGCTAGTTCCTCCAAAGATCATACTGTTCGTGTATGGGACACTGTGTTACGAAGAATGGTAATGTCCATTTCTGGTCATACCGCTGCTGTCACTTGCGTCAAGTGGGGAGGTGAAGGTTTGATTTACACCGCGTCACAAGATAAGACGATCAAGGTCTGGAACTCAAGTGTAAGTAGTAGATTGATTAATGAAAAATTGAAACATCAAGATATTAATTCATTGCCGTTACTAGGGCATGCTTGTCAAGACACTTCAGGGACACGGACATTGGGTTAATACATTGGCATTGAACACAGACTTTGTATTGAGAACAGGACCATTTGATCATACTTGCAAAAGACATGCCACTGAAGAAGAAGGTAATTCGAACAAGGAGTTAATTATATGCTGAATATTAACCTGTGAGTAAATCTTATAGCCAAGGCAGCAGCACTAAAGCGGTATAAGGAGTTTAAGGGGAATCGGCCCGAACGTCTTGTCTCTGGATCAGATGATTTCACCATGTTCTTTTGGGAGCCTGAAACAAGCAAGAAACCAATTACACGAATGACAGGTTTGTGGACTGAGCGCATTACACAACCCAATCATCAGCTGATTATCAAAAAAGGTCATCAAAAGCTTGTCAACCATGTCAGCTTCTCACCCGATGGTCGGTACATTGCTAGTGGATCCTTTGATACTTCTGTCAAGCTTTGGGACGGAGCTACTGGCAAATTTATTGGCAATCTCCGTGGTCATGTTGGCTCTGTATACCAAGTCTGCTGGTCTAGTGATTCCCGAATGTTACTCAGTGGAAGTAAAGACAGCACGCTTAAGGTGTGGGACATTAAAAAACTCAAAATCAAATTGGATCTTCCTGGACATTTGGACGAGGTATGAGATCGAATGATTTTATATATTTTTTGAAATGCTAATGTAGGGTGATGTATAGGTTTTCGCTGTGGATTGGAGTCCTGGTGGTGACAAGGTTGCAAGTGGTGGTAAAGACAAGCAGCTCAAGATCTGGAGACATTAGTAGACATCATTATCCCATATAATCATTGTATTCATTCGTATTACTATTGCATTCTCACATACAGATAAAAATGGATTGAGCCATCCTGGACGATGGTTACCCAGAGATTGCTGATCACCATGCTTTGCTTTGTTAGTGGGCTGGGGTGGGTTGATGATCGGCAGAGATTTGTGATACCATCTGCACTCAAGGGGCAATCAACACTACTATAAAAATGCAAACAGCAGGGCAGCACGGTCGTTTTGTGTGACCGTTGTACAATCCAACAGCCTTGTCGTTGTGCATAGCAAACTTGGCACCGGAGTTGGGACACATTTGATGAAAGGTATATATATAAAGTAGGTCATCCCACAATAAAGACATGATTTCTCCTGCTTCTTCTTTCTCCAATATCATGCCCATGTATTCTGATCAAACGGTTGTAAACCTTCCATATTGTGGTTATTCTGAACGCTTCTTGAAGAGTCTCATTAAAAAGAAGCCGATTGATGACATGCTTCCCATGGATATACCTGATCCTTGGTATAATTCCCACATGGTTATCTCTGCAGAACAAACACCGTCATGGCTTCTGAAATCATTACCTACAGCATCACCAATGTACTGTAACAACAAACGCAATACCCAGAATCGCAATCCAAAGTCATCACTCAACCGCACTGCCAGCACACGCACAACCAACACAACTTGCAGCTCTCGTACTGTCACCAATAAAACTCGAAACCTTCCTGCTCTACCTTCAACTCCATCTCCTAAATCATCCTATCGTTCACCAGCAGCATTACCTAGCACCAACAATTATCCTACAATATCAAGCGCAAAGACCATGCGACGACCTGATACAGAATCCATCATTCGATGGATCGATCAACGACTCTCTTTACAAGGCCATTCTGGTAAAAGGACTCGTATACCTATTCGCAGATCATCACTTTTCCAACAACCCAATCCACAACATACACAACCACAACCACCTACAATTCAATGTAAACCAGCTTCAGCACCACCATTACTTGTGCGTCGACGATCAAGCTCAACGTCATCTGATATGAACAAGATATTAAGTTCACTTGCATCTGCCAACGAGCCTGACATGCAACTTCACCGAATCACAGGACCTGACAAGTACGACATGTCAGAATGGCCACATGTGCTGTCACAAAACATTCATGAACAAGATCGTATGGTGGCACAGCATTATATTTGGCGCACAGCCTTTGATGGAGATTTCTCTGCACCCATTCGACAGTACCTTGACACCAAGAGTGCCATCGTACTTGATATGGGATGTGGTCCTGGTACTTGGACAATGGAAATGGCTACTGAATTTCCTCGATCCACGTTTATTGGTATTGATTTGGCCAAACATTATCCTCGCGACATCAAGCCAAGAAACTGTCATTTCCATGCTATCGATTTTATGCCAGGATTTCAACCCAAGTTACCCCTTCCCGATAATAGTGTCGATTACATTTTCCACCGTGATCTCAACTGGGATATGGCTGCACACATGTGGAAACCACTGGTCAAGGAATACTTGCGTGTACTGAAGCCAGGTGGTTGGATTGAATTGCGTGAACCTGTAAGTACCCTTGTACACTTCATTTGTTCCATTGCTCACCACCATCATGATGTATTTTAGGATATGGAAACACAAAGTAGTCGCCAACTGGAAAATGACATGAACAACAAGTGTAAGAGATTTTATTCAATAATTCTTGAAATGATGCTCATCTGCGTTCATGTGTAGTGATATATGGAATTTCTCAAAGACATCAAGATCCTTTTGTAGCCCGAAGACTACCAACCATCTTGGCTGCTAATGGATTTCGACGGGTCGAAAGCCATTTTCAGTCATTACCGCTTGGTTGGGATGATTCTCCTTTTGAAAAGGCAGTTTCAAGTCATTACATGTTTACTCTCAAATCATTAGCACCGTGGCTGGCCCCTGTGATGAATATGACCCATGAGCGATACAATAACTACATTGCAGACTTGCCTGCAGAATGGCGGAAAGCAAAGACATATCTGAATTGGCATTGCATTGTTGCTCAAAAACCACCTCGACCTCACGCTTCTTCATCCACACCCAACCCTTCTGCCTAACCAACCGCTTGTTGTAACATTTCACCATCATCATCATCATCATCATCATCATCATTCATTTCTCTCCTCTTTTTTGTAATCTCCATTGTATACCATTTATTGCAACGTTCCTTGTATTTGCATGTATAATATATATACGCTCTTGCTTGTATCTATGGTAAAATTATTACATTTGGGTGGAATCAGCCCACGTTTACTAGCATCACAAAAGTTGACATATAGAGTCGCGTGCGTTGCACAAGACATGTGTTACTGGACACAATTGACAGTGCCGACAATGTGCAACCTATAGACCGTGCATCTAGATTTAACACGACACAATCATTCATGTGTTTCCAAAACAGGTGCAAAAAAGTAGTTTATGAAAACTGGTACACTAAAGGCACGCAGCGATCGACACATGCTGGATCATGCATACCAGGTTACTTCATGTCAGGATGTCAAGGGCATCTCTTGCAACATTTCTCCATTAAATGTTTCTTGGAGTAAATGCATATGATTTTATTCAATATTTATGGAGAGAGCACCTTTATGACAATATAGGGTTCACTCTATATATAGGTCATCACAGATTTTTGGCTGCAACAGATGTGTCATGTGACGGTAAATGATAACTTTAACATAGAGTTATTTCATGTCGATCAAATCCAAAAACAACTCTTGACGATCCGAGCTTGCATCATCGTTTGCATAATTATAAGGGAAACCATAAAGTGTTGTTACGTAATAATGAAAATTCAAGCTTGAGGAGATCAGAAGAATCTTCATCGTGATGATACAATAGGGTGGTCTTTGTCAAACGCATATGTCTTTTCGTAAATAATTGGAGAGTGTCATTCATATATATAAGGAGGGTACTTGGAATAATAAAAGTGTATGCTGATCATCGTCAACAAAACGTAATACATGACCAGATGTTTTTTATTAGTACACTAATGCTTTAAACTAATGGCATGATTGGAATACAACGATGAAGCATATGTATACATGAAAGTAAAATGGCACAATCAACTACAGTCCATAATGAGATAATAGTCTAAAAGCACGTGCTCTGCGGCATTGACGCTTGATCTCGGGATGTGCGAGGTAGAAAAAAGATCCGCTTGGGTTGTCTTCTTTTTTACAAGTGCTCTTTCTTTTCCCGCAACTATGCGCTCGATCGACGACCTCCCCAAAGGTATAACCCATACACTCCAATCACACCTTTTCATTCCGCTCTTTATTCAAATACTATGCTCTTGGAATAGACGATGCGACAAGGAAAAAGATCACTGATATTATCGATCGGCAGTTCAACTTGGAGATCTACCTAAAGCATCGCGAGACAGCAGCCATTCGTCGTGAAATTGAAAAAGCTGAAGACACATTACGCGATCTTGAGCAGGCGATCAACAATGGTACAAGGTTGGAAGGTGGTGGTTATAAGTGCATAAATATTCATATCCAAAACAGAGAATGCTGCAGGTTCAACAACGGATACATCCTCTCCTTATACCCGACGATCTGCTGCTATGGTTGCCAATGCCATGTTTCAAGCTTATCTACCCACACCTGCAGAAAGGAAAGCAGAGCGACAGCGTCACCAAGGTGCATTATTTGGGAGACGTAGTGATGGTGTCTTTGTTAGGTATAAAGATAATGGAATCAAAATGTTCATTCTCAAATTAACAATGATGATTGATATAGACTTTCATGTCCTGAATGCAAACGAGATGATTTTGGAAATCAGATTGGATTCTTAAACCATTGTCGACTCGCTCATGGTCTTGAATTTGGCCCTTATGAACAAATCATGCAACGATGTGGTACTCCTGTAGATGAATCTGAAGTACCGGCCGATCATCCAGTACGCTTAAGGCCTTTCACTCGACCCGTACCTGCAGTGCCGTAAGTGATCATTGCAATGGGATAATCTTATCGCCATACTAATAATATCTTCATTGATAGAATGAAACGTAAAGAGAGGGTAAGATGATGGATCCATAACCTTTCAGTCAATGACTAACACTCTTGATAGCCGACCATTAAAGTATTTGAAGAAGATGTGGATTTAGAATCGGAACGAGTAGCACAGCAGCAACAACAACAAATTGAACAAGAGGGAAAACAACCAATGCAATCATCCAAATCAATACCTGAAACGGCAGAATCAACACCACCACTGGAAACAACAGCTACTACCACAACATCCCCACCAGAAAATGAGCAAACATCTGAACAAGATCAAAAACCACCTGATCAACCTATGGAATCATTTGCAGCAGCAGTGGTGCCTACGACAGCCATCGATGATATAGGATCACGCTTTTATATCAAGCGCCAGATTATAGTAGGCAATGTGAGCAAATTCATTCCTCCAGGTAAGGATGATTCATTGAATGCTAGTGAACTATCTAACACTCTGCTATTAATAGAAAAACGGGATCCTACATTGAAAAATTACACTCACAAATGGATGGTCTATGTGGTGGAACCTCCACAGGTATAACAGCAATACAATGGGATGAAAAAGATCATGCGATCTCTAAAACATTGTTATGAATAGATGCAAGAAGTATCAAAGTTCGTCACAGGTGTTCGATTCTTCCTTCATCCAAGTTATAAACCACTTGACGTTGTCGATGTCACTGAACCACCCTATCGTCTTACACGCCTGGGCTGGGGTGAATTTCCAATTCGAGTACAACTTTTCTTTGTGGATAAGCGAAGGAACAAGAGTGTGGATATCATTCATCATGTCAAGGTTTGTGAACACATAGTTTATATGAGATTCTTGCTTACTAAAGGAAATACTATTGCTAGCTGGATCATTCACATTCTGGAAAGCAAATGCTGGGAGGTGAACGTGTCGTTGAGATCGAGTTGGATAGAAACACAGACTTTGAGGATAAATCCAATGTACCACGAAATCAGCCCACGCCTACGCATACCCCTTCATCAGAAACAAGTATGACGCCTACACCGATAGTCAATGGTAAGAGAATATTAGTAGGTGTCAAGTGATCCAAAACTCATGTTCCTTTTTTTATTCAGTTCACAAGCAAAAAATGACACTCTTGCATGGATTACTCAAAGACACTGTGCGACGATTACCCATCATTCGGCCTGGTAAGATATTCAATATTTCTTGATTGTTCATGGTATTAATTCAGGTAGAATAGCATCACAAATCACCACGACTCCTTTACCCTATACCTGTGCTACAAGCACGCATGCCTACTTCTCTTGGAGTGTCGGTCGAAGGAAAGCGTTGGAAGTAAGTACTTAAAAGATGGGATGGATCCTCTCATTGATACTGACTAGAATTGCTTTTCTAGTGGCACCGAGCACATTTAATGCGAATACAAGTGCAGCAACAAGCATTTGATACAAAAGATGATATATTACGATCTGCAGCATCATCGTTAACGACCAAACAAGTCGTTTTGTGGTGCCGTGAACATCGATATACACCCCAGCGATCTGATATTGATGCCAAGGAAGAAGAAATAGCAGCAACACAAACTGAAACAGGATTTGGCTATTGTAAATTCTGTGGATGTTTACGTGATCGACATGGTACCGATGATAGCAATTGTCGATGGCGTCCCAAAGGGTGGGCAACTGTCAAGAAACGTGGATTGAGCACGCTATCAAGTGTCGATATGCTAATGGATCAGCTTCCTCAAGGGTGGGATCGAGTATCAGAAGCGGGTAAATTTAAAGTCATGCCATCTTTGACATGTTATTAAGCCAGCCATTTTTTAGATGAAGACATGGATGTGGATATTGATGTTACACCAACAACTTCGACTGCAAACACTGCTGGAGTTTCCATTATCAAAACTATATGCGACATGGTTGCTGACGAAGCTACAGATGAACAACAACTTGATTGGATATGGTCTGTCATTGGCCAATTAAGGCTAAGAGGCGTCGTAGCGAATGATATGGTGGCTGATCGTGAAGGAAACTTGCGCGGACCTCACCGAGACTTTGATCTTTCTACTGCAATGGAACAGCGCGTATATACTGGCAACTTGATATCACAATTAGTACGCGTATTCCTGAAACGGATGCTTCATGCTGGTATCGACATATACAATCAACAACAACAGCAAGAAAATCAGCCCAAGGATAAGCTTCTGGTGCCATTGCACATTTATAAAGGCATCCAATCGATTCCACAATTCGATTTTCTAACGAATCAATATATGGGTCCATCATCATCATCATCATCCACCGATAATCAAGAAATCAGTTAAATCTAGAACAATATACCATCTTATTTGCACAATACACTTCATTGTATCATCAGTTGTGAATTATTTATTTGATTAATGTATAAGAGTGAGTTAAATATCTAAAGAAAAATACATGATTGGGGGATTTCATAAGAGTATCAAAGTACTTTTTAACGGGTCTCAGTTGTTGAGCCATAGTCAAGGCCAGCCTTGTTTGTGTCATTTGATTTTTGTTGTTCAATGTCTCTTTCACCTGTCAAATCGCGGTTGTCGAGCACATTTTGCTTGTCGCCGACAGTGATATCATCAATGAAAAAGATAGCTGCCAAGATAGGTGGCACGGCAGTAATAGTGGCACCAATACAAAGATTACGCATCACATGCGAGTATGCAGTAATGACACCTTGACGAATAGGATCATCACTTGGGTATTCAGCAATCACGAGAATAGAGCTGTACAATTCATTAAGAAGCGTTTGGTTGGTAGTGGGAACATTGGCAGCCAGTTGACCAGGCATTTGACTTGTCCAAATAGCAGTAGCAATAGCAGATCCAATAGAATTACCAAGCTCTGTAATAAGACTAACAAGAGCAGTAACGATAGCAACATCAGTATGTGGAACCAATGCTTGTGCTACTAACACAATCAACACGGCGGCAAAACCACCACCAATGCCTTGTAAAAGCTGACACCAAACGAGTTCCACATCAGAGCCAAGTGCACCACGGGAGTGAATCATCAATCCTACACCAAGCAAACGTACACAGAGACCACCCACAAGGAGCCATTTGGGACGACGGTAATAGATCAAAATAATACCACACACAGTGCCAAAGATACATAAGCCAAAGGTTTGGGTATTGGTGAAATAGGTCATATCACGCTCGGACCATTCAGTTTTGACGACATAAACAAACGAGTACTGGTACGTGTACTGTAGGTAAAAGGAGATAAAGTCGGCAATACCAATAAAGCATGCAGCAGATATGTTGTAGTTTTTAAAGAAACGCCATGGTGCAATGGGATGATAACCAAATTTCTCAGCATAGACAAGTTCCCAGGCAACAAATACTGGTAAAAGAACACCGCCAAGTACGATCATGACAATCATGGAAGGTGTGTTCCATCCATTGCTGGCGGTAGGTGCAAGACCAAGTGGCAACAATAAAAGTGCAAGGGAAGCACCGATGAGAATAAGACCTGGCAACTAAATAAAAAAGTATTAGTATCCAATATCACTTATCGGCACGTTGCATTACTCACATCAACTTCATATTGACAGAGAATGAGTGCTTTAAGAGGATGCTTGATGAAACTCTTTTCTGGATTATAATTTTCTTGAAGCACGTTCAATTTTTTGGCACGCCATTGTCCCCAAAGCACGGTAAGAATGACAGGAAGCAAGCAAGCTGGCATCAAAATGGCAAACATGCCATAACCCCAGCGCCATCCAGGACCATTGATAATGTAATTGTACACTTCAGCAGCCACAAAGACGTTAATGACATATGGCAATGAGTAGATGCCTTTCAACAAGGTACGAAATCGTAGCGAAACAACATCAGCCAGGATAATACTTGTCATCATCTATGATTGATAAAAGGAATATTGTAAATGAATTACTGTCATAAAGCGAGAGCTTTGATAAAATGCATACCGAAAGACCAGTAGCTCCCACACTGTAAAGAATCTGTGCACCAGCCAATTGTCCAATGTCGTTGGCTGAAGCGTACAAGATGTATGAGATGGTAAAGAGTACAGTCGAAAAAGCACTATGTGTATATTATGATGAGTGGGATCCATGGTCATTTCAACATGCGATTATGCTTACAGAGCTTCACCACGACCGAAATAATCAGCAATCTTTGCAATAAATGGCAATCCAACGGCAAGAATGATACCACCCGCTGTGGATACAGTACCAAGCAATGAATGTTCACCTACGCCCGATGTTGCTTGAGCCAAGTACATGGAGGTGGTAGTGCCATCAAGGGAATATATATATTGTGAAATACCAAGACTGGCAAGCAAAATGATATAACCCCATTTGCCCCAGACTTTTTGCATTGCTTCAATGCGAGCAACACCTGCCGAAAGTTCTTTATCATGAATATCAGCGGTAGATGTTGACACAGAATCACCGGCTTCTGCTTGACGCCCATCTGCTGTAGAAGAACCGCTGGTTACCACTGCTGAAGTTGTATGTTGCTCATATTCAAAGGCATCCTTGCTCTCAGCATGAACGCTAACAGTGGTTTGGTCAGCCGTTGTCTCGTGGTCCTTGGACATGGTGCTAGGCAAACCGTAATAGTTTGGTAAGCAGAAGGAAAAACAATGCGAAACTTTTATGGAGCATACCCAAATTTTGTAAACAGATCAAGAACAACAACAAAATACAATAGCCAACGACGCCACACAATATATACATAAAGGAGGAAACTCTGAATGCATCGTGATACAATGGTGGTTTCTTGATGCTCTGTGCAAGGTCTGCTTATCAGATGATGATGGAGTTACCGATCAAAGCTGGTACTACCTTGGGCTTCATTCTCGTCGGCTGATGTCGTTTGGTAAACCTTTGAGAAATCAAGTGTTGTATTGGTACGAGATGGATAAGGGACATGGACAAAGATGATGCCAATACAAGATTATGTACATGTTTGGATCATTGTCTGGATCTACCATGCCAATTTAGGGCAGCCAATCTTCCCGATACCGATAAGTGTGGTTCATTGGTATGTCAAGAGAGAGCCATTCTACTACAACAGCCGATCTCTGTGTAATCGTACATCCATCCGAATCATGGGAAGCTGACAATGGATTCGTATTGTTATGAGAGCAACAATTTATAACAATAATATCCCCGAGTTCTCCGCGCTAGTATCTCAAGTAGATGGATAAGCTACAGCAGTCATCCGAGGTTACAAGGGAATATGTGATTCATCTCGTTCCTATGTGCGCGCATGCATAAGATTTATCAGATCGTGGCTTATCGGGTTACCTGGTATTCTCAAATCTCGCTCTTGCTCTTTGTGTGACCCGAATTTCTATTTTGCGTTGGAGGGGAATAGGCAGAGTGTGTATTTCTCTTGTAGAAATAGTATTCTGTAGCTTATAGTTACTAGCTGCATAATATGTGAACAACCACAGCCGATTTCCCATACACAAGCTACCAGTAGCATTAAAGGTTTGACATTTTTGCCACAGCGCAATACACCATAACTCGTGTTACCAGCTCAAGTTCCTCAAAGCTCATCATCTCTACTGTAATGCAAAGGATAAAAGAAGAGTCATTCAAGATTGGTTCTTATTTTTCCCGTCTTGTCATAAGCGATATGCATGTCTTTAATTGTGAATCATGGAATCACCAAGTAGTGATTGTCTTACAAAGGTATTGCTTTTTCATTATAAAACATAGATCTGATCATGATCACGTGATAATGAGAGAGATGCAATATAGGTATACAGAAAAGAAATGAGAGTGTGATAATATCCAAGATCACATTATCCGAAACAACATCGATATGAAATTGTGTGTGTATGGTTATACCGAGAAACTGGTTTCTTTTTTTACTGGTAATGGTCATTGTAAGATATTCAAGAATGGGAGAGATTAAGTAATAGGGTGAGAATATAGTAATCATACAGCTGTAACGGATGTGGTATCAGATTTCTTGTTGCGCCCTATTCGACGTACAAACGAAGATGTGTTGACAGGGATAGCATTGGATGATAAAGCTATAAAAACGGAAATCAGCTGATAGTGACCCAAGCGATTGTAATTGAAATTACCTTTGTTTTCCTGGTGTGTTTGGCTTGTCACTGCAGCACCACTACTACGACGCCTGCGTCTTGCAGCAATGTTTTCCTTGAAATCACGTAGCATGGTGGAACGTGAAGGGGATGGAATGGGTGGAATAGGGATACTATCAAGTGATGGGCGCCACGTTGAAGGACCAGCTGAACGGGGTCGTTCAGATTTCGATGGTGCAACATTGATTTCAGAAGTGTTCTTATGCTGCATTGGTTGTTGATATGGTAAGAAGCTGGTTACCATGCCGCTCAAGATTCCATCGCGTGCCTTGTCGTTTGGAATGGCGAATTTATCAGATTTCAATGCTGCATTTTCGCCATTAATCACTAGAGTATAGAATGGTCAATACATTATACACAGATCATACTACGAACACCTTACTTTTCAACAATAAGAAATCCTTCAGCTTGTTTGATTTTAATTGCTCAAAACTTGGAATCGTAGGACCGAAATATGAAACCTTGCTATCACGGATCACTTGCACCCTAATTGCAACGTACAACGTGAGTACAACTGATTTGAATATCCCAGCTTGCTTCTTCCTTACCTCCAACCATTCTCCCGTTTCTGGACAACAATGAATACATGCAAAAACTGAGATCGAATCTTGCTGGGATCAAATACAGCACCCTCTTCAACCAGTACAAGGCATACAATGTCTACGAATCGGCATTAATATTGATTATCCACATTGCTCAATGGCTTTATCCATTACCATTCCCAATATGTCGCTTGCGATGGACTTGCTGCGTATCGCTCTTTCGCAGAGGCATCAGTGGACCAACATGGAACATGATATTATGTTTTCGCCATGTTGATGCATACGAAATGGTTCCTGATTCACCGGCTATAACGAACCATGTATATAAGAAACATGAACATGTACAATTCTTTGACAAATCATACCTTTTGTATCCAATCCTCCAGCATAACCAGAGTATCCTTCCAACGTGATACGCTCACCCAGCAAATCAAGCAATTCCTCCAAGTCATGTGATAAACCAGAATTTGAAAACCATTCTTCTTCTGTGTGCTGATCTTTGCGTATGTGCAGTACACCAAACTTGTAATGCTGTGGCATCTATATATATATGTAAGCATGGAACCAGTTGTTGAATAACATGACTTGATACATACACCCATTTCCTCGAATCGCAGCAATTGCTTTTCCATGCCTGCTAAAATGGTTTCTTGCGCTGACAATAACCGGAAATCACGAGTGTTCAAGCTAGGACACACCATATTCACCAGTTCACGAGGAGATTCCACTGATTGAACATGTTCAAGAAGATGATAACCAGCATACTACACATGAATCATATTAATCTCTTGTTTCAATATGGATCCTTTCTCTTGGATTTACCTTCTTGCAAGTGGAGCGAAGGATGATTCTACATGTTTTTTCCTCTTCATGATGTACGACTACCACGATCGTCGAGGGCTTATCGCCTATCAAGGTGATGTATGGCTTGCCAACGAACCAAGTTCGGAACCATGTTGCACAAGGATGAATGTAATCAGGATATTGGGATGAATAATCAGGTAACGATGGTTGTTCAACATCATTGTTGATGATTAGATATTGGGGCATCTCGACATTATAACCTTGATCGGCTAAAGTCGGCACAATACACGTGGATGTTGCATCGGAAGCTTTGATCAAATCGGCCAATAGAACATCCAATTGATGGATCTGAATAATAAAGAAGTCCCCTATTAGACAACACGTAGAGAGCACACATCATGTAGCACTAGAGTACCATATCAATCTTATCGCCTTGTTCATCAATACAACGATTCTTGAGCTCTTCCAATGTTGATTCAATAGTATTCATATGTTCTCTGAGCGATTCCAATGTTGATATCTGCTTTACAGCGTGTTCCAGCATGTTGAAGAGCATCATCACTTGAGTCCAGCTCAAGGTGTCGTTTACATTGTCGTCTTGTAATAATGTCGCACAGCGACTACGCATGCAATTGCAATAATGCTGTAAAGTAACCCAAGGCGTTTGTTGATGCTTGGGATGAGCAACGTTTAAAAGTGGATTGTGAGTGGAAGATGATCTGGGTGGTCGTGGAACAGCTGGTAGTGGTTTAGTCAATAAAGACTCAGTGTTGAAGGATGAGGTGGTGGGTGATTGTGGTGAACTTTGATGTCGACGTAAAGAAAGAAGTCGTCTATTATCATTCAAAGATCGAAAGCGAGGTACTTCGAATTTAGGTAAACGCCTTTTGTTTAAAGGTTCTGTTTTCGATGATTTAAGTTTGGGACGTGGTTGATCATGATGCTGTTGCTCATTTAAATAGGAGCTATCTTTGTTGGGTGATGGTGAAGGCAATCTCTCCATGACATACTATAAGGAAATGTAAAGGAGAGGAAAAGGGAAAGAGAAGAAAAAGAGGGAACAAGTGTTGAGTAATGTAGACTATCATCATTTGGCAGTGTATGACGAGATAATTGTAAGTGTAACAACACCAATGAGAATCATATTAAATCCAAGACTATCCCGTGCGGGGTACTAAGACACACATGGCATAGTAAAGCAAGATAAAACAACACGGATAAACTTTCGGCAGTTATAACAACAATCCCCTGCGAAAATCACCATGGAAGCCATTTTTCATTATTATCATTTTCGTTTTCAAAAAGATGAATTTGGGATAAACCCAAGTGGGGTTCAAAAAATTGTGATTAACCTCCTTTGTGTTCCGCAGCCACGGAAATCTTTAGTAAAAGGCGAAAGATTTATCCGATCTGATTACAGAACAGAGGCAATGAAGAAAAGAAAAAGGCCTTGGGATGCTCCCTTATTTATAGTTTTCAGATCCATGACTGCGAATATGTCGGTTTCCAAAACACGGCGTTTTCCGCATAACTAGAAGCTTCTTTCAACCCCGATTTTTATACTCAACCACCACATTCCTTTCGTCATCCAAGAGATGAATACTGACGACATTTATAATGGTATTGTGTATTTCCACAAAGACTACATTACATGGAGGAGAATAAAGACACTCGATAATAGCATGTGGAAGAAAGAGATGGAAAAAAGGGGAAATAAACTGTTGCTATCTACAATGATGATACTTTCTTATCCTGGGGTTGGATACGTGCTTCTTCCCATAGCGTCTTGCCTGAACATGCACACACCTTCTTCATGTTTTCGAAAGCACCAGCACTTCGAGCAATGATACCACATAAGATACCAGGTCCACTATTTCCATCCCACTTGCTTTCTTTGGTGTTGCCCTGACCTAAATCATCTTGACGTTCTGAAATCACCATGCTACGGCCAATGATATCCCATACTTTGACACGGTTGCTTTCGACCACCAAGTCACCCCATCCATTTGCATCCACTTCAACATTGCCCAAGTCACCAACGTGACCATGCTCTGGATCACCATGTTCAACATCTGTAGGATTAAAATGGTCGCCTGTTGACATCCATCCACGAGAAATATCACCGAGCTCATGAATATGAACACCATGTTTGCCAGGTGAAAGTCCTTCCACTGTCAAATCAATAAGACAAGTCTCCTCATCAATTTGTACGAAACGTGCCAAGCCTTGAGTGCCCTTAGGAATTTGTTGGCTAGGATCATTGCCATATGTATCAAAGATACACACTGCTGCACCCGAGTGACCTTGTCCATCAGCAACACCTTGACCACGCACGATCACAGTCCTTCCAGTTCCTTTGAGAGCACGGGATACTTGCGATGGTGCCACTATATAATATTAAATGAGTTAATCCAATATTAGATTGGATATATACGCCCTGTACAGCATACTACATACTCGATCCTTCAACAACCACACGTTGGTCTTCAAGGCTAATATCGTATTTTTTGATATCTATATCAAAATATCCCCTTTAGTACCAATAGTAACTCAAGTTGAGCAGAGAGTATAGTATACCTGGAAACTGTTTCAGCACATTGCCAATGTCGTTGACGCAACTTTCGCAGGTCATTTCGACGGCGAATTCAGTCTACAACAAGCATAGGAGCTATGAGTAATCGAATGCGTGAATGGGTTAATGAGTGATGCCTACTTTAAACTGCTTTCGTTCTTGGGTATGCATTGGAGTAGGCATTATTCTGGAAGAAGTGAGTCCCATGGCTTTTCAGTCGCTGCTGACAAATTCAAACTGACGGTCTCGACAGGTGGGACAAAGATTGCCTGATTTCTCCCTTGCAGGAAATGCTTTCATTGGCAGAATTGTGCGGACCAGCTTGTTTATGCAACAATACCTATGCTTATTGGATTAGATTCTTCTCACTACCATACACATGCTGCATGATTCAAAGCATCGCCATTATCACGTCATCCCTATACTTCACGATGCGCGTACTACTATAGGAATTATGATATTGATTAAAAGTTACATTGCTACATATTCTCCTTCCAATATAATACGCCACTGCCATTAGAAATATGAAGGAACATTATCCATTAGGGATGAAATTACGTGTGTACTGGAAAGAAAATAACATGACCAGATCATAATCCCTTATGAAAATCATTCAAAGTTCTGGCAATCTTCATGATGATAATACAAGCATGTTTATAATAATGACACATGAAGGTAATAAGTGGACAAGTATATGAGCTATATAGAGGGAATACTACAGTAATAAGGAGATTATCTTTTCAAAGGGATATCTTAGGTGAAGATAATAACAAGACGTTTGAAAGTGCGTTGGAAGAAATTGCCAGTGATATCATTCTCTTCTTCTTGGGGTTTGCCGATTTGTTCTGATACACCAGTATCGACATCAATTTCAGCAGGGGGAATCATTTTTGACTTGGTCCACCATTTGGTGATTGCCCAGCCGATGGCACACATAATGATACCAGCATAATTACCCACAAGACCAACAGCATCAGGAGGATAAAAGTAGGAATAGCCAGTCATCAATGCAATGACGCAGCATGCAATCATGACAAAGAGATCTCCGAAAGGGTGCCATGGAGCACGCATGGGAATAATGGAAAGATCCTTGCCTTGTGCAATAAATGCTTTACGGAACCGGTAATGGGAAAGGGCAATACCTGCCCATGTGACAAATCCAGCAACACCAGATAAACTGGTGAGCACTGAATACAGTGCTTTACCTGGAATAAGTGAAGTGACAAAAGTAACAATGCTGACAAGAGCTGAACAAGTCAATGCATAAATTGGCACACCCCATCTATTAATATATCCTGTTGTGTTGTTAGTCAACCTGTCCCTTTCCCTTTTAACTTTTCACATACCAAGGCGCCTCCATGCAATGCCTTCGTTTGCAAGTGCACACAATGTACGAGTGGAAACATATAAACCGCTGTTGGCACAAGATAACACCTATGTCAAGATATTAAGAAATTGAATCATATCGTGATTCGCAGTCGTGTGTATGAATAACTTACAGTGATCAAGATGACAACATTCATGATCTGTGCTACAGCATCTAAACTTCCCTTCTCAAAGACAAGAGTGAAAGGTGACACAGTTGCGTCTTGGCTGTCCTTGTTGAGATTGCTCTCTAATTTACCCCATTAGTTATAAACATTCCGCATGTGGCGAATATAGGATACTCACTGTCATCCCAAGGAATGATCTGACCCATGATAAAGACTATAATGGTAATAATCAGCATGCTGTACTAGATAGTGTTTTCACGTTTCATACCTGAGCAAAGATAGAAAATGACGATACGCCAAACTACATTCTTGATGGCACGTGGAACTTGCTATAAGGTATACAAATCGTGAGTCAAGAGGACATGACTATGAACAAATTTTATCTTACCTTGAGTGGATTACTACATTCACCAGCCTATGGAAATATCAAAAATGGTTAAACATGGGAGAATGGATCTTATTTCACACGCACACAGATGACGTACAGTGATACCAATGATTTCAGTGCCTATGATCCGAGTAAGTTTACAATTCAAGAGTGTGGATTCATATCATACCTTGCATACTAAAAGATGCCAATACAAAAGAATTGACCACGCCGAGGGCTCCATGGGGAAAGGCACCACCATTTTGCCAATATTTGAAGCCGTACACTTCGTCACTGTGATATTTCAAGTAGTAGGGAATAGGAAAATCGGTTAGTGGAAGCAGTAAATAAGGTTATAAAAAGTGATTTGTTTTACCCAATCACACCACCGGAAATAAAAGCACCCACAATAATGAAGATGATGATGGTCAAGACCTTGATCATACTGAACCAGTATTCAGCTTCACCATATCCACGAGCACCAAAAAGATTAAGGATGAAAATAATGACGAGCCACATGAGCGACCCTATATCGATTACGTAAAGTGGACAGCTGGTCAGCGATTTTGTACATAAAAAGTGACAATGTACTTACATGCTGCATCAGGTACCTTGTCGGTCCAAAATTGCATGACAAGCGGTAAAGCCACTAATTCAGCTGCGACAATGATAGCCCAACAACCCCTAAATCGTAGGAAATGCACGTTAAGCTATGGCTCAGCCAAAAAATTCATGGACGGTGGCTCCCACACCATCCCATAAATGGAATTACGCTTACCAGTAATTGTAACCGATCATTGCACCGAATGAATGATCCACAAAACGTCGGGCGAAAACAGTAAATGATCCAGAAACCTATATTTCTCCATATTAGTAACGATCCCACCACCACTTCTTATTTCCGTTTTCCGAGATCGACGTACCGGGATATAAGTAGCCATTTCACCAAGTGAATACGCAACCCAAAATACAATAAAGCCAATAATAGCATAAGCTACAGGGATGAATACACGTTAATCCCATATTGAAACTGATGCAAGCTGTAAAGCGTTTACCAATCAATGCACCAGCCGGACCTACAGCAAGTGGTAGAAATCAAAAATTTAAGCTCATATTCGACAGCTAGGTTTATACAAGCAGTGTGCTTCGCCTTACCTCCTTGATAAAGGTTGCCACCAGCCGACAAGAACAAGCCTTGGCCAATGACACCACCCAACGAAATCATCTATTACAGCAAATCAGATATTTGAACATGCATTGCATTTTCGATCCAAGTCTCTATGCTTACCGATAAATGCCGAGACTTGAGCGTGCGTTTGAGCTTGTAAGGTTCCTTTTTTTCGACTGACTCTTGCTGCTCGACTGAAGCAACATCGCCAGTATAGTATTCTTTGTCATTTTGAATACTATCCGATGAAGAACTGATTTGGTGTTTCTCTTGTTTCTCGTCCATGCTTGGGTAAAAATATGGAAAAAGCGAGAGAAAGAAAAATAAAAGACGAACCAGATCAGTAACCAGAAACAAACGAGGTTGATTAAATAACCCAACAGGGAATTCTGAATAAGGTAGTGGTCATATGACGCTGTGAGTGTGTACAGCAAAACGCCTGAAATGGATCAATGTGTAACCCCCCACGTTGATTTGACCAAGGGCAGAATGAAGAGGTGCGTATGTTACCAAGCAGTTGTTTCCCTTCTAGGATTTTGATCGGATGTCTCAAGGTGAATCAAAAGTGGATCGATGATGCTGAGCCAAACACACTGGAATGCCACTGCTGATTCAAAAGAACAAGGCATCCTATCTTGATGCATGGATCTCGATGTGTCGTATGAACCGACTTTTTGGCTGTGTTTGTGCTTGGTACAAGCATCACGCCCTCCCTTTTTCACATACTCATCCGTTCAGCCATCTTCTTGGCAGTTACATGGGGGCACATGCGTGGGTGTTGTGGTCAATTTTTGGTGATTACCAAACCTGTTGTACCATATTGTTCAAATAGGAAAAATGATCTTAACCTAGTTTGATTGATCTAGAGATCGACTTGTTGTTCAATGTCGCAAGGATTCATCATTGGATTGCTGAGCTTGCAAGTGTTAATGGATCACTCTGCATCCTGTGTGTTCCATGTCAGATCATGAAACTCTATGCTACTGAAGAAGTGTAAGGTATTTAGATCAAAAACAGGCGACTGCCCTTGTCGTCGAATTTGTGCTACTGGACATATGACACACGTCCCACACACACACACAAACATCACAGAATCTGCTTTTGTGTGTAGTACTGCGCAAGATGCGCAGAAATTGGTCATCAGGAGCAAAAAAGATCATGCCCTGAAAAGTAATAAAACGCTGAGCACATAATCACGTCAGCCCGGACCATGCACATATACCAAAAACCTTCCCAGTCCTTATTATAGATTCGCATCACAAATCTGCATTACGCAAAAGGTGCGCAGCCACTGCTTCTGATTCACAGGCAAGAATATCGGCTCCAACAATAACACGACATGATTTGGTTCCCACGACATTGAAAAATTCCACGCATCAAAGCTTATCCCACTTTGGCGATACCCATATCGCATGCCGACATTTCGCCCTATTGGTCAACTCGTTCTGGTTTCCGTACATTGACGATACATCCACAAAATGCAATCGAACAAAGGAATTTCTCAACCATCCATGTGTAATACAATTGTCATACTTGGTAAAATATCGATATCAATATCCGATGGATCGGGTTGATAAGTAAAATAGGTGGTTGCTGATAAGAGAGTTGGGTCGATCCGAACAGGGTTGTCACAAAAGGTGTGCATGCACGATAGAGTTACATCGGTGCAAGATAAGAGTAGAGATATCCCTAGTACAAAAACATTGAATTGGGGGGCTTTTGTTAAAAAGAATGTATTGCGATATGCCAGTTGTGGGATCATGTATGGCAAGGACGTCACGTGCAATGACTTTTTGTGTGAAACGCTTATTATCATATCTCAATCCATTCCTTTGTCTCATTTGAAAGTTCACAAGCACAAGACTTTTAAACAAATATGGGAGTTGTAGTATGTCATCACTTCATTGATCCATTAAGCTATTTACATTGTCAATACAAAGCGAGCAAGAAGAGAATAAAGATCCAATAGAGTGCAATAATATCTACGGAGAGACTAATCTTCAGTGATACTTGAGCCATTCACCCCATCGGTTGATTCCAACAAGCTACATAGGTAGATCATAATATCATTGTATCAGTTTAAAGCTGCATGTCCCCTTATCCCCTCCACCCCCCTATGTAGATGATATGCTTTTTTACCTGTACTGTTTAAGTAGAACGCATTCACCCCCATTTTCCAGATCAATGTTGTATTGATAAAAGAAACCATCCGAAGTGGCTACCATGACTTGAGGGGTTGTGCTACATATATTGAACCTGGGTGAGACATTTTCGGAAGTATAGCAACCTCGCACCATCATCATCATCCTACCTGAATGCGACCAGACTACGCACACCACTATTGGGCAGCTTCAAGAATGCAAAGTCCCGGGCGGGTTCCCACATTTCTGTGATCACTTCTGGTAGATACGATCCTACACTGCCTGCAAGATTGCGTCCAATGTGCAAAGAAGACCTTCGTAGCATTTGTCTAAACATGATCTGGTTAAACTTGTATACCACACATGTTGTATCTGGTCCACTTACCCCATACTTCCACTACGACCACGTGTATCAGGTTGTGTTTGATCGCCATTGTATCCCACCATTCCTCCTCCACCATATCCATTGTTGTTATTGCCATTTGCAGTAGGAGCAGCACCTGTCGATAACTTGAAGATGTGAACAGTTTCAGTATCACTTGAAACACACAAGAGTGTACTGGAGAGATTGAATGTCATTGAATAAATCTTGGCAGGATAAGATCCTCGGCGGAATTGATACACCTTGTTTGCTCCAGGAACCGAGAATACACGAATGACGGTGCCCTAATTTATCCTTGTCAATATTTATCATTAAAACCTTGTGATCTCTGCCTACCTTTTCACTTGCTGTTGCGAGCAATGTACCATCAGCATTCATGGCAATATTGCTAATAGGGCTCTTGTGTGCTTGAACAATGTTGACAAGTTGTAAAGATAATGCATCAAAGATTTCAATGTCGCCATTGACATAGTATGGCTGCGAAGTTTGGCTGCCTGAGAAAACAGTGCTGGATGCTGATCGTGATGGATATGCAATATAGCAATTTTCGCTCGAAGGTGATAAAGCACAAACAGCTACATAAGTGAATTAATGATCCATATAAACACAACAAGCATTTATCAACTTACCATTTGGATTGGGACTGGTATCAATGGTATGCAGTAATTTCATGTTGCTAATGTCGTACAGGAATATCTGTTCTTCAAGCACTACGATCAAGCGTCGACGATTCATCTTGACTGCTAACACAGTTGTTGAAAAAGTCAATTCGCATATCACTGATTCTCTCTAGAATAAAAGAAAAAGTCAATGAGGAATGGATATAGAAAAAACAAGAGGACATTTACCTTGGTGTTGATAATGTGCAGGTGCCTGGGTGAAATATTAAGCTCGTCTCCTGCGCCTACGTGTGCCACAAGTGAAGTGCAAAAGAGCATTTCCACAATGCCAGTGCCACCAGAAGCTATAACATGTTGGACAAAGCAATGTCAGTAAAGTGAAATGGGAACCAGTAGATAACACTCACGTTTTGAATAGCATTTGCCGTATGGTTCACAGTTGTAAATCCTATAACCGGTCTTGGTGCCAACCGAGATACAACTAAAGTCTTGATTGAAGTTGATGAATAGTAATTCGTTATTGCTCTTGTCTCCAAGGTTCATTGCAATAGTGGGGTTTAAGGGAGAAAAGGAACTTGAGAATAATGCAGCAACAGTAATCACCGCGACTTTTGTCTTGCGTGACCCAACCAGTCAGATGCTATTGTTGCGTAGCAATTTACGCAGTTACTTTGGACACCTTGACTCTCTTTCCTACACACTCCTCCAGACACAATGAAACAGTAGCTTTATATCACATATATAGATTCCTCTTCCTTAACATCCCAATCAACAATGTCTATTCATACACACCACCTTACCTGTAATCACTCACATGATATCATGTGCAACATGCACTGAATGTATTGTTCATGGTCTGTGCAAATAGAATGATCCGCGTGAAGCAGCTGGCTGTTCATGAGAGCCTGATTAACTATGATCACAATCATAATATGCTCATACATAAAACCGGACCTTGCAGTCATTTATTACATAATCAGCTCCTAATGTTTGACAACTTTTTAGTTATAAATACAATGAAGCAAGATTCCTATGGATGCTCAAAGTAGTTGATGCTTGGCAATTGTGACCATAACCATGATATGAACATGCTGTTGTATTATTTCCCATGTGTTATTATATCACGTGTCCTTGTCCCTGATACGCATCATGCTCGATCGAACAACGTCAACAACAAGGATGTTCCAGCCAATTTCTCCTAGCAATCTCAGAAAAGTATTATACTATCACCAGTACAGCCGTATTTCTCCCTACAGTATGAATGCCTTCTTACTACACATCTGCTAACATTGACAGTCAACCTTTGGACAATCTTATATTGAAAGCATATGTAATTGATATGAAACAACATAATGGACGTAAGCGATAATACAACAGTAATCAGATATCTTGCTAAAGAATGTGGCAGGCGCATAATTTATAAGTAATTGGAAATCTGTGTAACGCCAAGAGTCTGTAGGCCGAGAATAAAGACACTCTAATTGATGTAACACCAGCTCATTGTAACAACTCTGAACTATTTACTCTTTCGCAGCTATTGACAGCAACGCCTTGTGATTTGTCCCTCATTTGTCATTCTAATGTCATTCAGCCTTTGAAAAGTAACGCAACAATGCACGATTCACCCCAGGCACGACTCTTGTTGAAGCGCGTCATTGAATCTACTGCTTCTGCTGGTGCGTAAGATCTCTTTATTGTATACTACTATTCTTGTCACTCATTGAGAATAGGCACAGGGTTTTCGTTCGCCAATAACCATACACAAAGTATCGATATATTTTCTTCAACCACACCTAGTACTGCTACTAGTACATCAACTCTTCCATTTGTCGTGGCGTCTCCTCCGCTATCAGTGACATCTTCTTTATCAAGCAAAGCACCCACTTCCCAACCAACTCTAGTACCAACAGCAACATCTGCCACCAAAACATCCGACAATGATTCCTCTTCTCTTTCAGGTGGTGCTATTGCTGGTATTGTGATTGGTGTATTGGCATGTGTGATTATCATATGCTTGCTGCTATTTATTGCTCATCGACGACGACGACGACGACAACAAGAGCAACAATCACACTCAAACAATCCACCCATGAGTAACAATTTCCATGCTGTTTCCACTACCAACAACCCACCAACACCAGCAACGGCTGCTGCCGGTGTTGCTCTTTTCGAACCTTCTCGACAAACTCCTGATGATCCATGGTTAGGGCAGGTCCCATTGGGTACATACACAGTGGTTTCGACTTATAATCCATCGCTGGAAGATGAGATTTATGTATTACCAGGCGACGTTGTTCAAGTTTACGCAGAATATGATGATGGCTGGTGTCTCGGCATGAATATCAGTAGAGACAATGCACGTGGTGTATTTCCCAAAAGCTGTTTCACTGTGGATGAAGTTAACACTTTGGATGACGCTGAAGCATCAGCACAAGCAGACAAAAGAAGAAGTAGACGAACGAGTTCCCTTTTCAACTCTGTACAAAAGACATAAAATAGTGGGTAGCATTAGACGATGTGTACTTTATCATTTGTTATTGTAATATAGCCACACTACAATGGTGATGATTATTTCCATCATATCTTGTTGGATGCTTTCAAAGCTGGATTCATGTTGGACCTCCTTTTTCTTCCCTGCGTACTAAGCCTGTGCTGAAACAACACTATAGCAGTAGAATGCTTATAGAGTTTATGGGCTTCTCTAGAAAAATTTTTGGCAGATCTAAAAATCATTAATGCTTCGCAACTACATTGTACCATTTACTATGGCCATAATAACTTGATCAACCAATTGAAAGCAGTTGCCATAACAAGTTGTTAAGCTTCAGCAAGGAAGCGAACAGGACCCAAAATTGGGCCTAAAGTCCAAAAAAAGGACAATTGGCTAATTCACAAAAAAGGGAAATCAAGTGGCACTAAATACCACCTCGTTGCCAAATGAGTTTATTTCTGAAGAGCACTAAAACAAACTTAGCTGAACATGCTGCTGCCTTGAAAAGATTTGCCCAGCTTGGGCAAAAAAGGGAATTCGCATGAGATGGTCCTTAATCTGGGTATACAAGCATTATATACCTAAAAAATTCACTGTAGTGTTCTATTCATTGATTTCCTTCTTTCAGCTGTTGTTTTCTCCTGATATCTTTTTTATAAGGCATATTTATGGCTACCACATCAAAAAATAATGATGCACGCTGCTTCGTGTGTCCCAATGAGATGAGAATACAAGTGGTAGTTGTTAACACATGCACAACTGGATGCTGATTCCTTTTGGAAAGTGTTGTCGGTTCTTTGTACGTAAACATCCAACGATGAAAGAGCTATCAAGGACAATGAATCCATACAATGTAGCATATATAACAAGTTTAAAGAAGAAGTGATTGATTGCTCCATGGTTGATGGTAGGGACAATACAAGCGAAAAGCTTAATGCAATACATAATTGCACCAATGGGTAATGGAAGGGTTGTTGGTTCTTGGTATGATGAAGAAGCTATCCATTATAACAACAACAATGAATTCACCTTTGTTGCGTGCTGGTGGCATACTTTGGTTGTACAAGTTGCGTTGCATAAAATAATTGAAGCAGCGCACGGACCTGGTTATTAATGTCACTTTAGTCCATAGTGAAATAGCTTATTCACGAAATATATATAGCACAATGATGAATATATCAACTTGTAGTTTATTCAATTTGATAGGATATTGCTTATGCTCACATTCTATGGAGCTGCTATAACAAGCGGGGTGGCAGTGAATGACGTGTGCATGAAATGAAGCAAAGCAACAGGAACCAAGAAAGAGCGCTCCTCTTCTTCCTCTTTCTCCACTCATGTTTCACAAAGGTAAGAGCTACTCCTTTTAAAAACTACACTTGCACTCACTGTTACCAATGTCCTCAATGTACAGCGTTAATGGGCTGAACAGGTCTCACGATTAGTGGTCAATTGGCAACGCTCCTTTCGAGTCTCATGTAACAAGTTCGTGTGTTCTAGCAATGACTTGAGCTTCATTTCAATACAGCAGGTACGTTCTTGTTCCACTTGGTTTATTCTTCACATTGACACCTTGTGACACTAAAAGTTCGCGTATGTTGCTGTTCTCTCGTTTATTCGCGAGTCAAGGTCGTCATATGTATTCATTGTCCTTGTTGTGCATAAGGAGGTGCCACAACTCTACTTTACATTGCTGTTTTTGGGTATGTGGAGGAGACAGGCATATAGTGTGGTTGGCTTGCTATCTTACAGTGCGTTTATTATAGGTTGAGCATGTTGGATATGGATATTCATGAGGAACAAGACGTTGATCTCAAGCAAGAAAGCCATGTATGGTCTCATGGGTACGTATAACATTGGTGCTACAAAGAATGTACAGTTCATTAACGAGCCTTATAATGAAACAGCAGCAGCAGAAGGTCCATGCCAGGGAGATTCATTTCTTTCAAGCAAAGAATGCAGTTGAGCAATCTGGGAAAGGTAAAGGTTCTTAGTCAATGTTTGTTGCATCCACGTGTACTCATACAAGTGACATTAGGATCTGGAAGGCTTCCGCTTGGTTATACTATTATTGGTTGCACGTCAAGGATGTCATTGTATCAATCTGTATTGCCTAATGGAAGAAGCATGTTCCCTAGTGCTTTAGCACCCAGTGCTTTAGTACCAAATGCGCTCATGTTGCAGGGCCTAAGCCTTTAAACCAATCTCTGACGTGTTTGAACATGTGGATCTACGGTGTATGGGACCGAGGCTGACTGGTGAGGGACTCATGTATTTGGGTCACCTGTAATCTGGTAAATCGGGACCATGCTAGTAGGCGGTATGGATTGGTACATTTGGCATTTCTTTCTATCACTTGTTATTACACCTGGCCATACGAGCATTGTTCCAATGAATTCAAGGATATTGACTGGTGAGTAACTCTTAGTTCTCTTGTGATCATGGAGATTCAAGTATCATTCTAATGTCATTGAATATGTTTTTTAGATGAAACAATGCAATCAACGCGTGTTAATTTCACGGCATGTTCAATCAATCCACTATCATCAAAGATAAGTACAGCAACATTTAAGCGATATAAACCATGTTTGCTTATCACATATATCCCTTCTAGGTGGAACATGCAACAAGCAAGCAGCTTGTCTTTGATGGAACCAAGTATATTCTGCGGAACTTATGGCCGGCATTGTCATGTATCCCTTTGGTACCTTGAAAAATGATGACCAACGTTTGGCCTTTGGGTGTATTTCTCTGCAGCAAGAAAGCGATTTGGTTACATCAGGATATTGGATTATCTTATGGCTGTGATTGTCAACTGTCATTTCAATGCTCTATCGGGAACAACTACCAGCAACTGGTGTCGCGATTGGAGCCATAGCGGTCGTCCTCGTGGATATCAACCATCAAGTACCTGTACGGATGCCCTGGGTCTTTTCTCATCAAGCAATATCTTCGTGTGTACTATTTGATCAAGACCTGGGTTATTTGTGCCTACGCTATTTGTGATGCATGATGTGTCTTTGACGCCAATTAAAAAGGTCGCTTGGTGGCAGCAACTACTGATATGGCGAATACTTTATTTGCTATGGGTGGAATGGGATGGTGCTTTGCTCTATTGTGAAGGGTCGTTGGCAGTTATGATTTACGTGCGACAGTGTGGTCTGCCCTCTCTAGGCCCTATCATTTGCATTGAGGATGACTGCCTTAGCCATTGGAAGTGTTTTTTTTTTGTATTTAGCCATTGGAAGTGAGCCTGTTATCGGCGACCTTTGGTAGATTGGGAATCATTCATTGCGAGTAGTGGCAGGTTGTGGGAGGAGTTGTTGACGTTATACACTCTTATGAATGGGTCGGCCACTGTGGGCTTGGGGCGCTTCCAGTGTCCTTTTATCAGACCGAACAAGTACAGCCCATTCGAGTGTAGCACCTAGAATAGTTCTCTTTCTCTTATATGTTAGACTTAAATGATAAAAAACGTGGCACATTAATATACAGCATGTGCCAAAGTGTAATATGTATGCTCATTTAAAGTGTATTCGTACAATCAAGAACTATCTCAATGATTTGTCGCATATGCATATTGGCTTACGATACAATCACCAATATTGGATATAATCATCATGATAAAGAGTAACATGCTAGCATAATAAATCGATCATCTAAAGGACTGATAATCCAATAGTATCATTAAAGCACAGCTCGTTATGTAAGCAGGCTCGCTCTCACACGCAGAGTATACTGCATCCTCACAGACCTGTTTTTCTGCTACCATTTTTCTCCACCCACCCACTCACACGCACACATTATACACATACATCGGAGATACATCAGACAATGACTATGCTTAGATTTACTTTGCGCATAATACGGAGACAATAGCCATTTAGTACTTGTTAAAGTATTCGTCTCGGTGACGTTAGTACTTCTAGCCTTAAAAGATTTGTCCATGAGCTGTTAGGTTATCAATTGATTCACGGATTACGCTTGTTCCTTCAAAGTGGAATTCTGCTCCAGGTCCTTCAAGGTCGATCCTGAAAGTCTTCTCATCGCTGCCATTGGCATAATTGTCGTTGATAACCGCCTCAACTTCACCAATTGGTGGCGGGTCGTACTCAACTATGCCGCGTGATTCCTCAGTGAAAAATTCGCCAAAATGCCGATCCTTGGTACGCAAGATAATGTCGTATCTATAGCCAATATGTTCCAAGTAGACGGCAAATCTATAATCTGGTGGGGACACGCTAGGAAGTATCAACCTTCTAAGAACGGCCTCTTCCCTTTCCGCATTAACAGCAGAGAGACCAAAGACCATGACAGCAGATAGAAGAGATGTGAATTTCATGATGAGTGGAGAAAATCCCATCTCCCCTATTGTCACCTTCTTTTATAGTTAATTGTTGGATTTTACTATCTCGGTTTCTTCCTGAAAAAAAGATGCTTGTAAAGCAAGGGGCATAAAAATGTGGCAATATTTATGTTACTTGCCTTGATTTCACTGTTACATCCTACATCCCGAACTAATTTTTTTTTGACAGATTTGTATGCATCTAGGTCACATCATCCCATTTTACATAATATTCATTAGTGGACTTTGTCGTTAAGAGGTGCATCCAGTTGCAGTTGACAACCCTTTACTTCCATTTTATAAGCAAGATTTAGTTAGTGTGCCAAATTCCATATTTCCATATTTGTAGAAGTTGCAGGTTTCGTGCATGATATCCATTGTCGATCTGTGAATTTCAAGACGATGATGAAAGAAAGTTTTCATAGCTGCAGTTCCTAAAGTTGTATTCCATTGCCCCTTCTTTCCTTAGCAGGAGTTGATATTTACGCCAACTGCTATCATACCCAGCAGAGATGATGTCCAGTATAAATGTAGTATTTGGTCTCGTTGTAGTTCGGGTGACAGTGACACTAGTCCCGTTTGTAGACCTGACTCTTAACTGTTTCGTATTCAAGTCAAAACCATACTCGTCAAGAAGCACGCATTTCGTTAGGGAGTTCACGTCTGCACTTTCTCGTTACAAACCCAATTGTACCACTCCTCAATCTTATAGAATGTGAATGTACTTTTTAAGCACTTTGATACCCAATTGTTTGCACCGATAGCCGATTTCTAATAATGCACTTGGATATGACAAAACTACACAATGTGCCTGACATAATCGACATATGTGTATATGTGTTTCTGTGCATAGAGGATTGTGTTCGTTGGTACAAGGAGATCGTTCAACTACACGAACTGATCGAAGCTTTATCAGCAGAAGGCATGTCATACGATAAGAGGCGCAGCATTGTTCAACTATAGCCATTACACTTTTCGGCTATAGCCATGTACGAGCTGTAGTCGAAAATTGCAGTGGCTCTGATGGATGCTGTCGACAATACTAGCGGAGAGCTGAAGTACACGAGGTGTTTAGGCATGCACATAGTTGGCAGGTTGCACATATGGATAATGAAAGGGTTGTTGGCTCTTTCTATGATGAAGTAGCTATCCATTAGGACAACAACAATGAATTCATACATCCTTCCATAATTAGTGCATGTTGGTGTACAAGGAATTGAGCTGCATAAAGCCATTCATACGTGCGGACCTGATTGGCTTCACTATGGTCCACAGCAGAATAGCTTAATCGCGAGAGATATTGAACATAATAATAAAGTATATCCAGTTGTAGTTTATTCATATCGATAGGATATTGTTGGTTGTGAACATTATATGCAGCTGCTATAACAAAGCCAAGTGGCAGTGAATAACATGTCCATACAATGAAGGAAGGCGATAGGAACTAGAATAGTTCTCTTTACATGTTCATCCTTAATAACATACCAAAACATGACACATTAAAATATGGCATATCAAAGTGTAATATTGTGCAATCAAGAAAGAACTATGTATCTCAAGTGATACCTGTTGTTATGGAGGGATAGATTTGGTTTATTAATGGATTGTTTTGTAAAGTGATAATACAAGAGTAAATGCGGAACGCTCGTGCATCATTTATGCAATGCCGTAGTTGGTGAAGCGCATGCTGATGATCAACCGACCTGTAAAAAAATAGTGCCGACTTGCTTTCCGCATTCATGAAATCGATCACATACGTAATGACATCATGGATCGACGAAACATTGTGCGCCCATCGAAAAAGAAGCATTGCAAAGCAAGTCAGCGTATTGCTAATGGTGGTGGCGCACATTATGCATTGGCTTTTATCCAGCATAGCAAAAGAATAAATTCATCAAAGCGGGAACTGGTCAATGGATGCCAATGCATTATCAAGCACAATCATTGTCGCCATCCAGTGGACGATCATGGTATCCCGGTCCCATCTTTGTTCACCCATGATGAGGCGGCTGATCATGTGACAAAATGGCTGTAGTGTAACTGAGATTTATTATATAAAACCTAAAACCAC
This sequence comes from Lichtheimia hyalospora FSU 10163, assembly GCA_025094155.1. NCBI lineage: Eukaryota > Fungi > Mucoromycota > Mucoromycetes > Mucorales > Lichtheimiaceae > Lichtheimia > Lichtheimia hyalospora. Next base: position 121,855 of record PTRB01000005.1, read on the forward strand.
TATGTTGTATGATGAGAAATGATATAAAGGGATAAGGGAGAACATACCATAATGAAACAGTGGTTTGATCGAGGAACCAACAAAAACAAAAGGTCGCAGCAAATGCGACAGAAAGAACAAAGTTGTACTGGATGCAACGGAATCACTTTGCAATATCGTGACGAGGCACAAAAGTGATACTTGCAACAAAAATGAAGAACAGGGCACTAACCCAAGCAATCTGAGCATAGAGAAAGAGAAATATGATATAGGCAAATTGGTTCCAAGCAAGGAGAAAATATAAAACTAACATAAGATAAAAACATGACAATGGATCAATGGCTCCAGTCAATTGCGAATATGAATGCAACTCCCAAAATGATCATAATCGACTGTGATCTGGTCAAGACATGGAATTTCGTGCTAGTATTTGGGATGGTTATCATATCCCGTACTGTATATGGCATGAATCAACTGGTCAATAAAGCCGTGGAATGAGGAGCTGCAAGAAACAAACTGGAGCACAGGTATCTTGAAATGCAAAGAATGCGAGATGAAATGAAAAGCTTTCATGTGGGAGCATAAGACTGTGATGAGTATTTCAGCAACTGGGAAGCATTCAAGAAAACGTGGTCAATTCATCAATCAGCCAAGTGTATTCCATTCCCTCAATTTGTGTATTTCCAATAAGCAACACTCATCTTCCATATCGGCTCTCAGGAAACCACCGGCCTTAAAATATCATCCCCATCCGACACATCATTTCTATCGAAAGAACCTTTGACAACATGTGTAAAAATAGAATAAAGAAAACTCTCCTTGGTTTGTCTCATCGGATAACAATGATGCATTAACAACTAGGAAGAAAAAGGGGTTATTTGGTTTGGGAAAGATGAAGATGATGATACTACAAATGGGACCCATGTGCGTGTGCATTTTGTTTGTGTCCATGTTGCAGCAATAATGCCCATGTCGAGAATGAGTCAGCAACGGTGAGAGAGATTGGGGGGTTGTGTGACATACGCATACCGTTGGATTGGATATCTAGTTGTTATCAAGGCCAAGGAAAAGTTGGATGTTTTTGGAGCCGAACTAGAAAGCGGAGATTAACAAGACACACACACACATACATTACACACACAGGTGGAACAATGGGTTTCGTACTTTGGTAACAACATCATTTAGTACACAAAAAGTTCCGACCGTATTTTTGGCAGATCAATCTCATATATATTGTTTCCCTTTCATCATCCTTCCTTCTTACACCCCTCTTGAACACCATTCAATAACTACGCCAATGACACCACTTCCATCTTCACTACCGCTCCTTTCCTGCTCCAACTCATCACAACTCGCTGATCTATGTGCCCTGCTGGTGCCTTGCATATGGGCTGGCTCATTCAAGCACTTGCATGCAACATCATTGCCGATAACGACAATGCCAATCATCAACACAAAACGATATACTACGTTCAAAGCGTTTTGTCATAAATTACTCAAAGCAACTCAAATTTCATGTGCATGTGTCATGATGGCTCTTTGGTATATTCAACGCCTTCATTCCGCGTATCCATCTGTGCGTGCAGCCATGGGTTCCGAGGCACGATTATTCACTACAGCACTTGTGCTCGCAAACAAGTTTCTAGATGATAACACTTACACAAACAAGGTATGTGTATATGCATTGTAGTATAACCTGGTCTAATATGCATGTCACATGGCTTTTTATTTTATAGACATGGTCAGATGTTTCGAACATTCCTGTGCAAGAACTCAATATTATGGAAGTGGAATTTCTATCAGCACTCGATTATAATATTTACACCCATCATCAGCAATTCTTTGCATGGGTTGCACAATGCCAACAATACTGGCAACAACGACCTACTGCTGTTGTAGTGCAATCGCAGCAGCAAGCTCAACACTATCGTACGCTCAAAATGCCGACTAGCCGGATAAAACCCTCATCAACATCCGTCATGGCATCATCTCATTCTATGCCAAACATGGTGTTCACCAAACGTCCTCATATTCCATACCACCATCATCAACCTTATGTTGTACCACCAGTACCAAGCAAGCGTAATACTACTACAAATTGTCATGTCCCATGCACTCCACCTGATGAAGTGTTACCCTACCATCTCTGTCATCATCCAGTCACAACGGCTCAAGTTGCAGCAGCAGCAGCAGCAGCAGCGGCAGCAGCAACAGCTGTACCGGCAGCTCATTATCCGTTGACACCGCTCTATACACCCCAAACCCACGATTTCCGCTACTCAGCGGCATCATCATCAACGCACTGTACAACCATTCATCCAACATCATCATCAACATCTCAACCTATTTTGAGCTGGTCCTCATCCACTTTAGCCTTGGCATCTTCTCAACAACAACAACAACAACATGCTTTCCATCCCCAACAACCCATTCTTTCAGCTGTGCCTATGCATCCTCCATCTCATTTGGCCAGTCGTATCCGATGTTTAGAAATTGACTAATATTACCAATCGATCTGTATATATATACACACACATGTCTTTATAATAAATGAAAGACCTTGTACATATTGAACTTATCGATCATTGTGTGAGTTTGATCACGTGGCTGGTGATCAAATCCAGACTAATGAACAATGAGCGATCCCTCATCGGTCTCTAGCGAGAGCAGGTTCCTTTGTGAAAAAACGTCATGATAGGTCTTGTGTCACAACCATTGGCTGTGCCATGATCTTTCCTTGATTGGATGTTTCTTTGCCCCAACCCCAAACAAGATCCATGATGGATTGCAAGCATTGAATCGCCATTTCAATGATTCAATTTTTTAGGATCAGATTGTCATCGTTCTCCAGTGGGAGAAAGATTTGTGTACCAACTTGGCTTCTTTGTTTCATTTTTCCATCAGGCGCTAATAGATATGAAACATGCCAATGTGCAACATCCCATTATGCATCCAATCACCGACACATAACCAAGCGATGTTATGATCATTTATGCAGTGAACATTTCCATTGAATTCTACAGGACCTAGACCGTTCGTGTTTATTGTTGTGCTAATATTCTGCATCGTGGTCCTTGGATTATGTAGGATGGGGACACCGACAAAAATATATGTCCTGATGTGATCACACTCGTATCGCTTCACTCTCGATATCCTCATGTCACTTTTGATTATGGATAAGATATAAAAGTTGAATTACTCTATAAAACTCTTTTATGCAAAGAACATTCTCGTCATGTAATAGGGAATAGTATGAAAAATAGGATCATGTTGATTACTTGGCGGGAGGTCCGGTCCAATCTAGATGTAGAGTGTAAGCCAAGATGACTTTTACACACACACGCACAAACACATACCAGGGAAACAATCCTTGACGGTTTTGCTGTGCTTGTTTTCGGCATGTTCGGACAACCTACAAAAACAACTTAATACACTAGACTCCAAAAAGTAACTGATGCTTTCTTACTGTTTTTCACGGGCCGTGCACAGAAAAGTTTGACGACACTGGATGCAAATGATATTCTTGGCTGCAGCATTCTAAAAGTATTGGCGTGTTAGCAATGACAGATCAATCCACAATGGCAATCAACATACCACTTTGAGTTGCGAATTGGCTGCTTTGCCTGCTGCCTTTGCATTGCGTTCGCGACGCATCTGTGCCTTTTGACCCTGTTGATGGTCATGCCTTCAATTAGTGTCATGGCATTAGTAGTTGTTCACATAAAGACTCACGTTTCCCATTTGTAAATAAAGAATTTCCTTTTGAGAGGAAGGAGGAGAAAATTTTATTTTTTATTGATTGGGCGTCAAGAGGTTGATACCTATTTTAGACATGGTTCAAGAAGTGTTCCTGTGGCGCAGTATGTGCCGATCTTTGAGTATATGAAATGCTTTGATTTGACAAGAGTGATTCAGCCATTGCTTCATCTCCAATAATGGATCCATGCTCATCAAGGACTACTTTTTGTCCTGGGAGTGCTGTTGCCATCTGGCTTTGATAACTAAAAGAAAATGATTCTATTAAAAACCAAAGCACACCACTTTTGTGGGATGGTTACGTTACCTTCCACAGTCAAATTGCCAACTCGGTAACCATTGTTGTTGTTCACAAGCTTCACGTGTCCATTCCTTGCCATAAGTCAATGCTTCAAATTGGTAAAAGATAGCCATCACACCGAGAGAGAGTAAAAGCACAGAGATGATACGTCTATGAGGTGTTGCTCGTGCAATTGCTAGATCGATAGCTGTGGCAAGAACAAGGATGGCGAAATACAAGGCTGGAAGATAATGATGGAGAAATAATTGTCGATTCATCAAATAAAATGGTAAATAATGGAGTGCCCATGCCATCAAATAGAACCCTGCTGATTGTTCAAAGAATACACGGCGTCCTAATCATCTTTGAATGAGCTATCTCTATTCCATGCTTCCTTTTTTTTGTTGATCTACCTTTGTAATCATCTGTGTATCCCAATTTTCCTCGTACTTGAAAGAAGGCCCATAGGATCATAAAGTTGAAAACGGCCACCGTGCTCATCCAGTAAACGATAGGATTGCCGAGGAAATAAATATGTTTGCCTTGATTTGCCCAAAATGAAATACCACGTCGTAGCATAGGCCATGAGGATGGGCGTGATTGATAAGGGTGAGATTGAACAAGTTCTTCATTAACTTTCCACATGACCTTGTGCAACTCGATCAATTTTTCCCAAAAGCCAGGCACCAGGTAGTTGACCATGCGCGTATCATCTGGTACTATAACCATAGTCAATACCCAATCCTTTTCTTGAATCCCACTCCTACTTACACAAGTCATTTCTTGTCTCTTCAATCATCCACATGGTCTTTGGTTTCTTTCCATGTTGCATGCATGTCACTTCTTGTTGACCAAATCCCCAATCCGGTAACTGGACTTGATGCGAAAACAAAGCACAGGATTGTAACATGTGCACCAGTCGAAACCGTGTGCGTAAGGTTTCAAGTCGATCCTTAGGATCATCGACAATCTCGACTCGCCACCAATCATTGGCATCGCCCTCGAAATCGGGAAATCCATAGCCACTGACAACAAAAGTTAAAAGTGCCATTCCCCCTGTGTTTTCAGGTACTCATCTCACCTCACTTCCTTGTGATATTCGACATCGGTCATGGGTGCTGATTCATCATGACTATGAAGTTTACGAGGACTTGTAGTAACATGTTCGAGTCGAATGATATCGCCATGGCGCACCCATTGAAGCCAGGTTGCATTGTCTTTGCCTAGTTTGTCAGCAGGATCATTCTGCGCATCCAATGTGCTGTTGAGTTTGCGGATAATCCACCAATTGTTCTCATCTCGATAAGGATAAACCGTGATTTGTTGTTCTACAAATCATCCATGTTAAACGTTTAAACTATAAAGGAGATGACAAAGTACATTACGTTTGCTTCCTGTTTGGTATGCAGATGGGTGGGAATGTAAATAACCTCCGTTGGTTGATACATGACGCAAAGTAATCTTGGAACCATACGCAATATCTAATCATACATGTGAGATTTTCATGTGCATAGGGGTGTTGGCAAAGTATTTACCAATAGGAGAATCAGGTATCTCGTTGCCTGCAAGTGAATGTTGGAAAGCTGCAGACATGTGTACATCGCCTTCCCCCGAGTTTGGTAGCATCGACAGATGAACGTAGAATACGCTAACATAGATGGAGAGTGGGATCACTATCAAGCAAAAGAACCTCGCCAAAAAGTGTACACCCAATGATTTCTATACGAAAGAGGTATTTTAAACATGGGATCTTTTCTTGTGTACATGAGTCATACCTTGGTTACTTGTAAATCGCCTAGTATCCTCCAGAGATCCATCACCGTCGATAAACCAATGGTCGCAATGGTAAACAAGCCAACCCATTTACAGCTCACAGTGAATCCAAGATTGACACCTGTTAATGCAAGCCAGAACCACCACGCTAATTGAAATGGTCTATGTCACGTGCCTTTTTTTTAGTGAATGAATACAAGAGTTGATCTACTTGTTACCTTGATCGATAGTTGAAGAATCTGTTCCAGCATAAGATTGTCATGGCAATAAAGAACAAGAGGTAGACATCCAGTAATATCAGGCGATTGTTGGTAACCAAGCTATTTTCTAATTATACAAAGTGTCAATGATGAAGGATGGATGATTCATTGTCATTGATGCATACCGTAACACACTGCCAGTGCTGCAAATGCAGATGCATAAATGGAATGACCACCGAATCGTAAAGTGAAATAAGCCATAGGGACCAGCAATGTGCCTAGTAATGCGCCTTGGGCACGCATGGCAACATAAGGAACATGACCTGCGGAGTAATCACTGTCATATTATATAAGCTTCATGTATCCATGCATGGATCAGGGAAATGTACTTGCTTGCCAATTCGACTGAAATCAAAGTCGCCTTGATAACCGGCTACTCGACCTGCGAGTGCAATCAAGATCTTTGCCAACTACAAGATAGCTTAGTGATCGTCATTGTCAACAAAAAAAATGATAATACATACGGGTGGATGCACATCGAAAAAGAATTGTTCTTTGATATAATGGTTGGCAAACGTGCCAAAGTGAACTTCATCAAAACTAGGGACATGGGTTGAATATAAGGGTGGACGCGATCGAGAATGCATACATACACGACTTGGGATGGTGTGTCCAGGTTTTGCATTCGAACAGGTAATGCCAACGCAAATAAAAGAATGGCTAATACGCCATCGCGCATGTGGATGGGCTGCTGCTCAAGATGGGTGTTGCATGGTGGTGGTTTCTGTAACGTGGATGATGTAGGGGTGTCGTTGTCAATGGCAGCAGCAGCACCAGTGGACGTGTTGCTGGGCATGTTATTGTCAAACCAAGTAAATTGTCGGCTTTCATTCCGTAGTTTTTTATTAGGTGCATGAAAATGTCTATTTACTTGATTATTACTAGACCATTAGCTATTAATAAGGTGGATAACCAGGTTGAGGAGGATAGCCTGGACCAGGTCGAGGTGGATAACCAGCACCTGATGGTTGAGGTGGATACATGGGTTGTTGTTGTGATGGTGGCATTGGGTGATGATAATGCTCGGGTGGAAAGTTGGGTAATGGCTTTCCTGGATGACTCGCGGGAGAATAAGCTACATGATGGAATGAATATTGGATACCAAGGATGAATCAAGCATTCATTTACCTCCATTAGGATAAGGTGGTCTTTGATTGGGTGCAACAGGTCGATAAGGTGATGAAAGCAATGGTGCACCTTGAGTCATGGGTGGTTGTGGTGGACCTGGATGATACCCTGTGGATATTTGTGGACTAAAAGGTGGTGGTGGTCTTGTAGTTGCTGGGATACTGGATGTACGCCATTGATTACCTACAGATACTGTAGAAGCACTTGATGATGATGAAGATGGTGTTACTGGTGATGGTTGTACATGAGGAAGTGGTGCTGGACGAGCATAAATAGGTAATTGACTCGATGTTGTGGGTGGAACAAAACCACCTGGTTGAGTCATAGGTGGTGGTGGTGGACGATGTGATGTAGGTGGTGGTGGACCAGGTTGTGGTTGTGGAGGATGAGGACGTGGAGCAGGGCTCATATGTACTGCTGGACCTGGTGTTGTTCCTGGTGGTGGTGGCATAGGTGGTCTTGGTCTAGCAGGATATTGTGATGGCATTGGAGGACGTGGAAATGATACACCACGACCCATATGAGGTGGACGTGGATGTACGAGCCGTGTTGGTTGTCTTCTTGGTGGCGGATTCTAAGTTGTAGCATATTAGTGGAAAACATTCACGAGGTACCTATGTACAACTTGCTTACCGCTGAATAAAATGTCAGCTCCAAATATACATCACCCGCTTCCTTGCCACGTTGGCTCAAAGGTACCCAATCTGCCAAGGAAAATATTAACTCTAAGCCTGATCACCAGTTGTTGTTGTATACAATTTAACTTACCATCATCCTCGCCTTCCTTAAGTACTTTGGCAAGATCAATTTGTCCTTCACAAATGATTTGGTCTCCTCGTTGTGGATCTTCATTTAAAACTTGAACAAACATTTGGTTGTAACCATGTGGAATAGGCATATTGACCTAGAGTCATTCGTTTTATTAGTAACTCAATGCCATTATCAAGGGTATAAGAATTGCATTACCTGATCGTCCCACATGGGATTTCTTCCTCCACGAGTATCAGCCTTGGTCCTTTTTGCTACATTAGCCACCTTGAACACGCAAAACGGTTTAAAGTTGCCGGGGATCTAAAATGATAATATCAGTGCACCATTGCTGACACGGTGGCAAAAGGAGCGGTTGCAAAGAGAGAGAGAGAGAGTACCTTTGGCAAGTTTTCCTACAAAGAGTTCAAATCGTCAACCCATGTTACCCGACCCGAAGAATTAAAGACATTACTGCTTCAAGAGCGACCACAGCCAATTCGCCAATCAAACGTGGTTGCGCCATGGACTAAATCGGGAGGAAAGGAAAAGGGGAAACAAGGAAATGATTCATTGCCTTGTTACTTTTCCATAGTCCGCGGATGCCCCAATATGGATACCATGTGTTCCCAGGAGTTCCGGTTGTCGGTCAAAGAAAGATGATGTTTAATGAATTTGCATTGCATGTTTGCTACCTTATAGAGCATAGTGTTTTTGGAGGCATTATGTATGACAATGATTGTTAAGAGAGGGATATGAACAAATTTATTGTGCGAGATGATAAAGCGAATGTGGGGATGTACATTGTGTGTATATTTAAGCTTCTTGCTTCTTATCCTCTTCCTTCTTGTCATCATCAGCCTTCTTTTCACCTTCACCGAGCTTGACATTTTCCTTTTGAACTTCTTCAAACTTGTCTTTGAAGATGTTGGCATTCTCAGAGTTGGCAAAACGGATAGCAAGTGTCTCAGCCTTGGCTTCACCATCAGATACATCAGCAAGCACGTTCCAAACCCATGAACGATCTGAACCAACGTTGGGAGCAAGAGACATGTCACTGGTCACATAGTGGTTGGCACACACCTTGTGGGTCTTATCACGACGCATCAACAAACGAATCTTTTTGCTTTCCTTGTGTTGCAAGAACTTGACATCACCAGTGCCACGTTCCTTCCACTCCTTGAGTTGCTTATCATATCGGAAGAGCTTGGCACGCCTACAATGCCCATCAGTCTCCTCGTATACGTCATCTACCCTTTCATGCCTTACATCTTGAACAATACATCTTCATCTTCTTCAAAGGTCTTGACTTGGACCTGATCCAACTTGACAACGGGTTCGAAATGCACATCGGGCGAAGGTTCAACCTCTTCCTGCTGTCGGGATGAAACAAGTCTATAATGAGCTCATGACATTGGCTCCATGCCATCCTTGATGGAGTGGCGAAATGGGGTTCTTTTGAAAGATATTCGGATCCATCCGAAAACAACATACCTGCTCTTCCTTTTGGACAGTCTTCTTCTCTTCAGTATCGGCCATGATGATGGATGGATGATAAAGATGAATACGTGGATGGAGGCGCTGGTTTAAATGATCTCTATCCCAGCCAATCAAATGTTGTGCGCACCGGGTACCTCTCGTTGTTTACAATATCCTTCTTTATGCATATCATTCTGTTTTTGCATGAAAATATATTGGAATATAAAATGAAATGATAAAGATACAATTGAATAACATGAAAATGATATTATCTCGCTAGTACTATTGAAAGAGAGTGTGAGCTGTAGTGGAGTATGTAGATGCCAAGTTCATTGCAGCACTTTCCATTTTCTGAAACAGTTCTACTATTGTTTTGGGTGATAAAGTTTAGTTTTATATATCAGGAATGAACTATTATGCAAGTTGCAAGCATGTCCTGAAAGATACTACTGTAGCAACTCGATGATCGTAAGAGCTAGTATGTGAATATGTATTTGGATGAATCCAAACGATAACTATAAATGAAATTAAAAGTCATATGATGATGGTGATATCAAAGTAAATGCGTAGATCAGTAGTACCTAGTTGACACGCATTGGCCGCTTTTTAATGTAGAATTGTAGTATGCTTCTTGGTGAACATGGTGGGATAGATGAAATACGTATATCAGTACTACTGAATAATATCCAGTTGCCATCTTTATTAATTAAAAGCTTAAATCATTGCTTTAAATGATATGTGATTGAGTAATGACACATGCTAGTAGTTACCGGATAAAACTAACGATGCCAACAATCAACATTGCACGTGATCATCAAGTGTACTACATGACTGATTGAACCATTCCTGCAGGAATACATCATGATGATGATCACTTTAATGATAGAATATTGATTCAACATTATTCATGTAAAGAGAAGAATGAATGACAAGCGAGTTGGATGGTTGATATGGCAATCAAGATGAATGAATCTTGTACTGCGGCTTTTGATTTGTAGGTTGAACCCAAGACGAGACAGAGCAATCCTTCTCTTCCGCCTCTTGTTCTTCACACACACCCTTTGGTAATCTTGCACCACTTGGTCATTACGAGAACAACTGTATTGCTTCAGCACTCTTCTGCCTATGGCCGACTCAAAAGCAGCTATAACCAAAGCCAAACTCGCCGACGGTACCACTGTATCGATCAACGGTAAGATATCCATCCTTTTTTTGATGGCAGGCTGGATTTGACATTCTTTCTATGGTAGACCATGTTTATCTCACTCCAGAGCACTTGGGTGAATCCTACTACATTGGACGTATCATGGAGTTCTGTTCAAGTCCTAAGCGACGAGGTTTACAAGCGCGCATCGCTTGGTTCAACCGACCCAAGGATGTCATTAGTCGCAAGGCGTACGATCCCCGACTTTTGGTCGCCACCATGCATTCCGATGTCAATCCCATCACTTCCATTCGCGGCAAATGCACTGTGACGTACAAGAACTATATTCCCAGCAACCAACTTGATGAATATAAGCGACAGGACGATCATTTTTATTATCATCAATTATATGATCGATACATGCAGCGAGTATATGACATTGTTCCTTCAAGACTGGTACAGAATATTCCCATCAACATACAACAAGCACTTTGTGAACGATACGAGTTTGTTGTTGTGGAACAAGGCAAAGTAGCTGATTTGACAGTGGCTCGACGTACGTGTTGTGTTTGCCACAGCTGGTGTGCTAGGTAAGGTGGATATACAAAAAATTTCCATGGCACGTGAGTTGTAACCACCTTACTTTCTTAGTGTAAGCTCTGTCAAATGTGCCGCTTGTCAAAAGAACTTTCATATGTCATGTATCAATCCACCTCTGTTACGTAAACCACCCAAAGGATTCGCTTGGCAATGTACTTTTTGTACTCGACTTGAACATCAAGATGATGAAGAAGCATCATCCACCCATAGCAATACAAGCTCAAGTGTCGTGGACGAGAAACCGAAAAAATCATCATCATCAGAAAATAAGCGTTTCACAAGAACAACACGGTCTCAAAGTCAACAAAAATCCAATCCATCCATTGTTATCACGCCTGTTACCAATCGACAACAAAGACGATCACGAACAACCACTAGTGAAGAACCCAAAAGTTCTTATCAAGGTATGACTCGTATCATCCTAACAGAGTCCTTTACTCACCCTTGATAATAGGTCAACAAAAGCATTACCGTATGACAAACATGTGGCCATTTCGATATTTTGGCGTCAACACTGATATCAATGATGTGCTTGGTAAGTGAATCATCCACTTTATTCTCCTATGTGTGTACTCATTTAAATAACAGATGTGGATGATCGCATATATCCACGTGCCCGTAGTAGACTTGGTGCTCGGTATCAAGTGGATCCTCTTCCTGTTGTTGAATCTACCACCACTACAAAAGACAAGGGTCTATCCTCGCCCATTCTTTCATTCCGTGCTCAAGCAATACAGCAATACAAAGCAAAACGATTAGAAAAACGAAGTCGTAAACGACCCACACGGCGCAATGGTAAGTCAATGATCATGCACCTTGCTCCTCAGACTATTGATCACTTGTGATAGATGTGGATGCTTCAGAACCAGTGGAACAAGATGAAGATGAAGAATACTTTGAACGTGGTACCGATGCTACTGTGACCAAGTTATTTGTTCCAGACAACACCATGGATGAAAATGCATGTACGTTTATGAGAACACCCTTGGATATCAGCGATTTATTATTATTGTTATAGTGGATCAATACATGCAAAGGGCCAAGACGTTGCCAACATTGCCTTTACCAGCATATTCTTCTGATTATCAAGATCGTGCTTTGCTGGAACTTGAAAAAAGCAATCATGATCCCGAACGTGCTCTCGAATCTTTATCCAAGCTGACGACTGAAGATTTTGGATATATCGTTGATTGGACCAAAGACGAAGTCAAGAACTTTGAACAAGGTGTTACGTTACATGGTCATGATCTTTATCAAGTGGGAAGGATGGTGCCCAGCAAACGACATGCAGATGTGGTCCGATTCTTTTTTCAGTGGAAGAAAACGGATCGATATGAACCCGTTTATTCGCAATGGACCAAAGTGTATAAACCTGCCAAGCGGTTCAAGAAGTGTGATATTGGCAAATCAATATCGCCTGGCAGTGAAGAAGATCAAAAGAGCAATTATCACCAGGATTCGGAAAGTGATACTGAAAGTAGTGTGGAAGAACCTGATCCTACAGTGATCCGCGTATCACCTGAAGCCATGAAGGACTTTAGTTGTGCGAATTGCGGTACAGCCGAATCACGGATATGGAGACGTATGCCTACGGATATTGATCTCAAGCGCAAAGTGTTTCGTCAAGTCTTGTGCAATGATTGTGGAGAAATCTGGTTGAAATACAGCATTATGCCCAAAACAACCCATGAAGGACCACGCGGTCGATTCCGATCACCCAAAGCTGGAGCAGGAGGAGGAGGCATGAAGCGGAAACGATTCTTGAGTGATACCACTTCCAAATCTCGAAGAGTGGGTGATAAAGATGTAAGAAATAGCAAAATGATTACGCATGGATGATACTCATTCTCCTTTTGTATAGACCCGCAATATGGTGTTGACATTTACACCCTCTTCTTGTGCTGTTTGCAAACAAATGGATCCGGATAACAGGCTATTGACATGCTACGGCTGTGGAATATCGGTTCATGATGGTAAGGAAATGATTGGATAATCTTGCAAAAAAGTTGCTTACAAGTTGTTATTAGATTGTTATGGTGCCAATCTCTCTGGAAAAAAGGGGTGGCATTGTGATGTGTGCGTGAACAAGAAAAATCCTACCGCGTCTTATGTAAGTGAATTGCTCATGGTCGTTGTCATGGTAACTAAAAGCTTTGTGTTTAGAAATATCATTGCATCTTGTGCAACGAATCAACGAACGATACTACTACACAGCCGCTCAAGCAAACAGCCATGTACAACTGGGTGCATGTATTATGTGCATTGTTTGTTCCTGAAACCAAATTTGTCCACATCAACACAATGCAACCTGTGGAATACGTAGGTGCTATAAAACCATCACGTTGGGAACAGGTACGCTCTATGCTGTATGATTCTCTTGTGAGACAATCCTATTCATATCTCTACTTTAGACCTGTCATTTATGTGAGAAGCGAGGTGGTGTATGTGTCAGCTGCCACACATGCAAAAAACCAATGCATACTGAATGTGCCATCAGAAACAATTGTACCGTTGGATTCGAGATTATCGAGTCATCATCCGATGGTATGGAAGCAGAGGTTGCAGCAGGTCGTTTTCATCCAGATTCACCAGCCGGTGCATTGACACCTCGGATACAATGTTCAGAACATGGCAATGACATGCCAAACAACACATTTATCAATCTCACTGCCCGAACATGCGATACTGATAACGAGGTAATAATAGTTTTTATGATCCATAAGGAATGTTGCATCTAAATCAATTGATACTAGTCGGTGATTCGTGTTTATGCCAATCTATACAAACGTGTTGAATCAGGGTCAACACCAGCCACACGACGCTACAAGGCAGTGGTTTCTGCCTGTGGCAAAACAGTCGATTGGCGATCCACGCCTGAATTATCCACAACATCCTTATCGCCTACCATCACTGCGACTACTGAACAATCTTGCTCCTCTCTCAATGATATGACACGCCAACCCATACCCGCTTTCGATGCCATCCATCCCTCATGTAGTCAATGTCCTATCACATGTTCGCCATATTGGTGGAAAACGGATGTCGCTTCCAACACTCTACTTTGTCATCGTTGTTATTGGAGCCATCGTCCCCACTCTATATCGTAAATCATGTCCTAAGAAAAGTATTTGTAATTCTCTCTCTCATACACACCCCTCATCATGTATCTAATAATTCTCTCCTTGTTCATTTGTAAACGAATTTTCTCTAATAATATCATTCTAAATCGAGCACATGGCAGTTGGTAGCCTTGATAAAGTCCTGTACAGGCAATGTGATCTTCCAGTCAATATGACCGGCTCCCATCACAAATGTAGATGGCTAAAAAGAAATATGAGAATGGATCCATCAAGACTTGATATATTCGCTTACCGAGAGCTTTGTGATCGATTCAGCCAAGATGATGGGTATCGGTTGATCCATGCCAATAGGAGTGACGCCACCCGTACGAAAACCTGTCAATTCAAAAGAGATCTATCATTCTCAAAAGTTAGGTATTTCAAAGCGTGAACAAGGAGCATGATGACTTGCCTCGTGCTTTGCTAATCTAAAGTTGTAGAATTTCTTTCCTGCTGGTTTTTCCACAAGACCACGGTAATAGTCAAGTAGCTTGACCGTGTTGACAGGAGCAATGTACTATCATGAATGCAATGAGAATTCGATACTATGGATCCTCCTTTTTCACCCCGTACGTACCTGAGTCACTACACACACATATCTAGGATACACACCTTGATCCATTGATTAATATTATACCATATGATCCTCCTGCCCCTTTTATCCTACTTGAATCCAAGCCAAGCTTTTCGGAATAACCTTGATTGACCATCACCACTGTTTTGCACATGTGAGCTGGGGATGGAGCTAATACACGGAAACTATCTCGACTCGTTAGTCTATGATAGATGAATATGGGCACATTATATACTCACGCACGCTGCCTTAAGGGCCAATCGTAATAGTCGCTCTCGACATGATGATAGCGTGCCACCTTGGTCAAACCGAGTTGATCACAGCCTTTTTGCACCTAAAAGCATATCCTATGAGCATGGTGTTGATTGGCATGTCACGTGGCTCATTGTCATACCTTGCCGACAGAATCCTCGAAATCAGCAGTGACATGGGGCGTCTCGATGCCATGGTTCCAATGGTCATGGTACTGATCAGCAAGCACTTTATAGAGTTCAACAATATCCGTGTTGAGAGACTAGGACAAGAAATATCATATTGGTTTACACTTGTTCAAGGGGAAATGACTAGGGTTTACCTCAATGGCAAGTTGCAGATCGTTTGACAGTTCACCAACAAACATAGTGGATTAAAAGCGGGGTATATCTTTGGTCCGTTGCTGTCCCTGGCCGAAATGACAGCTCTCCGTTTTCACCATATAGAGTAGTGATGATCTCGATAAATTCTTTACCATTGCTATTATCCGATTTAAGGACCCTTTTTCACACAAACTAAGCATACAAGAATAAACCAGCATATGTACTTTTAATATGACTTGCATGATTCATTAGAACGGTATATGAGGATGATGATAATGATGATGATGCGTTTCTATGTCTACTGCTCCTTCTTTTCAAATGATCGCCGTTTCTTGTTGTATTTCTTGGGTGCAGTTCGCCTAGCAGCATTGTTTTGGTTGGCTGAACGTTGTCTAAGATCCTTGTGTTTGGCAGCATTGTGTCGATGCAGTAATGATTTTTGTGTATTTTGCTCCCGGAGCGAAGTATCAATCAATAATTCACATTGTTCCTTTAATGCCAATCCTTGTTCTTGTTCTGTGGTGTAAATGTGAGGGTATCGAAGACTAATACATACATTCAATGAGTTGGTACAATTCAAATGAAATAAAGTATCCATAGGTACCTTAACCACATATAAAGCATGATAATCTTGTGAGAGATTTCCAATTCGTTCAAGCCTTCCGATGTTGTGAGTGGTTTGTCAGGCAACTCGATCAACTCTGGTAGCTCACAGGGTTCATTCTGGCTGAATTTTTGCACCATCTCAATATAAGTCTCCACGCATTTGGGTTTGCGTGTGGGTACAGGCGCCATGACCAGCTGGTACCTGTCTCGTAAATCCAACGGAATACGATCAATGGCCTTTGCCAAAACCTATGATGCTTCATGTTAATACATTCATGATCAACATAAGATAATGATTCACTTGCCTTGGTATCATCAAACCTGCACAAAAAGTATGTACCACTTACAGTGGCGAGATCTTGAAACCGTTGCTATAGTTTACTAATGATCAATATATAACATTCCTCCTTGTAATATGGTTTCAAGCTTACCAACAGAGTTGAGAAACGATCTTTAGGCGTTTGAAGGGCGAAAAGTTCAATGATATCAAATGTTGGCTGAAGACCAGCGGACTATATGATTGACGATGAGTATAGCTAATCATAGAAAACATGTTGACAGCTTACCGTGAGCATTTGTGTAGGTGAATCCATGGCTTCTTTGACATAAGATAAATCGGGACGAAGCAACCTAGAAGGAGAAATAAAACATAAGCTCATAAGAAAAAATAGAAGAAAAAACTATCTTACGTTGTCACTTCGCCTGATGCATAAGCTGTACCAAACCGTCCAGCACGGCCACCGATTTGTTTGAGTTGTGGATATGAAATATAACGAGTTGTCTTTCCATCAAACTTTTGAACTGTTGCAAATACAATACGCTTGATGTTCCTAAAAGTAACATTATCCATAAGCATCTCCTTGTCCTCGTCCGATCACGTGAGTCACTTACAAATTGAGTCCCATGCCAACTGCGTCTGAAGCCACAAGCACATTCACATCACTGTCGGGATCGTTGAATGTTTGTGCTTGTAATGCACGTAATTCTATGATTCAATTTCTCTGTAAGTCAATTGTTTCCAAAGATATTGCATCCATGCGTTTACCTGGGGGCAATCCACCATATGCAACAGCACATTTCAAGCCAGTTTGAGATTCAATCTTTTTCTTGATATCAAAGATACTCATGCGAGAAAAGGTAACGACACAATCACCCTTTCGGATCTTTGTCCAATCACCATTCAAGGAGTATTTGACCACATTGACAGGTGTCAAGCGTTCGTATTCATTGACTTCGACATGATCACTAAGACTTTCACAGATTTCCTTGACCAAAGGTACTGCGGATGCTTCACCACATAAATGAATTTCCTTGGCAGGCAAACCCAGCAATGCTTGTGTCCAAGCCCAACCACGTTCTGGATCTCCAATCATTTGGATTTCATCAATGACTGCCACTTCGAGTGGTTTATGGACATTGACCATTTCAATGGTTGAACTTGTCAGGGGTGCTGTGGGTGATACTTGTCGTTTTTCTTCACCGGTCAGCAAGTTGCATGCCACACCATTCATGTTCATTTTCTGAAAGACTTCATGTGCCAATAAACGCAATGGGCCACAATAAACACCCGATTCTGCTTCGGCAAGTCGACGTAGAGCATGATATGTTTTGCCACTGTTGGTTGGGCCTACATGCATAATAATCTTGCTGTTCAACTTGTTAGATCATGCACTGGGTCCGTATTATACACACACACACACACACACACACACATACCGTTGCATTTGTCGTGCTTCAGGAAACCATTCTGCAGGAAACCTTAAATCGCTCACTTGCTTTAAGGATTGAAGACTTTCTCGAATATGCTCAGGTAAATGGGGTTCGGCATAATCATAAAACGATGACAAGAGCACACGATCGACAGATACTTTATATAATAAAAATCAATGGTGATTCGTCTATAAAGAACAAAGAAGCTGCACTTACCAATAGATCCATCTGCAATATAAGCTTCAAGGACTGCTTTTGAATTACATCCTTCCACATTGCCAGCGAGAGCTTCCGAAACGAAATCGCTCGAGAGTTGCTTGTATAACTTGCCACGGATACCCATGCCAGCTGCTTTCTTTTGTAGCATGTCATTACTGCGAAATGCCCTAAGTCTCGCCTGTAATACTTTATAACGATACGTTATTGATCCTATCCATAATAACAGTGACATGACTCACTTCTTTCCGCCCATGATGATGTTGGTTTTCGTGTTCGGAACCGCGCAGCGTTAAAGATAGGTGGTAGGCTTTTGTGTTGTTGAGTGGGAGATCGACATACAGCAGAGGTGGTTGCTAATGACGCACGCGATTGCCAAATCACCCGAGAATGACGTGTCGATGCCTGTACAAGACAAGTGGTGCGTCGAATAAAGAAGAGATATTGATCAATCATGGCCGATCGCAATAGAATGGAAAGAGAGAGCGCGATCTTTTGGCTGTCAAGACCCAAATTTGGAGATGGCTTGTTGATGCCGCCGCACGGCTTTTCTTCCAGGTTGTCAAAATGCACCATGCCATAAGTTCAATCTCAGATGGACAATGTGATGTTGTGGTTATCATAATTAAAGACCTAATCACATACTCATGCATATGGTCTTGTTTTATTCAATTGATAATGATACTATGTTGGTGTGAATTTTACTACGTGCTCAAGAATTAGTTGCTAGTAGAGCAGCATCCCATACTCATTCATTGCTTTATAATGTGTTAATATAAACACGCACATGCATCTTTTCATTCTCTCTCTGCGAACGCCTGTATTGGAACGATTGTGTCTCCCCCTTTACCTATATCCCATCCTCGAAAGAGAATTACTCAACGCTCTTAAATTCTTAATGACGTACGCAAATGAAGAAAAGACTTATGAGAAGAAACACTCATTATGCGCTACACGTGTTTTGCGAGCTGAACAAATGAATGTCATAAAAACACGTGACCGTATTGCAAAGAACAATGAATTAATCCTTGTGATACGTATGACTCTTTGTGTGTGATCAATCATGCAATGAACCCAATAACAATGAAGAAATTTAACTTGTATGATACACTTTGATGATTGTATGATTTGAATGAATGAAACAAGGTGGTGACATGACAAGGAGGTGGTGGGTGGGATGAGTGGTGTGTGTGTGTGTGTGTATATATACTACTCCAATGCCATTGATTTATCTAAACTACTACTCGTTGGTGGAATGTTGTATAGGGTGATGCTAATGTAGTGAAAGCTCGGACATTGACGGGCATAATAATAATAGATGATGATGCGAATGGTGTTATACACCCTTGACTCGATCCCTCATTTACTTTGACTTGTTACGTTTCATTGAAGGTTCTGTAGAATCCACATCCATGTTACTCAACGTCCTTCCCATAAACGATAACTCGTTCCCCACATGGCGCCGCTTCAAGGTATCACCCATGTTTTCTTGCTGTTGTTGTTGCTGCTGAGGATGAACCATCCATGGCGATGTCATCATGGATCCATAAGGTACACGTGGCGATAACGTAGGTGGTGTAAAGGTGAATTGCGTATTAGGATCAATTTGGAATATGCTCTTATCCACCACAGCATCTGGATGTTTACAGTCGGGTGTGGGGGTAGATAGGTTGCTGTTGGTGGTGGTAGTGGTAGTGTTGGTGTTGGTAGTATGGGTAGTGGTGGTGGTGGTATGACTAGGAGGAGTGGAGCCATCTAGAACACCATCTGATCCAAGCTCTGCCATGAGTTGCTCGTCTTTTCGTTGTGCAAATTCAAGTAAATCATCCACGGCAATATGTGTTGATCCGTGAGCATGGGTGCGTGTAAACTCGAATAGGTCCTGGAAGGCTTGTTGGTAACCTGCAGCATATCCTCGACGATTCTGTGCTAAGGCGTCCTTGTACAAGTTGGTTACTTTGACTGCCGCTGCTTTGAACGAATCCATGAGTGCATGTTCGGTCGATTCGTACGAATTCAATATAGATCGGTTATCCATGATAAAAGTAAAGCAAAAAGAAATGTATAGAAATAGCAACAAACTCGAATTTCAGAAAAAGTTCCTCAAATGACCCAGCAATGATGAAACAATAAACGTCAATGAATGGTATCTTTATTGGCAATGTGAAAATGCTAAATGGTCTAATAAAACAATGAGGAGAAGAATCTCACCACGCAGTGGATAGATACGTTGAGGAAGGTGGTAAATAATCTACATGTCGTTTGGTCATCTCGAGTTGAAAGAGTCCTTGGTATCCTTCATGATCGCTGTCACTCATAGCAACATGTATGGAGCCATTGGCATTTGGATTTACGCATCGTATATGGGTTCCTCGTATGAATTGATCCAATGAACCCTATAAAACATATAAGTGATTGTTGCATCAACATGGCTTTCACACACATACCGTTAGAATATTTCGCACTTCAATGAATTCTGGTTCAAATGCAATAATGTATGGATAACATAGCGCAAAAGAATCCGGCATGCCTTCCCACTCTATTGTACAACGTGATCGTTTTAATCGCCCACGCTGATCCACAAAGAATGCAAATTCTATGATAAGATAGAAATACGTTAGGGTTTGAATCATCTTTCATCATTGCATCGTACCATTGTAACAAACAAGATATTCAGCAAACTGGATGCGATAGATAGAAATAGGTCGCAAGTCTTGTCGTGAGAAAATAAACGCCAGTTCTTCATCATCCGGATCCAAGAGTGCTAATAAAATGTTTGTGTTAATACATTATCCTCTGCTTCTTTTATCATCACCACTTGCCTTGAACTTCGAAAGATTTCATGTCAATGACACCAATTTCTTGAGGACACGAAACACACATTTTTGTTTTTAGCAAGCTAATGGCGGATGCTTCACTTGGAAGATAAAGATCCTTGTAGGGCCGTAAACTTTCGGAGCCCGTACGCACCAAACGTTGAATAAATGTTCTCTTGCTTTTCTTATCTTCTTCAACAGCAACAGGTTCCAGGACACGAATGGTGGTAGGTGTTAGTGTACTGAGCTTTACAACGCATACAAGTGTTTTGCCCATGCTTTCACCGATATGGAAAAAGGCACAATGTTGACTAAGGGGTCGAGTCCGTTTGCTTTGTAGCTCGCCTGCTTTGACCATATCCATCGGAAATGCCCATAATGTCTTGTCAGAAAGCACCAGTAATTCTCCATTATCCACAATGCCGACTTGATAGACTTTTTCCACAGACATGATCCGCTTGACTGTGTTTGCTTCATTTTCATCCAGGTCCTCATCACGTGAAGCCTTTGGATACTTGCAAGAATAGACACCCTGATCAGAACCAACAATGATTTGTCGATCACCGTTTTCTTGTCCTATTAAGAATCTAGATGAATATGCAGGTGGTTGGCATGGTTATTGTGACAACGTACGTAGAATGGCTGAGCTATAGATTTTGTTACTCAAAGGAAAGTTGCCTTGCACCAGTGGTTTCAATGAAAACACCCGTCGGTTCTCGGCAATGATTGCTTGTTGTGCTTTCACTTTTTCAATCCAAGCTTTTTGTGTCGATAAAGATGATGTGTATAATGTGAGTGGTGGTGAACCGCGACGGCCGTGGTGATAAAATGTGATTGAATGATTGCCGGATTTGCTGCTGGATAGGCCGATTTCTGATGCGGAGGGTCGTGGTGAAATAGAGTTGTGATTCGATAAAAGAGTGGCTGATCGACTGTAGGGCAATATGACACTGGTACGCTTGTTACGGTCCTTGGTACCCGATACTTGTATCGAAAGAAGCTCGAGAGGGATTGGCTTGTAACAATCATGAGTATATTTAAGATTGTAGATTAAGTTTCAACTTACCTTCCTATACACCTTGTAATATTCCATATGGTTATAATATTTGATCTTTGCAAACACCAAATAGTGATCAAAGAGAAAGACTTGAAGATCGGATGAATCCGATAGTGTATTGCCTTTTCGTCGTAATCTTCCCTTCATGATGAGTTCGCGTCCTGGTTCCCGAAGTTTCAAATCCTGATATCCCCATCATGAGCAATTTGTTTTTGACTTGTCCATAAAAAAATCACTTACCACATAGTCAGTATGGGTCTTGAATGATAATCGTTCCTCAATTTGCTGCAGATTGAATATATTTTCGCATTTGCCAGTTTCAGTATTGACTTGTATCAGGTATTCAGAAATCATTTCCATGATCTGAGGAATAAGATCGTAATCAGGATTGTCTGGCTCGGTGCGTTTGAGAATCTCGCGCAACAGTAAATTGTATCTTCCAAGGCGAGTGGTTGGTTTGGTCAAGTAACCATTCAATTCAAGTCGTCTTGATTCAGGTTTTCGCTCGGTATCCTAAATCACCCGATGAACATCATTTGCATAAACCAATCCTCTCCCTATAATTTACCTCTACAAACTGAGCAAATTGAGGATTACGCTTTTTCTCGAGCTCGAAATTGAATTTGCCAATGACTTGATGAGCACCATAAGCAACGAACGGATCAAACTCGCAAACATATTCGAGCAATATATCACCAATTCTTGAAACCAAATGATCCTCTTTTTGTCGTTCAATCAATGCACGCGAGAGACGTGAATTCACCTTTTCAATGTCTGCCATATTCCAAAAGACTTCTTGCACAAAGTGTTCTCGTCGTTCATCAGGGATAATATCTTCTGTAATCAATGGCTTAACCCAGAACTACAAAAAGAGAATCAGGACGGTGTGTTTTGGGAGCCAGGAAACATCGATCAACTTACATTGTGTACATATTGAAGATCACGCACGAAATCTTGCTCAGTATGGATTAACTCGTATATGCATTCCTGCCGTTTTCGCTCCTGGGCAGGTGTGGTGTCCAATATTTCTTGCGGTACACTGTGCATCCATAATGCCCGATGTTCCTGTGCATTGTATTGAGTTGGTGAGTTATAAGGATAGAATAATATATGGATTTACCTTTTCCTGTAATGAGCTCTGACTTTGGGTACGTCTTAAACCCTACATCGATAAAAGTGAAAAAAAAAATCAATCATGTGTCCAGAATACATTTGAGCAGGCTCATTTTTTTTACCTTGGATGCTTTACGGGGACAAGTGGCACTATAGCATAATCTGTCTCGAGAGCAAGTTGGCGAATAGCAATCGGTGAGCACAGTGAACACGCCAGTTGGCACATTATAATCTATGAACGTGATAGTATATGAGTATGTATCTCCCCTCCTAGTGATAATAGATTACGCACCATCCATGTCACGTTTGTGATCACCCTCATTGCCTTCTAATCCCATCGGAATACCAATCTCTTCACGGAAACGGTAAAGTTCATCAGGCGAATCACGGAGGCGATGTTCATAATTAACATCGTGCAGAAAATTTTGTGCATCCAAGGCCCGTCCCACCAATAATGCCAAGTTACGATCATGAGTGCGTAATATCAATAGCAGTCGATCCTAAATGGAATAACGTCAAGGAAAGTTCATTTCTCAAGAGTCAACACATACCACTGCTTCTTTGCCTTCAAAGACATTATGATGCTCAATATCATTCTTTCGAATGGTTCTAATACTCAGTCGCCGATACAGCTCACGTGCAACCAAAGATAGCATGGCGGGGTATACCATCGGCTGTTGTTGTCGAACATTGGTAGCTCGATATGCATAAATCGATCGTCGTTGCTCTTCCCGTTTTTGTTGCATTCGAAGAAAGATGGATTGTCGTGAGGAGCCTTGTCGTGAATGATCATCACTCACAGAAGGTGACATGGGCGGTAGTTCAGCATCGAAATCACCCAGTGTTGATATTGTATCGCGACGACCCAGAGTGACATTGGAATCAGATCGACTATGTTTCATGCGTGGAAAGCCTTGTGCATTCGTGTTGATTAAAATAGGTTGAATGAATATCATATCATTTCCTCTTACCTTGATCTGCTACAGAGTCATCATTGTTGGGAGCATAATCGGCTGTAGTGCATGTATCAATGGAAACAGCTTCTGAACCTCGTCGAATAAATCCATGATTGGATGTTTCTGGTGAGAGAAGTATCTCATCCTCGGTAGGTGGTGGTGGCGGTGGTGGTGGCGCAATGCTATTATTTGGTACTGCTATTGCTGTTGCTGCTGATACTGAACCGGGTATGTCGGAAGGTAGGGATATAGATGATAATTGATGCTGATGCAAATCATTGGGTGTGTCGGGTGAAAATAGTTCACTATTGTTGTCATGATTTGTCGTAGGAACAACACATACAATCGATGAAGGTGGTCTACCCTGAAAGTCGAAATCATCATCCTCTTGATCCTCTTTGTTGAAGGGTAAACGACCATTTGTGTTTGGATATAGGCTATTCAAGTGTATAATACTGGATGTACGTATAGGTGGTACTTTGATTCTGCCACTAGGTGATATGTTGGACGTAGCTGAAGACGACCGCTGTTGCTGTTGTGCTGGTGGGCATGGTAACAAACTTTTACGGTTGTAAGGTGCTGCTAAGCTTTGCTGTCTCACAGGCAACCGTTGTTGAACATAACTTTTTCGAATCGCTTCTGGCATCCGTGCACCAAATGGCATTTCCTGAACTGACATTGTGGTCGAAGGTGGTTTGCTTTTCCGATGAATCGCGTGAGGGCCCTGTTGTGTATATTCGAGTGTTTCTTGTTGTACATTGTCTGGCTCGGCGATGGCGGGTAACAGATGTGCATCGGGACTAGTCATATTTCGTAGTAGTAACCATAAGGACTTGTAACAAGACTGAAAAGGAATTGTGGTCAACAAGTAGGCTCAAGCAATTAAGTTTCAAACACAGACTATGTGAGATGAATATTGTATTGTGCATGAGTTATAGTACCACCACCAGGAACCCATCTATAATGGACAAGGAGAATGACTGTATTTTTTGATTTATTATCTATAAAGAAAAGCACCATAAACAATGCTGCAAGTGTCATTAAACCAAGACCTGCGCTATGAATGTGTTCATGTTGGCAACCACGTGTTTCTCTGATGACAATGTAAATGATACAACATTCTATCATCATTCACAGTATGATGCATTACTACACCCACAATCCGGATAGTATTATCTATTCCTCCAATCGTAGTATTTTAGCTACCGTCCCTGTGCAACTGATCCTGTGACATTATCATGGTGGCATTAGAATGTTCTTGTGCATCATTGATGATCAGCAGCAGCATGATGATCATTTTCTCATATGCAACTCCATTTCCTTATCCCTGTTATAAATGATAACACTTGAATATAAGAATTCTTTTACTTGTTTCAATGATGCAATGTTTAAGTGACAAGTATTAAGTTGTCATGATGATCCAGAGATAAACAATGTAGAAGGCTGTGCAACGTTTGACAACATGACGAAACATCTGTCGGAGTGATATGGATGAGCATCTTTCACGTCTCACTTTTTGCCCCTCTCACAGAGCTGACCGAGGAAAAAAAAAAATGGACACGCCCACAAAACCTTGTTTCTCTCCCTTTTTCTTTTTCCCCTTCTTTGATACCCAATCGTCACCGATCGTTAGTCCACACGAATCTCGGTCATGGTCCTTGGTAAATTAAGAAACCTGGTGGCAGATCCCGACTTTCCACGTCAGGAACAACTTGAGAACCTGCGTTATTACAAGTATGCAGCTACAGACAAGTCGTTGCTTACCAAATACGTTCTTCGTCATTACTGGAATTGGGCTGTTACTTTATTCCCTCGATGGATCGCGTAAGTGGTACTTGTCTATATGTGTATGAGATGACCAACGCATGGAATAGGCCTAATCTGATCACGTTATCGGGTTTGATCTTGATGATGATCAATGTGGTGATTATTCTGGTGGTGGTGCCTGATTTACGTTATGAACAAGATACCCCTCAATGGATTTACTTTTCGTTTGCTGCTGGTCTATGGCTCTATTCAACGCTTGATAATGTGGATGGCAAACAAGCACGTCGTACTGGCACTTCTTCTCCTCTGGGTGAATTGTTCGATCATGGATGTGATGCTATCAATTGTACATATGTTGCATTACTTCAAGCTGCTGCACTCGGTGTGGGTCACAGCATCGATGCTGCCATCTTGTTCTTGGTCACTGTCGTTGGTTTTTACTTGTCGACAGCCGAGGAGTATTATACTGGTGTACTCTACTTGGGTATTGTGAATGGTCCAACAGAAGGCATTCTCGTATCATGCCTTGCATTTGTATGGTCTGGTTTCTTTGGTGAGTACATGGATCCAAAAAAGATGTAATGAGCTGCTTAAAACTAACGGGATGCAATACAGGTGCTGGTTCATGGCATATACCCCTGGGCGACATTGATGCTCTTTCTTGGCTTGCTCCTCTACTTGGCAATGATACAACTGGTGCACAAATCTTTGTATGGGGAATGGTATTCTTCTTTGCTTTTACGCATTGTCCAATGTGGTGAGTAATATTCATGCACGATTGTATATAGCCATGCTGATATATTTCATAATAGCTTCTACTCCATCTTCAAGGCCAGTAGCGGAAAACCACTCAAGCAAAGACTTTCCATCTTTATGAATGTGCTTTATCCTATCACGCTCTACACTTTGGCTGTTACATTGTGGTTGGCATCACCCTACTCGTCTGTTCTCAAGGAGGAGCATTATATTCTTTTTGTTGTCACTGTTGGCATTTTATTTGGCTTAATGGCTTCCAACATTATCCTTGCGCATCTCACAAAGTCACCTTTCCCATCCTTCGCCGGAATTCTCGGTACTTTATGGCTCTTGGTGACTCTCATCGTTGTGGTACCCTCCATTACAGGCTGGTAAGTTTATTGTAAAGGATCAAGATGGATCAATCAGGTTGCTAATGTAACTCGGGTGTGCTTGATTTTTTTTATATCAGGCGTATCATCTCATCGAATATGGAACATTTGGCATTGTGGATACTCTTTGGTTCCTCTGTGCTTATCTATGGTGTTTGGGCATCCATGGTGATTGACGGTTTCTGTCGCTTTTTGGGCATTTCATGTTTGGTGATCCCTACAGCTACTACTTCAGCATCAGGTAAGGCTGGTGAAATACCATCTAACACGCGTCTCTAATATCTTTTCAGTTAATGTAGCAGAGCAAGATGCATTACTACAAGCTCAAGAAGAAGGCAATAACAACGCAACCCCCAATAACAGCCAACAACAAACGAATGGCTATAATACCTTTGCATGAAGAACATCTATCTATTGTTTTAAACTTTCCAAAGAATATAATATCAATTATACTTTAACTGCAAATGGGTTAGGGAGGGGAACTTATAAGAGCATAATGCGACAGGTGGTACATTTTTAGCAGCAGCTGTTGCCGACCACTTTTTCTTTCAAAAAAAATGGACTCTTTATATGGTCAATCGAACGATGCACTCAGTACATTAGGCGATGTGTGGGACAAGATTCTTGCATTGATGCAATCAGTGTCTGAAGCTGCCAGCGACTCATTACGGAATGAACCCAATCTTGTTCAGCTGCAAGAGGATCGAAGGGAATTGGATGCACTGTTTGATATTCTCAAGAAACAAGTTGCTTGGATACAAGAAAACAAGAGCACTCTCAACACGATTCAAGACACCCCAGATAATGAACTGGAACAAGAGTTAAAGGAACAAAAGGAGTTACGAGAGGTATAGATTACTAGGAGACGCGTTATTAGGAGATATGTGAATACAAGTTTAATCGAATTATCTTTCTTAGACATCAGATCGATTATCCGACCAAATCAAGCGGTTATTAAGCCAATCTTATGCCTTACAATTCCAAACCGACATGTTACTTGCATCGAGTCATGATCATTCGCTTAAACATATATAGTACAACAGAGCTTTTCTTTATTCTATCTAAACTAGGATGATTTTTCTTTTGTTGAACGAGGAACTGTTAAATGACCGACCAAGAGTTGCGAAAGCAGGAACAGGATAATGGAGAAGATAATGAAAAGCTCGGATATGCAGAAATGGCTGATGCTCATACCAATTTCCAACCAGCTTCCATAATCAGTGACGAAATAAAAGAAGTTGATAGTTTGCACGTCCGATACAGCCATCACAGTCAATAATAAACTGAAAGATCCAAGGTCCAGGCTCACGCTCAATACACCAAGAACAGCGGATACAACACAGAACGGTATAAGAATCTTGGTGATCAATAGTGCAGTCATGGAGAATGGGTTGAAAACTGTAATGAAACGATATACGCTGGATAATGAAAAGCTGCTTAATGATGCCACGTTGCCAGTGCCGAAAAACGCCACTTCAATAAAGAACATGAACAT
This sequence comes from Lichtheimia hyalospora FSU 10163, assembly GCA_025094155.1. Taxonomy (NCBI): domain Eukaryota; kingdom Fungi; phylum Mucoromycota; class Mucoromycetes; order Mucorales; family Lichtheimiaceae; genus Lichtheimia; species Lichtheimia hyalospora. The sequence goes on from PTRB01000005.1 coordinate 150,132, forward strand.
TAATGCTGCTCGAATATCACTCGCTTGCATGGGTCGTTTTGTCGTGGTGCGTGTGCCGGAATAAAGCATCCGTTCCGTTTCAAGCCATAAGAGAATGGTCGAGCAGAAACATACATAGAATAACATCTCATAGGATATGCTGAGAAGTGTCATGAGCGGAGCAAATGCGAGACAAATGCTCAATAGTCGTGCCAAATAATGCTCATCATGAGGACCACGGTAAATAAACGGTAACAAGGTCGAAGTGCCTAATCCAAAGTTGTGTCAATCACAGTCAAATCATCCACCCAGACCCATTATAATTACCAATGATAGCCCAGCTTGCCCATTGATTAAATACCGGTAGACCTTCACGTCGTTCTAAGCTCTTTGAAGTCGAATAAACCAATACAACACTGATAAGGTTGATAATAAGCTGAACATAAGGATTGTCAGTGTCAAATGTCACAATATGTATGCATGTGTTGCATGTACCTGGAATTTCGTCAATACATTGAGCTTGTTGCTAACATGCCCCGTAGCTCGCAGTTTGTAAAGAGCAGTTGATCCCAATACCACACCAAAGAGACCACCCATGACTCTATTCTCAATGACATGAATATCATGCTTGTTTTGTTTCGATTCGCCTTGTCACTTACACGAGACTAATATCTTCTCCTTTTTCAACCGGCAAGAGTGTGAAAACACTTGTGCTAATACAAGCTAATGCCCATGCTGAGAGTAACAATGGATGTTTTTGACGCATAGGTGCTGGCATTGTCAAAGGCCAAACAGAAGCTAATACAAAGCAAACGGATAACACTTCACGTCGGAAAAAGCTATAAACCTAAGAAACCACATGTGAGAATGTAGAGATAACGCAATCCGTCCATCTTATTTACCAAAGCTTCGAGAACAGCAATAACGGCTGCACCAGTGAAAATAAACTTGGCAATGCCTGCATTAGCAGCGAGTCGTAAACCGATAGTGAGAGTGCTTTTGTTGTGAATTGCTTGATTCCAGAAGAAGATTGGGAATGCAATGTATGCATAATAAATCGAGGGCATCTTTTGAATCCATAGCATGGCTCCCAGCAAGATAAATGCCAACACAGATAAGATATTGATCTACCAGCATAAAGTATTAGTTTCAGATGGTAGTTCAGAAGCATAGAAACAGAGGATAGGTACCATCCATGTAGTCATCTTATTTGGCGCTTTGATGTTGGCTTGATTGAGAACATGATTCCGTATCAAGAATTCTGCACAGTAAACGCACCAGCCAACATAACCAATCGTAATCACGCCGCGTAGGAATAGCCAGTCGTATGTTTGGAAATAACGCAAACCACGCAAACAGAGTTGGATCAGATCCTTTGACAATAATTCGGCTCGAAGATATTCTTGGGCATCAATGCGTTGTCGAATTTCATCCACAAAGGTTGCTGGATCATTCAAGCCAGATAAGGGAGCAAAGGGTCGAAAGAATAACTCATCTCTTTCCTTTTCATCTAGGATGTGTATGCATGTTAGTCTATATGAGCACTTTTGCATCTTGAGGAAATCATACCATGCTTCACTTGGAATTGAGCGAGGATCTCACGTGCATTGGCAAATATAGCTTCCGAACGAAAGTGATCATTGTTCTCCAAATAAGCCAAGGGGAGCTGACCGACTGAATTCACTGGTGTATCAATGCCAACCAACGACGCCATAAGAGGAGCAATATCAGCTTGCAAGACATCATCACGTTGCCACTCTTTCAAATCCGAATCCATTGAGAAATCATCATGACCTAATCCTGTCTTGAGCGGTCCACGAATACCGGCACCCCAAGCAATCAATGGAGTACGTGTATTATCAGGATGACCATCACCGTGAGCACCTCGATTATTCATGCCATGATCTGCCGTAAAGATATAACTCGTACGACCATCGTTGTTGTAGAAATCATCAAAGACTTTGACAATCTCTTCAATACCATGATCGACCAACTTGATGTTGTTGTGATATTCTTCTGAATGAGGGCGAAAACCATGACCATTGGTATCCAATCCAAGAAGATGAAGGAAAAAGACAATCTTTTTCTCGCGTAATTGCTTGTTGAGATCTTGATCGTACTTGGCTCTAGCAAATAAATCCTTGACATGATCGAACACCCAAGTATCCAAATGAGATGATTCTTTAAAGATATCAGTAATGAATCATGTACTCAATCGTGATTCTACTTTCTTACCTCCTGCAAAGTCTTCAAATTCGGGTGGATACATGAATGTTTCTACTCTATCAGGATCACTTGCGCCGTGTTGAAACATGGGAAGAATATCAGGTGATCCAAAGGACCATGTGTGATGTGATTGATTAAACACCGAGTCGAAATTGACAGGATTCATGGTCCAACCTATATCACAGCGTTAATTCTATCATTCGAGATATCCCTTTTCCCTATCATACCAGTTGTAACAGCACTAACGTCTTCGTAGAAACCAGCAATGATAGCAACATGGCCTGGTCTTGACTCGGTTGGCACACGCGTATGAGACACGCCCCAGCTGCCCTGGTTTCGCATAATTTGTCGCAGGAACGGTGCTCGATATTGTCCTTCATGTTCAATAATCTTATCAGCACGTAAACCATCGGCTGGAAACACAATTCAAAGTCAATAAGAGTCTTTCACGTTCCATGATGAAGTCGATTTACTTGCCAACAAAGAGAACAAGACGATCAGCCGGTGCAGGCAAAGGATTGCTCTGTGGTGTCATGCCATGGACAAGAGGTGAAGTGAAATAGATATCAAAGATGCTGAATAAATAAACGACATGGAACACAATGCCGATCAGCAACAGCAGCCCTGTTTGTCCCATTGCTGTGCTGTGTTCTGGTATTAATGAAAGCAACAGCACTCTCCGCGTCTACTGCAATTAAACTCCTTGCCGTCATCACATGTTGCACACGTCAATTAGATTCATGCATGAGTTGAAGCAATAAAGATAACAATCCAGTTCAATCTTAATGCTTTTAGCTTGTTGCCTATACTACAAAGTCTTATGATAAACAATGATGGTCACGTGTCATTGTGCCTTTTCCCCTTCATTGTACAGCGCCTATAATGTTATTTGATTATCTTCAGAGTCCCATGCTTCCTTTTGCATGGAAGAACAATGATATTATTAGTCATGCATCATTGTATCTATCAACATCTTTATTTATACACAAGCCTGTTTTTGGCTGCTGCATAACAACAATCAAATTGAATGTGTTTCCATCAACTCTAGCTTCATTATATAAAGGGTTCATTTTGCTGGGACCATAACATACAATATACACAACGTGCGTTTTACCATGGAATTTACAAAAGCGATATGAGAGCATTTACCTAGAACAACGGAAAAAAGGATCTGAAGGATATATCACATCAGAAGAAATTAAACTTATCAAGCACACAGGATCCAAGGATCACACTCTTTTCAAAGGCAATTCATCAAATAATCAAGCAACGAACACAGGCTATCATCGGTTCTCATAGCCCTATTCAATAATCTCTCTCTCTCTCTCTCTCATTGTGAGTCAATTTCTCTTTGTTTTATTCTCATAAAGATATACTAAAGACCATATAAGACCACATTAGTGACATAGGGTGTATCCTTTTTCTTGATACTCTCGGCGAAATCATATCATTTAATTAGAGAATGTCATTGATTGTCATATGAATAATACAAAGAAAGGATTGGGAAGGTGTCAGTTGCACAGATGATGATTTGATCATGCAGATTGATAAAGCAAGAGTTGACGAGTATGAGACACCGCAGTTTCGTTCATTATTTCGAGTTCCGGTTGGACCTTTATACTTTTTGCATATAACCGCTTTACATTTATTCTCTCCACAACCAATGGGGAACAAAATCTCCAATGTTACTGCCATTGCAGGCATCGACAGTTACGTCAGTGAATTAGGTGATATTTACTACGAGCGAAGGTATAAGAAACAAGACACATTCAATCTGCTGGCATGGGTTCATTCACACTGGTTATGCTTAGTATTGGCAATGCGCGTTTCATGAAGACTATCCGTGGTCGGCATAAAGATACTCTTGTTGTTGTCAAGATATTCGTTAAACCAGATCCTCAACTTTCGCTACGTTCCTATGTCAAAAAGCTACAAGGTAAAAATGGTTGAAACCAAGGTGGATAGGACGAGATCAACTCATAGTTTGCGTTTCCACAGACGAACATGATGCCCTTATCGATGTTTCAAATGCATTTCCTTTTCAACGTATCCTGGAAACGGACAAGGCAGCGTATCTCGTTCGACAATACTTTTGTAGCAGTCTTTATGACCGTATAAGGTAAATCTTTTCTTGTCCCCTTTGAATGCACAAAATTGACATCATTCATCCACATATAGTACACGCCCATTCTTGACACTGATTGAAAAGAAATGGATCGCCTATCAAATTCTGAAAGCAGTAGCAAGTACACATGCAAAGAAGGTAATAAATATCATTATTGTGAACGTTGGATTTATCAAGATGGATAGGTTTACCATGGTGATATCAAAACTGAAAACGTATTGGTGACTTCTTGGAATTGGGTGTATCTTGTAGATTTCGCTTCATATAAACCAACTTATCTACCAGAGGTAAAGGATCTTATTTTATGCTCTGGTATTAGGTATATTAATCACATGTTGTAGGATAATCCAGCGGACTTTTCTTTCTTTTTCGACATGTCATCTCGAAGATGTTGCTATATCGCCCCTGAACGTTTTTACAACGCTGGCACGGCAGTGGATCAAAGAATGGTATGGACATAAAAGTGGATGGTTTCAAAATTGAATGAAGATTAACGGTTGATTTTCCACAGAAAAATCTCGATTGGGATGAACAAGTGAGCGAGCTGACACCGGAAATGGATATCTTTGCTGTTGGGTACTGTGTTATCTCTCTATAGTATTGCATGAATACATTTACTGATGATGATTTATAATAGATGTGTTATCGCGGAGCTGTTTCTTGAGGGGACATCGATCTTCTCTTTATCGCAACTGTTCAAGTATCGAAGTGGAGAATACAGTCCCGACAATAGCCTTGACAAGATCGATGATGAAAACATAAAGGTAAGGGATGGTAGTGGAATGAAAACAGCAAACTGAAATACATTATACACAGAGTATGGTGAAACACATGATCCAATTGGACCCCAACGATCGCTTTACTGCCGAACAATATCTGTCAGAATGGTAAAATCAAGCATTTGCAACGATGAATGTGTTGTGATAACCTTATTATCATAGGCGTGGCAAAGCATTTCCACAATACTTTTATACATTCCTCCATCAATACATCAGTTCAGTGACGGAGCCGATCGACTATGATGCAACACAACAATCAACAGCTGCTGTAGCCGATGCCATGTCTTCAGCACTTATGGGTGTCAATAGTATTAGCAAAAAGCTCACTGATGCGGATGAAAAAATCGAGCGGATATACCATGATTTCGACAAGATTGCTTATTTCGTCTCCTTCCAAGGCGACTCCATACCAACATCTCAACCAGATTCCACAACAACTCGACCCGGGGGTCCTCGAGAACGACGGAGAACTTTAACAGGTAATGGCAAGAGAAATTGACAAAGAGAGTTACGATGATAACGTTCATGTTACGTAGATTTGCCAAATACCACTGCGTCATCGGTAAGTCTTGAAGCAAGAGTGAAAGAGAGAGATGACTGATATTATGTAATAGATTATATTACCACCCATTCTCAACATACCCAATTACGAACCAGAGAATACTGCAGTAAACCACATGGATCATTCATACAATTCTGGAGGTACTGTTTGGAATTCATCAAGAGTGAGAGACAAAACTAATGATGGTTTGAACATAGAGCATGGGACACTCATCTTCTTATCGTTCGTGTGCTCGTTGCTTCGAAATGCGTCATTTCCCAGTTCAAAATTGAAAGCACTTGATATTCTTTTGGCTTTGGCAGAGCACTTGCCAGATGATGTCAAACTGGATCGACTTGTCCCTTACTTGATGACTCTTTTATCGGATGATGCGGCGCTTGTTCGTGCAAATGCAATCAAGACTTTGACTCAAGTGGTAACTATTGACATCTCCCCCTCTTTTTATGATGATGGACTTATGGTTTTGGAATAGCTTTGTATGGTAGAATCTATCTCGCCTATCAATGCAAGGATATTTCCGGAATATATCTTACCCAATGTATGCGACTTTGCCAAGGACCAAGATGTTTTGGTGCGAACCACTTATGCTAGTTGTATTGCATTGCTCGCAGAGACCGCTCTGAGATTCCTGGAAATGACCCAGCTCCTCAAAAGCGATAGCACGTTTCCTGTGGTTGATATGGATACTGACGAACTTGATTTCGAGGTACATGTGCTAAATTCGATTATTATGGCTTGATACTGATGATGTTGTCAGTCCGCTTATGATTCCTCGTTACAAGATCTCAAAACTGTTATACAAGAACAAGTCACTGCCTTGCTGATTGATTCAGAAAGTTCCGTCAAACGCGCATTATTGACCAACATTACATGCCTGTGTGTTTTCTTTGGGAGACAAATAGCCAATGATCTTCTCTTGAGTCACATGATTACGTATTTGAATGACAAGGATTGGATGCTACGTAGGTAAGTATATCGAATGAGCATGTAACTCTTCTTTTGCTTACTTTGTACTATTATTAGCGCCTTTTTTGAAAGCATCAAAGGTGTCGGGACTTGCGTAGGAGCACGCAGTTTGGAGGAATATATCCTGCCACTGATGGTTCAAGCACTGACTGGTAATAAAGGAGGAGGGTATGACATATATCCATTCACTTACTGGCTGTATAGATGCGGAAGAATTCGTGGTGGAAAAGGTGCTCAATACATATGCGAGCTTGGCGGAATTGGACCTGTTTTCAAAGATGAAACTTTGGGAGCTTATTGGCATCATTGCCCCTTTAATATGCCATCCGAGTATATGGATTCGACATGGTGAGGAATATACTCATAGTCAATGTGACATCCACACTGATACCAAGTATTAGGTGCGGTCGGATTTATTGTATCAGCATCCAAGCATTTACCAGAGACGGATATTTGGTGCATCATATACCCATTATTGACCCCGTTCCTCAAAGCGGACATATCAGGCATCAATGAAGAGGAGCTCATGGAGAATGCAAAGACTCCGGTAAAGACTTGTGAAATAATGCTATTGGATCGATGACTTATAGATATGATTTAGCTTTCACGGCAGATTTATGAGCAAGCGATAGGATGGGCGACCAAGGCGACATCCAAATCTCTTTTCTGGAAACACCAACGTGAAAAACGTACTCGATCGAATGCACCACGACAACGCAAATCTGGTCCAGCTATGCTCTTGCGTCAAGGTATGACATGTAATGTTATTATATATTAACATTGTACTAATGCTTGATATTAGGATCCTTATTGACTGGTGCTATGGGTGAAGAACTAGAAGTGTCTCAGGAGTAAGCATTGACTGGGTTGGGTACTTTTAAGATGTGATGCTTATTTATTCATCGTGTAGGGATGAGCATTATCTGGAAAGACTACGAAATATGGGCATGTCAGCAGAAGATGAAGAAATCATTGCTCTTTTGCGAGATTATCTATATAAAGTGTCACATGCAAAGCTCAAGTAAGAAGGAACAATGATGCATGGAATAATGTATAACTCATATTGTTGTTCTTAGTCGTCCAAAAGGCTTTGAAGATAGAAGTATTGTTGTAAGTGAATGTGTTACCATCACGAGTATCAGTGGGACTAACCCTTTTTTTTGTAGAATGGCGACGTCTTTCTCAAGAGTATCGGTGTAACACCGTTAACAGTGTTTCTTCCTGATCTTTCACAAGATGCCCCTTTCAATCAAGACATTTCAACCAACTATGTAAGTTCACCTTGATTCGAAATTAGTGAACATTGATTAATAAGCATTTGTATAGGCTGGTGGTCTAGAAAGGTGAATAAGACACATGAACATATGCGATCGATTGCTGATTTTATTTTTTAGGCCATCGACTATGCAAACACGAGCTAAACAGAATTCATGCAAGATTAGTCGAGTTGCTAGTGAACCACATGTGCAAGCGATTCTTCCAGACCTTGACAAGTCGATCAATCCCGAAACAGCATCCGTGACATCTAATAGTGGACTTATATCCAGTCCAACTGATATCAGCTTTGATACACATTCAGCACCACCACCACGAACAAAAGGTTATTAGTTTCATTTTTTTCTTTCAAGATGGATATGCATATATTGATCCATGTGAACATAGGTTCTTTATCGCCTGCAGATTTGGATGAACGAGCAAGATTTTCCATGTCCACACCCAAATCAATTGGTAAGTAAAGCTAATGTAAATCATTGAGCAAAAGTGACTGATATCATTATCTCTTTGCGACTAGTTGGCTATGAGCATTTGCAGAATTTACTCATCAAGACCGCTTTGGAAGCTTTTCCTCCCCATATGCCAGGTATGTTGTCTTGTCAAGGAAAACACTGTGTGGCTGAATCGATTGTTCAAATAGAGTTCACGGGTGATCCAGCTATCATGAAGCGCATAAAGAGACTACCACAGGGAACATCGCCTTTTAGAACAGTCAACAGTTGGAAACCAGATGGTAAGAATGGAAATAATACAAGGGAGTCATGGTTTCTCATTTCGACTTTAGGAACTCTTGTTGCTCATTTTACGGAACATACGGCTGGCATTAATCAACTGGCGATATCTTGGGATAATCTCTTGTTCGCTTCATGTTCAGATGATGGGTCGGTCAAGATATGGGATTGCTTCCGATTAGAGCGCAACGTTACCAATCGATCACGAGCAACATACAACCAGCAAGGTACCTTCAAAGAAAAAAGTAGAGACCAACCCTATTTTTGCTAATGGCATATCCTAGGGGGCCGTATCAAGTGTATCACTTTTATTCATCAAACTTACAGCATCGCTTCAGCATCTGACAATGGGAGCATTCATGTATTCAGGTAAAATAGATAACAGTGGTTGAAAAATGCTTATTAACATGTGGATATACAGAGTGGATATACGCAGTACAGGAAGTGCTCTCAAGTTCGGTAAATGTATTCCTGTGCGACGACACCAATTGACAAACGAGTATGCCGTGTGCATTCAACATTTCACAAGCAGTATGTATATATTTTTGCACAATACCATCCTTGACTCATTTGAATGGATGTAGATGCATCGAATACTATGGCTGGATCCAAGTCTATACTCTTGTTTGCAACTAACAAGGGTAATATCTACGCGATGGATTTAATGACAATGGAAATCTTGTGGCAACTCAAGAATCCTTTGAGCCATGGTAAGTATACATGCAGCATTTCAAAAATGAACAAGTTTATAATTTGTATTATAGGTGTTATCACTAGTATGGTTACTGATCGACTACACACGTGGATGATGGTTGGAACCACACGCGGTATTCTCACGTTATATGACTTGCGCTTCCAAATCCCACTGAGATCATGGTTACATCACAGCAAGAGCCGTATCAATACAATGCTACTGAGCCACGATCCCAAGGCTGAAGGAAAACATGTGATTATTGCTGCAGGCAAGAATGAGATATCTGTATGGGATATTGTGGAACTGCGTTGCGTTGAAGTGTTCCTTGTTCGACCTGGTGATGAGAAGACTGTGACCAATAATGGAATTGCAACTGATGTATTTCAGGTAGGTTATGAATGCTGTTCAGGAACTATGTTTGCTGTATACTAATATGCATTGCATAGGCGTTGGAAGCACCCAGTGAAGAGGATATTCTTGACACATCATGTACAAGTAGTGAAGCTCACTTTTCAGAAAATTCGATTCGAGCCGTGGTATCTCCTGCTGATTGCCGGTTCATTATTACAGGAGGATCTGATAGGAAGCTAAGGTTCTGGGATACAGCACGCATCGAGAATTCGAGTGTTGTATTAGGATTGGATATGGATGAACCGAAACCGCGCTTTAGAATGAGTGTACAGAATCACATCAAGTTTCATCTCGAGTTTGCACAAGCACAACGTACATCCACATCAAGTACTTCTATGCATCGTACAGCTTTCAGTGGATCACATCATTCAAGTCCTAGCGAAATCAACTTTGCCCAGCAGCAATCATTATTACGAAATCATACAGATGCCGTGATGGATGTCATTCTTACTGAAGTCCCTTATCCAATGATTATTAGCGGTGATAGAGATGGTGTAATCAAGGTTGTTTCATAGCAATAAAGAAGATTATTGTTCATTCATATTACACTTTACTAATATAGCAAGTGACACAAAAATGCAACTTGCACTTTGGTCTTGAGCGTATCTCTTACTTTCACCCCACTACTACCTTTTCGTCATGAGCCCAGTCGAATCTGCCATTACACAAGTGTCATCGACAACGCAACCCACACTACCCAGCACACAATCCGAAGAGGAACATTCAGGCACCTCATCTGATGACGAGAGACAACAAGGTCTACCACCTGTATTGACGCTTGAACTGCGTGGAGAACCAATACAAATCAGCCGTGAAACTCTGGTATAGTACAATATGCAATAGATTGCCATATAATAAACTCATATTTCATGATAGGTTTCTTTTCCCGAGAGTGTATTGATAGCCATGTTTCCAAATGGACTCGTATTAAATGGACAAGAGCAAGCACAAGTTGACTTTGATCCAGCGTGTGTTCGAATGATGTTGGATTTCTTTGTGCAAGCGCGTGCAACTCATGCAGAGCATTTTTCGGAGGAAGCTTATTTAGCCGATACGGCGTTGGATAATAGAAACATTGCCAGTGCACCACAGCATCATCCGCTTTATACAAAGCCAGTTGTGATTGTATTGCGTGAAGAACTTGATTATTACATATTACCTGCTCAGCAACATACAAAGACGTCGACAAATATCATGGCTAGTCTCAAAACAGCAGGTGGTCATTATCTACAACAACAAAATCAAGTATTTGGGGCGTTGTTGCGCAACATTAGCAAGGAAAACAATATGGCTGAACAACATCTTGTGGACATTTTGTGTAAAGCTGGTTTTACACTGGAAGATACTTGGAATTATCGTGCTCTGGAACCCAAGCGAACTTGTGTCAGTAGCTTATCTCTTGTGCATCTCAAAACCAGTGGTCCCCAACGACGCATGGCAACAGCACAAAAATTGATGATGTTTTATGGCAAACCTGCAGTAAGGCTTTTTATTCACATTGGAGAAACCAGCTGATCATATCTACAATAGAGAAAATGTTGGTGGGATCATACATGTGTCGAATTGATGGATATGCAGGTGCGACTGTGGGCACGACGAACATGGACCTTAGAATTGGCACTCGTGTGACTCCTATCTATTATGACCATAGCTACTATCCTTTCATACAACATCGTGAGCATATATATAGCATTCTCGTTACATTGTTACTACTATCAAATACATAACAATAATACAAATCCAGTGATAATAGTGAGCATAGCTGTGGCAAAGCACGAGTTTAAGCAGAAGGGGGGCGTGTGTATATGTATGCGTGTATTGTGTGTGCGTGTGTATGCATCCACGGGATCTTTCACGCATGTGTCACAGCAGCAGCAGCATCACCATTTCCATCATGCACCACCGAACACTCTTCTACTACTGTGTGTATGTGCGTATGTGGTTGGACATGTGCGTGTATCTGTTTATGTGGGTACAATCATCCTTTTGCATCTCTGCCTTAATCGGAGTCATCAGATACAAAGACAATCGCCTTGTGGCACCCATCTAGGAGGAGTGTGTACCGATATTGTTTTGATTGACTTTTAGTTATTGTAATAAGTGATCAGGAAAGAAAAAAGGGTGTGAATGGTGCCAAGCAATAAGATAATGTAAAAGAGATAGTTTCCAAATAATTCTAGTGTCAATGCGCGCGCACACATAAAGCGCGTGATGCACTGTTCTCATGGAACCATCATTTAACATCCCCTGAAACAGCAATAATACTCCACTGTTGGTTACTCTTTAAGATCCTGCATGTGGGGATGGGCCGTGGTGGTCTGGGAGTGGGGTCACGTTAGATGTACGTGTGTATGTGTCGAGTCTACGTATACTCACATAGTAAACCAAAAGACGTTTCATATTGTGCATGCGCCACATTCATGTATTGTATTGTCGTTGTCCCTGTTTTTCGTTTTGCTATTTACACAACAAAGCTTCTACCTTTAAGATCTGTCATTTTTAAGAATGAGCACCACTGTTTTTTGCCGACATGCGCACAGACCGGTGACACCTTGCGTTTATAAGCATGAAAACCATTTCTCGGATATCGGAATGGCATGTGTGCATGTGTGCTGCAACATATGAAAAATGCAGATCGTGTGTGAGAGGAGATGACAAAAGATAGTGATTGTTTGTATTCGATTCACCAATGAGGCAGTTGCAGCAAGAGATGCAAGGGAGAGGAGAATCCGCCCGTGGGAATGGATACACACGACACACCAACCGATAAAGAAGTCAAGGGAGATGGATGATGCGCTCTGCATAACTAAAAATGGATGCACTCTGTGGAGACAAGTCGAATCACAGAAAGTGCATGTCGAAAAGGTCACTCCGCTGATCCATAAATGCGGTTTGCATAATCCTTGCTTCTCCACGCTTCTTTTTCCTTTTTTTTTTCTACCCTTTTTCTTCTTTCAAGTTTATTATCATGGATATCGCGGAACTGATCCACTCAGAAACAGCATCCGTGCGCTATCCAAAACGTCACCAATGCACTTGGCCTGGTTGTGGAAAGCTTTTCAGTATGTTCTTTTTCTTTCTAGTCATGACAACTTTTTAAATCATTCAATTGTTGACTTGAACTTATGTATAGGTAGACCTTCGGATACAGCACGACATTATCGAATTCACACCAATGATAGGTATGTGCAGACATCACATGAAGAAAAAAATTGAGTAGGAAACTCATGATCATTTGATGACGCTATCACTACAGACCGTTTCATTGCGACAAACCATGGTGCGGAAAGCGTTTTATCCAGGTAGCACCACGGAGAACTTTGAAGTTTTTGGATGCTCCGTTTACTGATTATGATTTACTCACACATTGTCCCACATTTGCAACATAAACAAAACATCAGCGATCTGCCTTGACTGTTCATTTACGCACCCATTCCGGTGAACGCCCTCACACGTGTGAGTTCCATGACTGTGGTAAAAGCTTCAGCGACAGTAGTTCTCTCGCACGTCATCGGTAAGACATTGTGTATTGTAACACATATGCACACACACATAGTAATCAACTTTTCGTCATAGCCGGATTCACACTGGTAATCGCCCTTACCGTTGTTCGCACTCTGGATGCACCAAAAGGTATTTTATCACTTTCTTTCAGTTATAGGCATATCTGACAAGAATGATATAGCTACACTAAAAAAATGCTCCTTGCTCGTCATGAAGAAAAGTGTCATGGCTCTCGAGTGTCAACATCACCTAATCCAAAATCGTCGAAAAACTATCAATCGTCACTTCTCACATTTAGCAGCAGCAGTAGTAGTAGTAGTAGTAGTAATAGCAGTAGTAGTACTACAACCAGCAGTCACCATGGATCATCACCACCACCACCACCCCCACTATCATCCATACTACCACCACCCTACAACTCGAACAGCTTTCTACCACCACCAGTATCATTCCTTGCTCCACCCCATGTAGCATATCCACCACTTCCTACAAATCCACCTTCATCATCCTCGACAACTACATCAGGCAATGTTCTTTGTGCACCTTCACTTACACACAGCTTGGCTGACATTCTCAATGGGCGCTCATTGTATGCAACCACTTAAATTCCCCACACAGACATACAACACATTTCATTCGGCTGTACATGTTGTCATTCTTTTACTAGGGCTTTATTATTGTGTAACTCCTTCATTGCGTTTTCTTACATATTGCTTTATTCGCAGAAGCATCTATACTCTTTCCCCAAATATATTGGTTATGTCCAAATAAAAGTGCAATTAGTGTAATCATATCATGTGTGCATGTAAAACGCCATGCGACACATCGGTGTGGGGGTGCAGCATGTTGCCAGGTGACCAGTGCATGGCTATGGCTCTTGTAGTACAAATCGACTTTGCTTACATTACACGCGTGTAAAAAAACATGGGCTGGTCCGAATTTTGGGGAATGCGCTTATGGTGCGTGTGAACACACACATAGATGCACACGGTTTTGGATGGATGTTATAACACATTATAATTTATATTGCTTCATATACAAGCAATGATGTGGATACAAAACAATTGGGTGACCATAACGATATATGACTGGTTGGCTATGGGAGTGGATATGTGCTAGGCTATACAAAGTGCAGGAGAATATACATAGAGGTGTGATATTGTAATGGAGCAGGGTGGTGATTATTTATAATGTCAAAGGTATGCATCATGCTTGGTGGATGTAGAATAGATGACAAATGTCAATGAACTAAGATTGCTGCTGTTGTTGCTCCTGAGCCAGCAGTAGCAAATAGATTTCAAGATTGTTCATGAATACGCTTGGTTTACTAGGGCACATCCTATAGAAATGACATGGTGAGCAAAAAGTGATGATGCATAGTGGCTACTACAAGCTTACATTGAATAATGGCCTTTTTGGCCACAATGTACACATCGACCGTCAGACATTGTAGTTTTGTAGTTATTGGCTAAAGTGATTTTGGAGAAACAAATGCAATGCACCCTTTATATAGGTGTCGTTATGTGTGTGTCGGGTAAAGCGACACGCATGGCAACACAAATGATTTCATCAGTGGCGGATTTGTACACCCATCTTTTGTCGTACTATCCCCAGAATAGATGGATCCTCATGCTACGACGATTCGTCGCACCTAATTCTTTATCTTTCTGACGCTACTCTCGACAACTCTTTGTTATCAGTTGCACCCCACACACCCCCAATCATCTTTACTGCATAACAGATCTTTGTGAGCGGGAATCTAAGGAAGGGCAAAAAGTACCAATCATAGGAATCATGCTTTAAAATAAAGTTTGTACTTGCATATCTCAATGGCAGTGGCGTTCACACTGGTATCGCGTCATTTCATGTGTGATGGCAGCAACAACAGCAGCACCTTTTACTGCTGCTGCTGCGGTATCAACCAGTGGCATCTTTAATTAGATGCTTGGCAACATGGCAGTTGTGTGTGTACTACGCATCACAAAGGTCATGCAGCAAGTTTGATTGTGTGGGAGTGTGAACAAGGGTTTTTTTTTACAGTGTGTGTCTTGAATGATCCAATTCAAGTGGTTCATTCGAACGCACAGCATGAAGCGGTGTTTCAAAGATAGAAAGAAACCATATCATCTGCCATCCCTTTGTAATGGCAATGAATCCATTCGTTTGGGACAAATTAATTTCGATTGGCCGTGGCATATTCATGGCACGAGTCTGTAACCTGTGACTTACCAAAGATAAAGAAAAGCCGTCTTGTGTGTCTCTTAGATAACAAACAGGAGTAAGAGATTGGTATGTTATTGAGATCGGGTCCATTGTTATCCCCTACTTGGTATAGATCAGCTGAACGAATGAGAAAGGAATCACCTCATGGTTTATTTCCCTCACTGTCAATTTGCATGCAAAGCACAGCCACATCCCCCTTGAAGACTTGTCGAATTAATCATTTTGCCATCCATTGCCAACCATGTATACAATGTATTGTTGCTACAAAATTGGGTTGTGTATCTTGTGTGAAAAGAGTGCATACATGTGGTGCAGCTACTGCTGAGTATCGGATCTCAAGATGAGATCTGGTATACCTTCCATAAGTGAAAAAGGCATCAATCCTTGTGTGTTCCAACCTGGAGTGCACCAACTCTTACCCCACATTCGTTGTGTTGTCTCACGTCCAAGCGCATAATTCTCCCAAACATTCTCCATAACAAGTATATACGAGATTATTCCGCGGGAACGCAGTTGGATTATACTGCATGCTTTAGAAATTCATCACGATGACTAGCATCTCCCAAACATCATGCACGGACCATGAATAATTTCAACAGCGGCAACCGAAATGTTGATCTCCAATAATCAACGATTGTCATTTCCACGTTCAATGGATCGGCTTAATAGCTTCTCCGACTCATGCTATTGGCTTGAGACCCCGTGCGATCCAAGTTGCTGAGTAGAAGGTGTGGGAAAAGATGCAAGGTGTATTAGTGTGCCACGATGTGTCTAGAATCATCTTGCCATGTCAAACTATTAACCAATTTTGTAACATCTGCTGACCATGGATATTCTTTGTGCATCAACACACCAAGCCTAAATGGATTTACCCCACATTCCCCTTTTTTAGACAATATGGGAATTGAGAATTTATGACAAGTTCCAGCTGATCAAGAACATGACTCTATCAGCATAACATTGGATTCATTGTATCTGAATACCAGCATTCATTGACAAAGAAAGTATGTTACCAGCTGCTAAAATTCCATTATCATTGATGACATCATGGAGCATTCTTCCAAGACAGCTCATAATACAAAGTAAGAAGCATGAACGTTGTTGGCAAATCAGTGTATTAAGTATTGCTATTATGAAATCAAAGTATTCAAACTACATTACAATTCTCTTCAAAGTGACTTTGCAAATCCAACACGTTTGGCATCATAATCAAAAACAGTATAGTAGGTACGCATGAAAGTATCACCGAGGATAACCATTGGCATAGGCGCTTCAGCAATGCCAGAGTAGCATAATGAGCTATTATCGGGATTCACCTTTTCTCGAACGAGATTCTGAAGTGGGATGGGGAACTCATGTTCACCTAGAGTGAAGCCAACCGAGTCGGTAGTGTTAGGCTTGCAGGGCATTTGCCATCCAGTTGATGTGTTGTAGACTGCACCCGGGATTTGTTCATGGACAGCATGAGATAAGGTCAATGGCAAGATAATCAATGTGGTGCCTGTATCCACAATGGCAGTGCCGTTTCCTGGATCCATGCCACTAATATAACTTCTGTTGCCAACCTTGACACCGGTAAAGGGTACTTCCCAATAACGAGGTGGCTTGCTGATATCCAAGTAGGTGAGATCTCCTTCATATCGGTTGGAATCAATAGCACCAAGTAACTAGGGATATAAGTTTTAGAATATGGATGTGTGTCAATGCATTGTTCGCTTTTACCAATTCGCCACCGTTTGTGGAATTGCTGAGCCAGAAAGATGCTACTGCATCACGAATCATGCCTTGTGTCTTGAGATTCTCGACATACGATTGATTGGCACCCATCAATGATAATCCAGCAAATCCTAATCCAAAGATACCATCCAATCTTTGATCTGTTATAAATTGTGCAGATACTTTGTTGGCGAGTCCAAACAGCTGGTGTTTTGCTGTTGCATTTCCCACTGTGATGGTGTCAAAGCCCATGTTGCCCTGTACAGTAGATCCATCACCATATTGTAATGTCCATGAGGAATTATGGCCATCATTATTTGTATCATTTGCACTGATCATGGTCGTGTTATCCATTGTTGTCGTTGTCACGGCTTCAGGAAAGAAGGTTTTGGATTTGGAAGATAAAAACGTAGAACTTTTGGAGCAAACGGAGCAATTGCTTGAAGGAACCCAAATATCAGAGCTTCCTGTATCAAAATCCATCTCAAAGGTCTGTGGTGGTGTGCCTATTTCCACAGCTCCCACATACTTTTATGTTGGTAGATGATGAGTGTGTGTGCGTCATATTTGATCAAGCATCTCAAAAAGCTTACCTCGACATCAACATTGACTGAATCCAAGTCAACAGCATGGCGCACATCATTTATTCTAAAAGGTGGCACTTTGCCATGCAAGTTGTACTTGAATAGGGCACGAACATGTCGCTCGGGAGTGCTTAAAGTTCTTGTTTTCTTGTGCAACTTTAGACTGTGATGGTGTTGGTAAAGGGTTATCTTTATGCATAACGCATATATGATCTTTGCTTACTTGAGAACTCCATCGTTCACAGCAAGCGACGATGAAATAACGCCCAATAATGCTAACACATTGCTGACAAGCATGATGCAAGTATGAAAGAAAGAAACAATGCAGACAAGCTTATATTATCCATGTTCTTTTTCTTCTTAAGTATCAAGATGTGTACATCATCATTGCCAAGTGGAACCCATACCCACTCCATCTCACACCACCCACGCGTTAGTTGCATTCCCTTGTCGATGCATTTATCGAGATTATACCATCCACCCTAATTTTAATATAAACCAAACCAGCATTATCTTTAGATGAACACACTTTTTTCTTTTCTTTTTTTTCTGTCATCATATATTATATGGCATGGGTCATAGTAAAGTAGCCATTATTGGAGCAGGCTCGATCGGAACAGCATTGGCATATGCCCTGTTAATGCGAGCTTCAGTGGCCGAAATTCTCCTCGTTGATATTAGCACCAGTATCCTCCAGGGCCAAGTTCTTGACCTTGAAGACGCCGCTCTTGGTACCAATATTATTGTTCGTGCAGGCACGTTTAATGAAGCAAGCCAGTCCGATGTCATTGTCATTACAGCCGATGCTCCCATGAATCCACAGGAATCGGAAGTGAAGGTAGTGGAAAGTGAATGGGTATAAAGTACAAGTAACTTAAGTTGTTCTTAGTGGACTAGACGAAATCAACAACTCATGAGCAGTATTCTTTCAGCTTTGCTTCCTATCCAACCACATGCCATGATTGTAGTGGGGAGTGAACCAGTGGATGTGTTGACTTGGCAACTGCAAGATAAAACAGGGTTACCACGACACTGTGTATTTGGCGTCGGCAACAACACGCGTAGTACAGCTCGAGCAAGAGTTTGGATTGCTGAAACATCAGGTGCACGTAATCGTGGAGATAAGACAAGTGTGTATGTTGTGGGTACTGGACAACATCCAGTGGTTACTTGGCATAGTGCCCATATCAACAATCGATCTGTCAATACCATTCCAGAACTAGCCGATCGCCGAGCCATGCTTGAACGTATTATAAATTCCGACAGGGATAGTGAGATTGCACATCTCAAGGGAGGTGCATGGTTTGGTCAAGCTGCCATGCTATCACGTGTGGTGGAAGCTTGTCTTGCCAAGAAAAATGATGATAATTTATCACCGCCTGTTTTCGTATTATCGGTCTATGTCGATTCATTCAATGCATGCTTATCTATGCCCATGTATCTTACACATCAAGGTGCTCAAGATCAAGTGCAACTCAACTTGTCTTCTGAAGAGGAACATGCTCTCAAGGAAGCTGCCACAGAAATAACCCGTCTATATGAAACATCCGCTATTCCTTCACCTAAATACCAACAATAAATCGGACTTGTATGATCTCTTTATTCACGCACAGACCACAGACTACGCTTTATAGTATAGCATGTAGGAATAACAGCTCGCATACAGTATTGTTTTAATTATCAGAAAGATCAGGAAGCATGCTTTTTTTAATATATTGAGCTACACATACAATAATGTGTTTACATAGATGATTTGATATGCAATCGTAATAAGAGTTATGGATAGAAATAATGCAGACAATAAAGTAGGTCATTTTTAACATGAAGAATTCCAGACTATTACTTGAGATCGACTATAATGAAAACATTGCTTAACCAATGATCCACATTCCCTTTTCATAGCCGTGTGCTTACCAAATAGGGCAAGTTGCATTTCGCAACAACCATTGCTCAATACATATTGCATGATACTCGTGCTGACAAGGTAACCGTATTAAATGAAGCTCTGTTCCAAAGATATCCTGGCAAATGCTGCATTCAGATTCAATTACTAGCATTGAACAGTTAGAGAAAGAAAACAAAGTTGAAACATCTAAAAGCAAACGCTGACCTTCTTTACTGTCCTTGTCATTCAGTAATCGCCGAGGCAAAAGGTCAATCTCGGCTGGCGATGCACCTTCCGTTGTTGGAGAATCCCTTAAAGTAATGTCAGGTGATGAGAATGAGAAGCTATGATTTATCCTCTACACTTACCATGATGGGTCATTTTGATGCTCCTCGTTAATCATTCTATGATATACAGGTCAATGTATGATACATCAATTGCTTTATATCCATCGTACCTGAGAATATTTGGGATATCATATGCTTCTTGAAATACCCTTTGATCTGATTCAAATCCATCTCCCCATCCGTGTGCTACAGCATCGGAATATGATATATTGAATGAGTTTTCATCCCATTCTTCTCCTTCTGGATCGTGGTATTCCTCATCGTCTGGACCATATTGCCATCCTGTGTAACTGATGTGTGCGTTTTCAAGTAGTTGTGCAAGATCAATCGTGGCGTCTGCAGCATCGTTGTAGTCATCGTCAGGGTATAAAGGTTCATCATAAGCATCGTATCCATTGTCATCAACGTCGTTATCTTCATAAGTATTATTCCCATTATCATAATTGGTGCTGCCACTATGATATTCGTCATCCCTATATAAATCATCATAATGAGATCATTTGGCTTTATACGTTTTTGAGTGTGTACTTACGAAACAAAACTGGTTGAGTCAATATGAGGATGATCATCTTCCCCATCAGTCCCAGTATCCTCCTCAGGTGTGGCAAATGAATCTGAATCTGGGAAATCATTCTCGACGTAGGGGTCATACAACTCGCTGTAATAAGGAATGTTGGGTTGGTGTGATGGATCCTCTTGTCCCATATCATCTGTTGTATTGAATAACATTGGACCCTCCTCTTCGTAGTAGGTATACCAGGATCGTTCGGATGTAGGTTCATCGGTTTCCACTTGCGAAATAATCACATCATCATCTTCTTCTTCATCCGTGCTGCCATAAACTTGTTGATCCTCTTCGTGAAACGAGGCGTAGCCATCGTAGTCATATGGATCATAAGCACTATTACTGTCGACTGATTCACCGTCATAATGATTGAAATAAGATCCACCATTCTCATCATCACTGTACTGAGTTTCTTGATCATCGTCACCATATGGATATGGATCAGGACTTGAATTGCCAGTAGCGCAAAGCCCAGGATAATCATAGGCGTCATATTCCGATTCAATGGTCGAGCTACTCTCGGGCCATGATCCACCGACGTCATATTCGAGTTGATGTGGTTGATACCAAGCGTCAAAGGAAGAGTCGTTTTGTATAGAGTCGATCTATTCTTCTGTGTCAAAACTATTACTCCATCGCTTAATGAGCTACACTTACTTCTTCAACAAATTCGGATTGACAAATTAAACAAACGGGTTGACGGTTAACAAGCACTTCTGTTTGCTCTTCACAGACGTGACAGAAGTAAAGCATATTGCCAGGAACGGAAAGGGGAAAAGAGAAAGAAACAGGGCGGTAGTGCTTTGGCGAAGCAGCAAAGCGCATGAACCTTACTACACTCAGCTGATTATAAAAGTCCCAGCCTGCAGCAGCAATCCATACACACCAATACACCTCTTTCTTTCTTTTTTATAATGACTCGCACAGCGATGCCAATGGCTCAAGAAGCTGAACTTCCTCTCACTCCTGCAGAATTGGACGTATGTAATGACTTGCTCCATGGTCAACACTTTGATTAACGACCCTGCCATGGTTGCCTTGGCAACTTTTTTGACACACGCACACATAGGTTCTTCGCAAACAATATGTCAAAGAAGGCGAATACGTAACAATCCAAACCAAGTTCAACTATGCTTGGAGTTTGATCCGCTCGGCTGATAACCGTCAAGTGCAAGAAGGTATTCAGTTGCTGACAGGTAAGCGTTGGGCTACTGCTGGTTGCCAAGAAGCAATAGTATGGTTCACCTGATATTGATTCTTTCCATAGAAATCTATATGGATTCACCTGAACGTCGTCGAGAATGTCTTTATTATCTTGCTATCGGTCACTACAAGATTGGCAACTTGTCAGATGCCAAAAAATTCAACAGCGAATTGTTGCGACACGAACCTAGAAATGAACAAGCGTTGGATTTGGAAAGGAGAATCGATGAAAAGGTGTCTAAAGGTAAAGAATGCTTTAGAGCATCATTGGATATCATCTAATCCACTTTCAGAGGGTACAATTGGCCTGGCCATTGTAGGTGGCGTCGTCACATTGGGAGCTGCTATCCTTACTGCCATACTCAAGAAGAAGAATTGATCTGTAGTCCACCAATATCCACTCTATGTTGTATATCTACTAAAGAATATATCTATCGGGAAACATTTCACCTTATCACATCTATGCTCACTTCATCTTTGATTATTGCTCATTGTTATTGCATGTCGGAAAGGAAGTACAATGGGACAAGTGGTGTATTATGGACATGCCAAGTGGAATAATGGGACCAGTTTCTATTCTCGTTCCAAAGCTTACATATATTGTTTCTATACTGCATATGGTCTCTTGTCTAAGTATTCATTACAACAAAGACTCTGGTACAGAGTGAGATGGGTGGTGGCATACGAGACTCTTTGTCTTGGTGATGAGATAATGGCTCCTTCTCTTATGATCGGATGCTATTATAATAAGCTGCTACTTCCAATAATCAATGCAGCAATCATTTCTGGAACAATGGCTATGGACCATGAATGCTGTACAAGCGTGGCATGTAAACTGTACCGCTTTTAGAATCTTTCAAGCAATTGCCAAGCAAACGCAGCTTCCTATTTTATGCAACAATGTATTAAAGAACTCAGCGAGTAGTGTGTGTCTGTACATTTTATTCCCTTTCTGTATGTCAACCACAGAACAAGACGAGGTGTATGACTTTTCTAGTGAGCTAATCGACTTGCTACGCTTCCAGAATCGTCACCAAAAACAAATGGAAACTGCAATGGCCAACGTGAAACAAGATGTTCTGGCTCTCATTGACCGTTGCAACGCCATCAACACTCGACTTGACGATACACACCAACAGGTCCTTGAAAGCAGTGACGCTTGGACGCGTACACAGCATAGTATCAACGCGTCTCTACAAAATGATGCCGAAGTGAATACTTTGAATGTTTTACAAAGTACGTTATGTCGACGACTTTCAGAAATACTTCATCAATCCCTTAGCAACAAGGTACGCGAACAACATCACCATGATACCAAGTCGTTACAACACCATGACGACCACATCAAGGATGACGAGCAATTTTATTCTGCATTATCCCCATCCCTCTCTTCAATAGTATCATCACCACGAACTGCACCCTTGAAAAGGTAATGTATATATACAAATGTGCCTTGACGCTGTTGTTGACTTTTGTTTTCATAGTGATAACGAAGATGAATTTACTTGAAGGGTCCCCCATGTATAATCAGAAACTGTACATATAATATATTCGTAGATAAAAATGTGATTTTTGAATGCATGTCATATAATGGAACGAATGTTTTGGGGTGAGGAAAGAGGAAACACTATATATAGAAACCATCATGAATGCATAGTAGTGTAGTATGTAGTATGTAAAGTAGTATGTAGTATTGGAGTGGGGGGATGCTGGTATACAAAAGAGTGTAAATGGATATAGATGAAATCAGTACGCGGTTGTGTTACTACTGCTTGTGGTGGTAGCAGTAAGGTTGTTGACGGATGTCTTGAATGAGACCAAGGTGGACACAGTTTGGTTGACAAGAGTAGCAAAATTGCTCATATCTTTACCAGAATCCCAATGCAACTGCTGCCGAGATATAACTGCACGCAAGAGATCAAATAGTACAATGGTTCTTAATTCAGCTTCTTCAATCCATTGTTCTCGAGCTGATACATTGGTCATATCACTCAAGATCAAAGTAGGTGGCTTCTTGAGATAAGCGATGCGTTGTTGAGCGAGTGAGTGTAAATCAGCAATAGTCATAAGTTTGGTCTGTGCCAACATGCCGATAAAACGAATAAACACTCGGAATGATCGTCGTCGTTGAGTACATGTAGTGATGGGTGATTTGATAAAGTTGTCAAGATGTCGGATAATGTGTGCAAGTAGTAAGCGATGGAAGATATCTGCTGTTGTGTTGCCAAAGAGCGTCATTAAATTTGAATGCAAGGCGGAGAGACAATTGACCACGAGGTGTCCAACAGCGTTGCTGGTATCATCGATGCTTGTATTATCATAGAGCACATGGTCTAGTATGATGCCGAGTGTCTTGTATATTAAAATATCCAAGGATGATCTGCATTGTATAAGGGGAACCCAATCACGGATCTTGCCAGCAAGTTGATGAGCCACGTCTCGAGTGGCTGTGTCGTGGCGTTCCACGTGTGCCATAGCAGCATGAATAGAACGATCGAATGGATGCATCCCTTTAACATTGACGTGGTACTTGTGCAAGATAGCTTGGTGTACGAGTGACTGACATGTACGTGAACAGGTACCCAAGTACCACAGATCAGCAAAATCAAGATAGGATGTCACTTGTAATTGTAACTCCAGTGGTAGACCGTTGATGAAATTTCGTTGTGTGTGTTGCATGATGTGTGTTGAAGAACAAGTGGATGAAATGTGAGTTGTTTGTGGAGAGGAAAGTGTACAATGGTCCGTTTCTTTTATGCGACATGGAAGAACTGCATCTGGGAACAAAAGCAAATCGAAGCCGAGGGTCCAGAATCCCTTACTCGGATCTTTGCTTGATTTAGATTACAAGTTTCCCGAATAGGTTATCGTTCTTCTCCGTGAGGGGTAGCACCTAAATGCCACTGCTTGACAGTTTCATGTATAAAGCCTATTCTACATCTCCGTGTTACAATCGGCCCTGATCCCAATTCGGTTGGAAACAGCGATATGATATGTAAAAATGCAAATGTGTCCTTATCATGCATCTTTAATTTTCTACTGAGAAATTACATTGACGATAGAAAAAGTGCACTATGCTGGAAAGAATGACCGATTTAGTAATTCGCGTACATCAATCGAATGCTTTTGATTCATGCACCTGAAACGCTACACAGCAGGGCTCTTCAGTGGAAAAGGTAAACAAATGGATAGCGCCAAATGTAGGGATCGCCATGCTCTTCCTCCTCAAAAGGCATAAAGTGTGTTCTACATTCCGATACTCTTTCCGCTTGTTGATCATATTGGATGTATCAAGTCAATGTGTAAACTGATCGATCGCCGAACCTTGCTCTTCCGATGTATTATACTTGGTCAAGATACCTGATTGCAATGAAACATTTACAGCTCAGTATTTTCTTTGTAGGAGTTCCCACTTGAAAATTCAATGAATACCATCGAAGGTGATAGAATTTTTGAATTTGAAGACTACATCATGTATCGTGGCTATATAATAATATCCACTACCCCTTGAATGCAAAGCCATATGTACTGAGCATGATCATACTTTGTAAATGATATCAAAATGTTCATTCTTCGCACATTGTCGACATTATTGATAGTTGGTGAGTGCGGAGAGAATATTGCACGTTGCACATTATACTCAAGAAATAGAAACCATCATTCAGCTTTACTTTTAGATCGCATGTACACTTTAAAGGAACTCCAAGTAGCTGCATGTAGTTAATTCCCTTTTCAGGCACCAAGTCCATTCAAGTTGGCCTGTGCATGTGATGGATGTGGCAAGTGCATTTGTTATGGGAGAGCAAATATAAAGTTTTCCAGCGGGGCTGGTTGATTGGTGTGGGGGTGGTCACCAACCAATAGCTTTCACGATCGATTGGCTGATTAAGTCATGCTCATGCTGTGTGTGAATGGTACCTGAATCAGCCATTATCAGCTTCAACATGAAAAAATATACACACGCTTTTCTTTCACACCAAGTTGCCTTCAATGCTTTCTCAATGTCGACTCTTACATGTCACACTGTTATCGAAACTCGTTCCTCCTCTTCATCTACAAACAAAGACCATCGACGACCTACTATTGACCAGCACCATCAGTTGCATAAACCATCTCGACAACCATCGTTACCTATTAATATCAAATGCAATAAGCATCATTCTCGAACACCAAAATCACCTGAAGGTGTAGTAGATGATTATTTTGGTCTTGGATTGGCATCCACATCATCAACAGGAGGAGATAGTGATTATCAAGTGGTTCTCGACGATGGTACCTTACAAAGACGCACAGTATCCTTAACTACAATGGTGACCGGATCCTATTCGTCATTCATGGATCATTATCAGCGATACAGCGATCGCTCACTGCTCTCACCACAATCAGTTACTACCCTGGAAAGGTAATATCATAATAAAACACCCTTTATTTTCCGATGACTGATGAATTTCATTCAGTAGACATGACCATAATGAATCCACACCTTTACTTGGACAAAGAAAACGAATCGACCTTAGTTCGGATGACGATGATGACGATGATCGCACCAGCAACAATATCCATCGCAACAGGAAAAAGATACAATGGCGATTCAGCTATGAGCAAAAAAGAGTGATCAAATGCAGCGTAGCATATATGCTTGGTTCACTTTTTACTTTTGTTCCGACATTAAATCAACTTGTTGGTGGTTCAATGGCAGCCAGCCATTTAGCAGCAACCGTTACTGTATTCTTTAATCCTGCAAAGACAATCGGCGGTATGGTTGAAGCAGCAGGCTATGGATGGCTATTTACTGTGTGTGCAATGATTCTATGCGTGATCAGCCTTTGGATCAATGATCAATTGTTGAACAATGGCCAGTATCTTACAAGTTATGGTTTGACCTTGGGTGTTTGGATCGGTATCAGCTCCTTTGTCATTGCTTACTTTAAGGGTCTTATGAACAAACCGAGCACTGGCACAGGTAATAGGATCATGAGTCATTGTTCATTGTGGAATACTCACACACACACACATGCACATGCAGCATCTGCTCTCGCTTTCATCATTATCCTTTCCACACTTGTCAGAGAAGCTTCTCCGGATCGCAGTGATTATAGTTTCACACTCATTCGTCGTTTGTTTGTGCTTGTCGCAATTGGTACAATCATATCAGTAGCTGTTTGCCTAGTTTTATGGCCTGAGACTGCTACCAAAAAGCTAAAGTATGTATAATATCACCACCTAATAGGAACGCATTTATTCATCCTTGATCAATGTATGTATGTAGATCTGATATCCACAACAATCTCATGTCAAATCGTGTCTTGCTCAAATTGCTCACCAAAACGTTTCTTTTGGATGCCGATCTACCCAATTTCACAGCAAACAAAAAATTACAAGAAGCGATCAAAGCTCAACGATCTGGTTTTGCAGCCATGAAAAAGTCGTTATCGGATGCAAAGTTAGAATTTCAACTTGTGGATGGATACGATGACATTGTTGCGAGTCTTCAACGACTCGAAAGACATGTGGGTGGTCTTCGTAGCAGTTGTGGACTACAGTTTGAAGCAATGAGAATGCGACATCCTGATAGTACCACCACAACAACGTGGAATGTTACTACAAATGATCAAAGACGCAAATTTGTACATGAATTACGCCGAGAGCAAAGTTGGCAGAGTAACAATGACACCACTGATGAGGAGAATGGTGGTGGAGAATTATTAGAATTTATCAAGACTGTACGTGCACCCATGAAATCATTAGCGTATACTTGCAAACAGAGCATTGTTCAACTCCAATCGCAATTTGACACAAAGGAGCATCGTCCTATTTCTTTTCAACTTTTACGACAAAACTTGACTGTAGCCATGACATTGTTTGAAGAATCTTTGCATCATGCATTGTCACACATGTATCATCGAAGCAACAGCGCTGATTTGCATGTGCAGCTTATGAAAGAAGTGCCAGTCGACAATATCTTTCTGGTTTACTTTTTTGTTTTTTGTTTACTCGAATATGCTAAAGAGCTTTGTGTTCTTGTGCGATGTGTTGAAAACATTGTGCAACCCTCCATAAACTCGACAGCGACCATGAAACAATCTGCAACTAGTACACGACCCTTTACCGAAACAGATGCATCTTTTGCTGTTCCCAACAACCATAACACGCTCAATACATTGCATACACCTACACCAAGCACACAACGACACAAGTTTAGTGTGAGATTATGGAGCTTCTTTTCTTGGTTTCGTCAACACACAGTGCGTTTTGCAGCTAAGAATATGCTCACAGCCATTGTTCTTTCATCCTTCGCATTTATCCCACAAACGCAACCTTATTTTTACAAATATCGCATGGAGTGGACGTTGCTTACAGTAAGTCATATATCATCCAACATGGATGCATGTGTGCTCATTTCCAATATTTGCTTTAGGTGATGACTCTTTTATCACCCACAGTAGGTGGCACCAATCTCACAGCAATTTTACGCGTGCTTGCTACTATAGCTGGGTGCGTGGTGGCAGCTATTACTTATACCCTGTTTCCAGCACAACCTGTAGTGCTGACTTTATTGTCTTGGATCTTTTCGCTACCCAGTTTCTGGATCATCTTGTATCACAAACATGGACGATTTGGTCAAGTGGCGCTGCTGGCATATAACCTTGTGGTACTCTTTTGCTACAACCATCGTAATGACGAGTGGATGGATTTTGATGTGATGGAGTTAGCACTAGTGCGATGTATCACGGTATCTTTGGGCGTAGTGTTTGGATTGGTGGTAACAGCTTACATTTGGCCATACTCAGCACGCGTTGAATTAAGAAAGGGATTATCTGACTTGCTTATTCGGTTATCATGGGTGTACAAGCACTTGACAATGACACAAGACCAACATGAGATGCTCCATCATCAAACTGAGTGCCAACAATCACTTGTCCACTTACGGGATCTTTTAGTACACGCACCCAATGAATTGCGTCTCAAGGGTTCATTCCCTGTAACAGCTTATGATATGCTACTTTCAACCTGCCAAAACATTATGGACAAGTTTGTTTCGCTTGGTATTGTCGTGGCTAAAAGGGAAACCCAGGTTCATCTCGTGCTTTTGGAAGCTAGCGCTGAATATAAGGAAATGGTCGGCAATTCACTTTTGTACTTTTATGTTCTCGCATCGGCATTGCAACTCAAGACTCCTTTACCCCCTTATTTACCACCAGCCGAAAGAGCACGCAAGCAGCTTATGCTTCAGCTTCAAGACACATCTTTGCATTCAGAAGGACATTACATGATCTATTATGCTTACTTGGTCCTTATGGAAGATATCATTCGTGATCTTGATTCGGTATGGATAATGACTTGTATTGTATTCAGTGTCACTAATGCACAATTGTATAGCTCGGTAAGGTGATGAAGGATCTATTTGGAGCGCTGATACCAGATAATCAATGGGCAGAATATTTTACAAGGCAACTTGCATAGATGTAGACAATACCCAACATTTCTATCTTAGAGATATACCACATCATCAGTAATAAATGCATTCATAAAAATAATCATTGATAGGTATTTATAAACTAAAAGAAATGCAATGTGAAGGGAAAATAAAGATGTGAACGTGGAAGCTTGTTTGATCTATCTACAAATAGCATATATAGGGGGGTAGTGGGGATGGGTGGTGGGAATGATATAGGTCATGTTTACTGCTAGAATATATTTACATCCATCGATCGCGAATGCTTGAAGTCCAAGCGGGAGCGCCTTCAAATCCATTAATACCACGGCTGTAGTCATGGAAAGCCTTGTAGATTTCTTGCTGAGTGTTCATGACAAAGGGACCATATTGAACAATGGGTTCCTTGATAGGCTTGCCAGCAATAATGACAAAGTGGCAGTCATCCGTAAGTGCTTCGACAGGAATAACGGTACCACCATTATCATCAAGTACAAGAGTATGATGAGCATCGGATTTGTGCTTGTCAGAACCAAAAAGACCAGAGCCATTGATGGTGTAAATGAAACCAGCATAGTCCTTGGGGATCACTTGCTCAATAGATTTACCCTTGGCGAGCTTGACATCAATAAACATGGTAGGAGTACGAGTCATGACAGGGCTCTTGACACCATAGGATTCACCAGCAATGACCTTGATATTGACACCATCTTCAGGCGAAACCTGTACCACCTTGGAAGCAGGAAATTCTTGATAGGTGGGTTCAGCCATCTTGTCCTTGGATGAAAGGTTGACCCATAATTGCAAACCATGAGCACGGCTGTTGCTGGCGGGAATTTCAGCATGAACAATGCCCTTGGCAGCTGACATCCATTGAAGATCACCAGGACCAATACGACCACTATGACCCTTGAAGTCTTCATGCAAGAATTCACCTTCCAGCATATAAGTCACTGTTTCGAAACCACGATGGGGATGATCTGGGAAACCAGCAGGTGCATGAACATCAAATTCATCAAGCATAAGGAATGGATCCAAGTTGCGAAGTTGCATGCTGCCAATGCTACGGAAGACTATCATCACGGTAAGTAACGAATAATAGGGGGGATATGACACACAACATACCACGAGCACCATCACCATCCATTTGTTCACGGGAAAGAACCGACTTGACAATCTTGCGTGCAATACGAGAAGCCATTGTTGTTATTGATTTGCTTGGTTGGTAAAGAGAATAAACTTTGTAAAGTTGATGCCAGGACAAAGAAAGAATCACAAGCCCTTTTATACTCATCAAGAGCGGAGTTCATTTGCTGCCCTGCCTTTGTCAGTGATTACAAACGCGGTGAGTGACCTGGTTTCAGGCGGTGCAACATGCTTACAAGTGGATGGGTCAGCGTTACTAATGACCAACATGGATCCATCGAGTACAATCTAAACTAACAACTGCTTACTAAATCACTCCATTCTATTGCTCTTTCAATGTCTCGTTGACAATGCTGGTGATTGGGAAGAGTGTGTGATACCCAACGAGTAGTGTGTGCGTTCAAGCAGCATAATAATAAAATGGCGGCATGACGACAATGAACCGCGTTGTGTTTCTTCTTTTTACTTTCTCTTATTCAATGCCCACTTGCGAGAATTCAACACAAACAGATCAATCTCATCACTACAGAGAACGTGAACTGCATATTATGTTGCCATTATCATCAGCACAACGACAACTAATCAAACAAAGTACATCCTTCAACACGTGCCCATTGTCATCTGTTCGTGCAACATGCATCACAACAATCGAATATCCATATTATTCTGACAATGTCTTTTCACTTGACAAACTTGATGTTGTATTGGACAATGGTGCTCTCACTGTGGAGATATCCTTTTTATCATCATCCCTTTCATTGATCTACTACTTTCTCCAATCCTTAACGTATCATACTGTGGTTGTAGGATCAACGGATTAGATTATGTTGCCTGCATGTCATGGGCCAAGAAGCCACTCAAAAATGTAGGTTTACTTGGATATCATCTTGCTATATTGACTCACATTTGTTACATGTAGTGCATGAAACGAAGCGACTTTCGATTGGAGAAGATATACACTTCAAACAAGCTTGGAAATGTACAAGGTCCGTGAATAAGACTACTCGCCATCTCATTTCAATTCATCTCCTAACGCATGTATAGGCTTTCTCTTTCATACCACTCGATCTTCAGCTTCAGTGAGCACACCACTTTCTTATATACTCAAACGGCCAGCACCTCATGCGACTCTCTCCATTATTCACCTGATGCTGGAATTCGAAGCAGACAATATCCTTTTTAAAAATGGATGAACAATCATACCTATCCATCATGTCATGGTCCTTGACTTTCTTCTCTTACAGCCAAATCAACTACAAGACATGTTGGAATCACCTCCTGACGCCTTTAACGAATATATCTCATCTGTATTCAACCAAATCATCGGTCGACACCTTTGCAAGCTATATCCACTTGTATTTTCTTCGGAATATGCAAAAGTAAGCTTAGAAACCCATTGCTCCAAGTAGCTTTGTTATTGATCTCCTTCTTGATAGCGTCTTTCTGAAATTACGTGCATGATTCCCACCATTGCTCGTTCTATCCAACGTGTCATTATGCGTGCCAGCAATGACAGCACCAGTGGATCACAACATTTGTATACAACATCACCTGCCGTACTTATTGCACGAGCTAATCTTCAAGCGATCGCTTCAGTAACACGGATTATGAGACCTACAACTACTATTTCTACCATGGAGGATCCTGAAACGGATATGAAGACTGATCTCATGATTGGATTTTATTATTCAATCAAGCGAAATCTATTTATTCAACGGCATGCAAAGATCAATAGTGCTGCACCAGATGACGATGATCAACAAGTTCCCATGTCCTATGAAGATGTAGCGGATTCTTGGATAGTACCAGATGCAACTGCAGATCCAGTAGATGATGATTTATACATGTACCTTTAATATATTATTATCACTCACTCTTTAAATTCCTACCATGTTGTTTGTTTTCATCAAAGTGAAAGATGACCTTGGTAATGCAATATTTGTATCAACCCAAGTTTGTTTGAGAATCGGCATTTTCCATGTTAATCCAAGTATTGTTATTAAGCACTCGTCCCCCCCCCAAACCTCATTAAAACGCGAGAGTATGTGCACAGACACACTGATGAATAAACTGCATATCTTGACAGAATAGTGTGCTTTTGCAGTATTTGTATTAAATGATGGAATGGGGCATAATACTATGTGGTGAATAGTTTCGGGGTATCAGAGGGATTGGACATGAACTTCAAATCGACCTTTTTTAAAGACGGTACTGTTCCTTGATCGCATTTCTTGTACTACGGGTGGGATCAAAGTTTTATCTGTGGGTTCAGGTAGTGGAAGAGCAACTGCTTCTTGTTCAGCATCTTTCTTTGCACACGTGAAAAAGTTATCCATACCCCCTACATGGGGTTGACGCCAAAATGCATCATCCCAAATGTGTGGTTTATGTGTTGTTCCAGCAGAGGAGGGTGGTGGTAAAGTGGTGGTGGTAGTATTTGCTGTTGTTGTTTGCATGTACTCATCCGATGATGAAAATCGAGAACCACGTTGCTCATCTACATACAAAGAGCTGTTGCTAATAGGATGATGGGTTGTTGTGTTGCTCGTGATACGCGCTGTTGGTGATGGTATGTCATTAGTCTCCTCCTCCAACATGTGAGCTAAACTATCACGACGATTGAGAACTTTCTCATCTTCTTGACAACAACAATGCTGATCGTTATTATTATCGCTATTATTACAGACTTGATCATCTGGTAGGATCCTTATACCAGCAATGTCGGCGAATTCTTTGGCTGTCAGATCACCCGAGTGAGCTGTGATATTGGAAGATGAAATATAGGAGATATGAGAATAGTGTCGAATATGGGTGGCTGTTTTGCTACGACGGTGATGTATTGCAGATGATGAAGGAGAATGATGATGTATGCTGCTATTATTATTTAAGCAACTGCTACCTCCTGGCATTTGAAGACTTGTCGTGTGTCGATGTCCACTCCGATTCACTAGGATACTTCGACGTTGTTGTTCCTCCTCTTGGTAACAAATAACACGTGGTGGTGGGTCATCATCATCATCGTCCTCATTAGATTCCATATCTACACTGGTGCTATGATTGTTGCCAGTGAACACGGAACGATCGGATCGTTTCCGTCGATGTTGTGTTTGATAACGATATCGTTCAAAAAGGGCATCATTTTCAAATGCATTCACACTATTGCTGTTGTTTCTTTGATGACCAAAAGTATCACGATCGGTGTTACGAAAACAAGATTGTAAAATAGAGGTGATAGATGAACGTCGTCTATGTTCACCACAAGTAGTTGAGGAAGGTGATGATGCTGGGACAAGTTTTGAAAATATGGATTTGGGTTTTGACGATAAAAAGGAAGCTGCTGGTTCTTGAAAAGATGGAACAAAATCGTGTACTGAAGTGGATGATCGTAAAGCACTTGACGAACGATTCCGCTTAATCGAAAACACAATAGTCATAGAATAAAAAAGGAGAGGAGGGGAAAGAGAGAGAGTAAGAGAGAAAAATGATATATACGGGAATTATCCTAGAACAGGAAAAAGGAAGGGAAAAGACGACAAGCCGGTATTTCTTCTTTCTTTCTCTCCCTCACTCCTTTTCACCCAATCCCATCTAGTGGAAAACCCTGTTGGGAGACGCGCACAGGGGTCATTCACTTTATCGCCTTCCTTTTTTACACAATCACTGCAAGGAGCAGCATAACTAGCATTCAATTGCAGCACGCTTTACTCTAATAAACTTTACTATATTCCTGTGCAATGGTTAATAAACATACATTCACAATTTCTTAAGGATCGCATAAAAGATGAAAAGCACATTGTATTGAGTGGTCAAAACCATGAAGAATTTCAATGATACCAACACATGACCAAATGAAAGGACCCAAGAATGGGGGTTAGTTGTTGGGTGGGTGGGAGCACAGGGACCTGAGATATCAACTATTAGGTCTAATAATGTACGATCAACCCATTGTGGGATCATGCACTTTCCATTTATTATGAACATCATTCAGGATAACGTAGCATTCAATATCGTAATGTGATGTCAAGCTCTATTATGCAGCCATGTGTCAGCAAACGCGTTGATGCTGATATTAAAACTGCTGAGTATACGAGCGGCTGTAAATGCAACCCAGAAATGTTTTCATGCGCAGTGATTTACCCCAGGTAACATGCTGGGTACTTGAAACTGCAGGGACAACCATGAGTGGCTGACTGCATGAGTAAACAACACAGGTGATATCTATATTCGTATCCGTTTAGCCATACACAAATTGTAACACCTTGTTCAATACAGTACATTACCAATAGTAAGCCAAGAGCGTGATGGATGATGGTCAGTGCTCATGGCTCTCTATTAGGACATCGAATTGCCATTACGTAACTTGTACAAGTTACCCTTTCTTCTTCTGCATATCCAGAGCTGTACCAAGAAGCCACCTACATAAGGGTACAAGAACAACGTACTGCAGAAGCACGAGAACAAAGCGTATCACATACATAATAGCTGCAAGCTATAGAACCACTGATAAGGATCTAGCCTTCTTCTCACTCAGTATGGAGCGGTCAGTGTCTGTTTTTCATCACATTATTACCATGTTCAAGAAAATGTAGCAAACATTTTTCGATCACAAGAGTAAACATAGTTTTATAGTGGACCTTTGTCATGAATGAAGTAATATTATTACTTAATCAATAAGCTACAGCATTATTGCTTATTGTGCACCCCGTTTTTGAACGTATGACTCTCACCGCACGAATCTCGTTGTATCACCATTCAAGAGATAATATATGTATTACGATTAATAACTATCATGAGCACTTTTGGCCGCTTTCCTTTTGATTTTTGGCCAAAATGTCGCAAGCACAAACTGTAAATGGCATACTTTTTTAATGACATATGATCTTGAAATAACACGGCATCGGTTTATCCTACAAACCGGTCAATCGTTGATCACCATTCAAGATGTTACACATGTTGCCCACGTATGCGACTCATTTTACCCGTGCGCTTTATACAACAAGTGATCGAGGATTTCTTGATTTTCTTTTTCTTTTCGCTTTTCCTTTCCCTTTTTATGTCGAATACGAATGTCACTCTTTGCCCACACACACACACACCACTTTCTCCTACTCTATCTATAGCTGACACTAACACAGAACCACCTTCGCACCAACGACTATATGTGTTAACCCGACAACCCTTGACTGCACGCAATCTTGATCTACACACATCTCTGGTATGCCAAGTAATAGACTTGATACAATATCATTTATAAATTGACTTGCTTTGGAAAAGAATCCTTCTGCATGTCAAAACCGTGTTGAACGTGCGATGCAATTTATTGATCGACAAGCATATCTTGCTCGGTTGGAACGCCAGTTACAAAATGATCTACGGCAAGAAAGACGTCAAGTCCGCCAAGAGCATCGTAAAAAAGGAGGAATACAACACACTTGTAAAACCAGCCCTAGTCTTCACACCACCCATTCCTCTTCCTCCTCATCCATTGAACATTCAATGAGAAGAATTCATCGTATCATGGATCGTTTAAGTCATCCTTTTCATTCTCGTGGGACTTTAGATGTTAGCAGTAGCACTTCCACTTCCTCTTCCTCCGCTCCATCATTAATAGCTATTGGTTATCATGAATGTATCTAATACAAGTATGACAGTTATTGTTTATATAAGGTGAAAAAGTATGGGAGAGAATATACAAGAAATGTGTGATCAAACAACGCTTTCGAAATGAGTCATATTGATGGTGGATCAAGTCGAGTGAGGCGCATATGGATGTATCAAATCAGCTCAACGTGCCTTGTCTGCAATAGGATTGGCATGAATCGTAACACTGCGAATGCGTACTTCTTGAATAGGCCGATGCTTATCATCCACAGGAATCTTTTCGATGGCATCCAAAGTCGAATCTGCACCATCAATCACCCTATGAAACAAATCAATGCATAAATAATCCATCCCAAAAAGAAATGCATAATCAACTTACTTGCCAAACACAGTGTATTTGGTATCGAGATGGGGATGTTTGGCGTAAGTGATGAAGAATTGAGAACCGTTGGTATTAGGACCAGAGTTTGCCATGGATAGAATTCCTCGTGCATTATGCTAAAACACGCACACACACTAGTTTAATCCATAATTCATCGTTTGCTCTTTTCCTTTGTTACCTTGAGTGTTGACCGGATTTCATCGTTGAATTTGCGACCCCAGATAGAATTACCACCTTTGCCTGTGCCTGTTGGATCCCCAGTCTAGAGTGAAAACGCGTCATTGTACGTTGAGCATATTGGTCACTCTTCTCCCCAATGCCAGCATCCTCTTTACCTGCACCATAAAGCCACCAATGTTGCGATGGAATAAATTGTTGTCATAGTATCCACTAGCACAAAGTGCAAGAAAGTTCTTGAACGATCCTTCATTAGCGATCTTTGCCATGGACACGAATATGAGATTGTCTTACCTCGGCTGTAGTGGGAACAGCTTCACAAAACACCTCTACTTTGAGATCACCGAGATCTGTATGAAGCGTTACTGACTAGAAGCAATGAGAACCAAACTCATATTTATCAACAGTGCGTATTTTACCATGAATAAGAGGAGGAAGAGCCGCGCGCTTTAAGTCTTGGAACGACTCATACCACAGCATTTTTATTTATGTCTGAAACACATCCCACTAAGACTACTATTACTATTACTATCTTACTAGTATGGCCACGTCATGGATATACACCTAGACATATATCATTAATAAACGTGTTTAAAGTAAAACGGTACGAAATGTCGCTCATTGCTGTGCTCAGAGAGAAGATTCACTCTTCAATAAATGCCCAATTGGCGCTTTCAGAGAAATAGATTGATACATATCGATAATATTTTCATCATAGCACATACACAAAGAGCAACCTATAAATGTAACTTACCCATTAAAGCAAGGTGAATGAAAGAAAGAGGTGTGGGGTGTCAGCAGGCGACACGTATCTCCCTTTTTGCAGAGCGACCAAGTGGCTTACATCCCCGACACTGATCGTATTGTTGTACAGCATTGTGCGTATAATGGACAATGACTCAAGTAAATCGAGTATCCTTTGACAATGTGTCAACTTGAGTTAAAGAATAATCATCCAAGGATAAAGAAAAAGAGACTTTAAACAATAACGTCATTTGATATGCATGTCTGGGGAAGAACGACTCATTATCCTAGCTTGATTGCGTTGTGTAGTATCCTTTCAATTCTATGCTCTTGAATCATATGATGCTAACAATGTGCATCACTTGTATAATGACCATCAATATCTAAGAATGTGTTTCTCTGGATCATTGTATGTTGACTGTATTCACCATTATCACTAGTACTACCGCTACTATTACTACAATGCTATATGAGAATTCATTTCTTCTTGTCACCCAAGCCATCCATTTGTTAAATAATGGAGCATCTTCTGAAATAGCACATTGAAGATGGTGTATGTCACAGGCATAGTTTGACACATTAGGTATACTTCTTTGTGTACATGCTAAGAACCATCACTGCCTTGAAATATTTAACTTATTCGCTCACAATGAAAATAATTGTTTGGTTACTAGGATGTGATGTGAATGCAACTCTCATCAAGTACCTGCGGAAATCACGTGGTTCAAGTGGGGTTCTGATAATTGAGCTGGCTCAAGTCAACTGTTTTTACTTGTTCAAATCTCCTCATGACAGCATTCGTTCCTCCAGCCCAACATGGCATGACGGTGCTCAATCGCGAAGCTTTTAAAAAGACCATCAAGACATTAGGTGTGCGTGTGCCTGCTCGACAAGTGAATGTTGTAATGAAGGGGCTCATGGGGTAAGCAACCAAACAACACGTTTGATCGATCTGCAATATAACGCAGGTAGAGTAGACAATTGCTCAACCAGCCACGCCTACGCAATGTTGTCGACGATCCTGAAGGCAGAGAGACCAAGCTACTCCTTTTAAAGCAAGAGGTGCTTCAACCTGAAGGTATTGTATCTTGTTTCCTTGTAACATGGCAACCCATCATTCAATAATCTATCCTTGTGTTTAGATGTATCCAAGCTACCAGAACCAGCTAGAAAACTCATTGAAGAGCACGGTGTTGGTTTCTCCACATTTGATGTTGATGTTGACTACAGTTACTGGTCTGCAGGTGAGCAAGGATTGAAACAGGCAATGGATCAATGTGATTAACGATGCATCAAGAACAAATCTTGCAGGCTGTACTTCCCGCTGGTACTGATGCTACCCCTGGATCCTATACTCAAGTGGGACATATTGGTAATTTCATTTTATGTAAATGTTACATTGCTGCTTATATCGATATGTATCATAGCACACATGAATTTGAAAGAAGAATATTATCCTTGGAAACAGCTTATTGGCCAGGTTATTCTGGATGTGAGTGATTCATGTATGCTTTATAGATGAAATGCTTATTTCTTCAACATAGAAAAACAAAAATATCACGAGTGTTGTCAACAAGACCAACAACATTGATACCACCTTTCGCTTTTTCAAGATGGAAGTACTTGCAGGCGAGGATAATATGATTGCTCAAGTGGTAAGGAGCTTAGGACATGTGCATGAATATATATGCATGCTGATATGGCAACCTAGAAAGAGAGTGGATGCCGATTCAAGTTTGATTTCTCCAAAGTCTACTGGAATTCACGGTTGCACACGGAGCATGACCGATTGGTACAAACTTTTAAACGCGGAGAATATGTTTGTGAGTTGTGACAATTGTTACATAACACGTGGTGACTGAGAAAATGTTGTTTAGGTGATGTTTTCGCTGGTGTCGGTCCGTTCGCATTACCAGCAGCTAAAAAGGGAGCCATTGTTTATGCTAACGATCTCAATCCTGTTTCCTTTGAGTGGTTGAATGAGAATGTCAAATTGAACAAGGTATGTTTATTGATTGATATTATTAAAACTATGTGTTGACATTGATATAGATCAAGAATGGAATTCATACCTACAACTTGGATGGTCGCGAATTTATCCGGAAAGCAGTCCAAGACTTACAAGCTACAGCAAATAGTGATACGGAATGGAAGACATTTGATCACTTTGTTATGAACCTTCCAGCAACGGCTATTGAATTTTTAGGTAACATACGGGACAGATGGGATCGTGCTGCGGGCGCTCGTGCGTTGCATTTTAGCGCGGGGGAAAGTGTGTGACCTTGTGTTCTAATCCAAAGATGTTTCTTTATGTGGTAGATGCGTTTCGTGGATTGTATCGGGAGCACAAGCACAGATTTGATGCGGCACCTAAGGCTAAGCTTCCCATGATCCACTGTCATTGTTTCA
This sequence comes from Lichtheimia hyalospora FSU 10163, assembly GCA_025094155.1. NCBI lineage: Eukaryota > Fungi > Mucoromycota > Mucoromycetes > Mucorales > Lichtheimiaceae > Lichtheimia > Lichtheimia hyalospora. The sequence goes on from PTRB01000005.1 coordinate 189,801, forward strand.
CAAAGAGCCCGGAACCGGCCAACGATATCTACGAGGTAAGAAGAAAAAAAGAGAGAGAGAGTGAATGAGTTACCCAGTTGAAAAACCAACTCGTCATGGGAATTTTTTTATTCTGTAGAGAGTGAGTCAAGTGATGGGTTCAAGCGTTGACCGTACAACAAGCAAACTACACTTGGTTCGTAATGTTGCTCCCAAGAAAGACATGTATTGTCTATCATTCCCTCTCAATCCAGAGATCGCCTTTGCAGCAGCAACATCATCATCATCATCATCATCATCCTGGTAATACTCTGTACAACACCCCCGTTTTCATTCCCAACACACTTGTCTTTGAAGAAGCAATAACAGTATCTAAAATAAGAATAATCGAATGTTTCACATACAGTGAGAAACGGAAGCACGAAGATACGGAAAACGAGGCACACAAAAAACACAAAGAGTAGCATCAGTATCCTGACACGACCGAACCAGCGGGTGATCTTTCACTTTTACAACATGCGATATAGTTAGGAAATACATCTTATTGTATGTTATAATACAAATGAATGTTACAAACTACTTGCTATCATTTTATTCGGCTTGGGGACTTTAAGGGGGAGAAAAGGGAGAGGAGGGAATCATAGTCAAATGTGTATCGGAGTATCACACAAAACCAACTCTCCTTTTCAGCCGTATCATGAAACACTGTGGATGACTTGTTCCGAGATGACAAAAAGAAAAACACACAGACACAGGCTCGTGCCACTATTACTTTGATGAAAACATCAGGTCAAAGTGGAAATGCTTGTAATAGTTCAGGTGATTTACATTCTAGTCGAGAATTTTACTCGGGCCGGCATAATGGTAAAGGGCAATTCCGAGTTCAGCAATGATATATGGCATTGTTCCACGTGTATGATTGCATATCAAAATGAGCATCTCCTCCCCTGTTGTCCTGTGACCTCTTCCTTGCAAGGTAAATCAGCATACCGTAAATAAGTGAGAGAGAACAGTGCACACGTACATCATCCCCTCTATGCGTTTTAACATCGGACAACGGGAATTAGATGCATTACAAGTGTATAAGCATCAGTGTGAGCTTCTTTTTTCTCTTGGCTCTTTACACAACATGTTTCATCATGCATATCCCATAGTTATTATTCATTCCACATTATGATCTCTTCTTTATATTATGTCAGAAATTACAAATCTATAGATTAAAGCGCCATGTTTTGATGACGCGGGTCACCGAGAATAATATGACGCGACTTCCGAGATGTGTGGCAAGCAAAGTAAAAGGACACGAGGTAGGATGTGACACAGTATCGGATCGGCAACGATTCCTTAAAAGAGACAAGACACGGTGTTGTCCTGTGATGATATGGCCCTGATAATTTTTCGCGCGCAACAACCCTTGCTCCTTACCATAGTGGATATGATGGCAACAAAAACACATCTACCAAGGAGAGTGGCGTAGGGGAAAAGTTGAGTATCATTTTTGCTTTGTTGTTATCAAGGAGTTAATTCAGCCGAATGGCCGTGTGTATGTGTGTGTGTATGTATGTATGGTGATGATGATGCTCTATGTAACGGATGGTGGCCGGAAGAAGCAACCGGTCACGCTCTCTACGTCCGATCCCCTTAGTTGCTTTTCCGGGTACATCTACGGTCATCCACTCCTTTTCTTATTTATAAACCCGCCAGAAATTTTGTCTTTCACTTCATCCTCTTCTTCATTTTTCCTACGTTCACTTTTTTTTTCTCCTCATTGTCATCTGTTGTCTTTCTTTTATAACGTGATAAAACATGAATGTTACCATGCCTATTGACAAGACTCGACGTAAACGTCTCAAAGTAGTGAGCGCTTGTGGTGAATGTCGAAGGAAAAAGACAAAATGTAACGGCGAATCACCTTGCATCGGATGTATTAAGGCCAAAGTTGAATGCAAGTATATCACTTCTCACAAGGCTCGAGCTATGGCACGCCAAGCACCTACATCAACATCATCCACAATATCATCAAGCAGCAACAATAACAACAATAGCAACTATAACGTCAATGGAATGAATCAATCATCATCAAATAACAACAAGCCTACAGTGGAAGCTATTGAAGAGCGATTGGGTGTGATTGAAGATATTCTACGTGCATTGTTAAAGCAAGGACAAGAAAATGGTGGCACTCCACCACCACCTGCAACATCGTTACCTGTGTTTGATTCCAGCGCGTCATGCGGCGGTTATCATCAGCCGCTACCACCGAGCGGTGTGCATGCTTCCCATGTCCAAAATTGGCATTTTGCACGAGACCCTATAGCACCCACTCCAAGACGCCCTAATGGTGGTTCAGCTTTCCATTTGCCACCTCTCACTTCATCATCATCCATCTCATCAGCTTGCTCACTTTCATCTTCTTCATCCACAAGCACAACTTCTTCAGCATCTTCCACCAGTGGTGGACCTGCTATTCGTAATTTACTCAATGACCAAGATATTGATTTGCCTACACCACCCCCAACTGCTTCTTTCCACAAAGAAGGCCATGCGTACTATCGTTACCATTATCCATCCGAGAACAACCTGTGATGCTGGTCATCCAGGTTCCCTTATTTTTTTATCACTCACACATTGTACCTTTATCCAGCCTTCTATACAATCAAATAGTAATAGGATACCCTGTCTTTATCACCCACCACTATTGTGTTGCATGTGTCATGTGTGTGTTTTGTGGGAAATGGAAACAACATTGAGTAACATAACAGTTGCAATCGGAAAAGCGATGCGTGGTTTTACTTTTTGACAAGTCTAGCTACTATACTACTACTAACAAGTAATAATTTGATAGGGGAAAGAAAGTGAAAGAGGGATTAAAATGGATATATGACTACTTGTACATATGTAAGTGTTTTTGATGAGAAAGCTTATTGCTGTTCTTGTGCTTGTTTCTCATTACGAGTCTCTGACTGCTCTTGTGTTCGTTTCTCATTGTGAGCTTCTTGTTCTTCTTGTTCCTCTTGTTCTTGTGCTCGTTGATACTCGATATGTTGTTGTTCTTCTTGTTGCTGCTGTTCTCTACGCTTAGCCTTTCTACGACGGATCATGCGCTTGAAAAACTTCCAGATTTCAGTGAGAGCCATATAAAGCAAGCATGAAGCAACAACCATGCCCCATTCCCAGTCAATGCCCTTATGTCTGAAAACTCTTGTGTTGAGAACGGGAACATAGAGACAAATGATGCAAAGAATAAAGCAAGCAGCAAATGAATAAATGAGATAAAAGTTTTGCTTGCGCTTGGTCCAAGCACTCCATGTCCAAATTGGGTTTTGCAAGTCGCGGCATGTAAAACCATGCAGGAGAACCATCAATGTCAACACCGTAAATACAGCACCACGTGCCTTGAATACATTCTCACAGAGATCGGTATATTCATAATTGCAGTCGACACCGAGTTCACCACCACCATAAGCATAGACAACGACAATAAAGTTGAGCAAGCAAATGATACCCATGACGAATCCATAAAAGAGAATATCAATTGTGTTGGATAATGAAAAGAGACCTTCTGATGTGGGTCTTGGAGGAACAAGCATTTGATCTGGGTGTACTGGCTCCAAACCAAGACTCATGGCAGGTGGTGAAGATGTCAAAATGTTGTTGAAAAGAATCTGGATGGGTGTCATCAAGAATACCGACTTGCCACTATCATCAAAGAAACCAAGACCCAAGATCAAAGGAACCACTTCAGCCACATTGCCAGAGACCATGTGCACCACAAAGCGGGAAATGTTGGCAAAAACACGTCGACCTTCTTCAATAGCTTTGACAATAGTTGCAAAGTTGTCATCCACCAATACAATTTCTGCAGCTTGCTTGGCAACATCTGATCCGTTTTGACCCATTGCAATACCGATATCGGATTCTTTCAAACTTGGAGAATCATTCACACCATCACCCGTCATACCAGTAATGCGTTTACGTCGATGGAGAGCTTCAATCATCTTGACCTTGGTATCAGGACTACAACGAGCAATGACCAAGGGAAGTTCTGGCATAGCATCGATTTGTTCATCCGATAATTTATCAAACTTGGTTGCTGTCATGACGAGATCCTTTGGATATTTCTTTGATTCATCGATGCCATAACCATCAGGAAGAATACCGACTTCACGTGCAATAGCAGTAGCAGTAGCTGCATGATCACCTGTAAGCATATGTACGGTAATACCAGCTTGGTGGCACTCGGCTACAGCACCGCGTGATTCAGCTCGTGGAGGATCGTAGATACCAACAAGACCCAAAAACTGCATATCTTGCTCAATGTCTTCACGCTTGAAAGTGTCAGCAGTAACGGTTTCTTTGGTATCGATTTTACGCATGCCCAATGTCAATACACGCAAACCACCCTTGGCTAATTCTTCTACTTGAGGAAGCACTTGCTCTTCCAATTCGTTGACTTGCATAGTTTCACCGTCGTACATACCAGTACATGTGCTCAACACACGCTCAGTGGCACCTTTGGTAAATGCATAGTAACTACCATCAGGTGCTTGTGCAAGTACACTCATGCGTTTGATCGAGGAATCAAATGGGTATTCAGCAACCAATTTCCAGTTGGCATTTTCATCCGACGACTTGGTCAATGATGGCTTGCCCATTTTTGCCTTGTGAGCAAAAACTTGAAGTGCAATCTAATAAAGAGCATCATTTAATATCAACATTGCATTGTTCATTCATGATTAAATTACCTCTGTTGGATCACCCATTCCGTGGTATTCTTCAGTTTCTTTGTCTTTGCGAATTTCACTCATGTTACACAAAGCACCGGTGAGAACCAAATGCTGCATAACATTGGAGAAATCATCCTTGGTCACCACTTGCTTGTCACTTTCGCGTGTAATATCACCTTCAATTGAAAAACCCAATCCACCAACATTGTAGAATCCTTCACCAGGACACCATAATCGTGTGAGCACCATCTTGGATTGTGTTAATGTACCTGTCTTGTCAGAGCATACATTGGTGACAGCACCAAGCAATTCAAGAGCGGAGATTTTGCGAACCAATGCATTGGCTTTGGCCATGCCATGGACACCAAAAGCTTGTGTAAGTGTAACAACAGCGACCAATGCTTCAGGAATAGCAGAAATGGCAGTAGAAATAGCATACAAGATTTCAGACTCTCCAATATTGAATTTTGCAACAGAAAATACAATAATGACAGCAAGGATGGCAACAGCCAAAAGCACCAAAGCCATACGATCAAGTGAGCGTTGAAGAGGTGTTTTACGGCTATCATCACTGGTAAGGAGACGTAATGCAATCTTGCCAATTTCAGTTTGCATGCCAGTAGCAGTGACAAGTGCCTTGCCACGACCTTTGGTCAAAACAGTGCTTGAATAACTCATGTTGACACGATCACCCAATGGGATTTCAGCACCTTCCAATGTATCGGACCTATATAATCTCAATGTCAATGCTACGTCAAATAAACCATGATTTCACACTTACACTTTGTTTACTGGTACAGATTCACCAGTGAGTAAAGCTTCATCAACATCCATATTGAATGATCTATACAAATACAGCCATGAATATATTAGGCAACCTGGCTCTTTGTAACATGAAATGCATGATTACTTACTCAATGACACGACAATCAGCACCAACGACATCACCAGCCTTAAGAAGAATCAAATCACCAGGAATCAATTCACGTGTAGGGATCGTCTTGGATTGGCCATTGCGCACAACTTGACTAGTAGGAGAAGCCATTTGACGCAGAGAGTCCATTGTCTTTTCAGCCTTGAATTCTTGAGCAAAACCGACACCAGCATTGATGAACATGATGGCACAAATGACACCACCTTCCACCCAATCTTTAAATACAAACGATACAACCTGGTGTATATGTTGTTTAGATAAAAAAAGGAATCCAATGCCAAATATCACTTACCATTGCAATGAGCAAGATCACCACCATAATATTGAAGAATTGCTTGATCAACAATTTGACAGGGTTAACACCACCCTCGCCTTCCATTTCATTGAATCCTGATTCTTCACGTCGACCTTCCACATCTTGATCCGAAAGACCATCTTCAAGATCAGTCTTGAGAAGCTTGGCTACCGTTTCAAGATCCATGGTATGGTATGGTGGACCTTCCACTCGTTCTTCTTCAGCAGCACGTCTACGCCGCCTTTTGACGAGATTCATCTTCTTCATGATGACACTTCGTACTGAGCGTGCATCAAATGAGATGTTACTGCTTTGACCGGTAGATGACCGAGTCAATTCACGTTGTTTAATCTTTTCATGATGAGATCGATCAACAGATTGCTCTGCAAATGTAATTGTAGTGGTATTGTTGTTGTTGTTGTTCCCTGTATCCGAACTCATAGCATGGGTGTAAAAAGGAAAAAGTAATTTGATCGTTTGTTTTTTCTCACAAAGACGTGCTTCTTTTATATATTTCGGACTCGGCTTTGAAACCAACGACAGAACAGTGATGCGTTGTATGTATCCTACTATTTTCCCGTCATGCTTACCATCTTTGGAATATCATTGGTTTCCGAGGTTTCGATCAGTCGTGCTTACCAGGTTTTCGACAATTGTGAAACAAGAGCTACGCACGGGTAATCGGAACACAATGAATCAAAAGCCGTGATGTGTGCTCTCTCTTGTCAACTTTAGATAGGCACAACGCTTGATATCGGGGACTCCACACATTTCCGATTTGCAAGAACAAATATGGTTATTGTGTGGCGCGCCTAGTGGAACCATTCACCACTATTATCAGTCATGTTTGTTTGCATAGTGTTATTAGGAATGGCCATTGTAATGGAAAAAACGACATTTCAAACAAAAGATGAGATTGCATGCATGCACTGGATCGTTTGAAAGCATGTGTAAAGCATATCACATATGTGCATATATATACTCTTCATCCTGCTTTGGTAGGATGTTACCAAAAAAGGTGAACTTGGTCCAGGTGGGCGATTTTCCCTTCCTCAGCTTCTCACAAACTAGCAACACTAGTTTCCCCTTTTTCACTCGTGCAACGGAAAGTCTGGAAACTACATCGTCATGGAATGAATATCAAAAAGCATGATGACAAGACAAGACCTATCAGAGTGTAGTATCTTCCACGTGTATGCATACATGCTTTGAGTTCCAGAACCAACACAAGAGTAGGCTTACTGATTGATTGTTGGCTACGTCCTTGGTGGCATACCATGTTTCTGCCCCCGAAGTGCACGGGCCTACTGCTTGCTTGCCTCCGCAAATCGCCAGCCATGCTTTTCTCTACCTTGAAAAATCCTGATACTTTATCATTAGAACCATCGGTGTTACCACTTGTCATACAATTTAAGGGCATATTGATCTATGATGTATCTCTATCGATCTGTAATATACGGATAGTATGCATTGAATAGGGTAGCTGACTTTGCTTTTTGTAATCCGATGTTTCTTTTCATTTTCTATGCAGCAACCAATAATGTTTATTCAATTGCTATCATGTGACATCTTGTTTTTGCTTTCATAATATGGATCCTTGATTCCCTTATTCGCCGATGGATCCGCTCTGATCCCACATAATGGATTGCTTTCAATATACCGAAAGCAGATCTCTGCCATGTGTGCTACTTGAAAAACGTGGAGTGCGAATGTTTATTAATTATTTAACAAAGCGTCGGTGGATTTCTAGATCTCAGCAGCGCAGCATTATTATTGTTGCATTTGTACCAAAACCAGCGCAATGGATGTATCAAAGTGCCTTGCTCATTTCATAATCCGAGCATCAAAGAATCAGGATGTTATAGCTCAGCATTATGTATACGGTATAATTTTTGGACCCTGGATCATAAAGCGCGTGGTACATATTAAAAGAAACTGCCTTTCAGGACGTCAACTTGTATAGCGACTAGAAGCTTATCATAATCTTCAATCTACATGTCAGCTGGTCAAGTACTTTATCATTGTTAACATAGTCTGAGTCGATCATGAAATCAGAAGCAAATCAAAGTACCCTTCCTGATAGAGTATATGAGGTTGAAACATTGCTCAGCATTTAGAAAAGTGATTGATTTAACCATTTACATGAATACGTCGTACCAAGTGTTGTGTTGTTATCATTTATCTTTCATATATACTTGGATCACTTATTTCATTATGGGTAGTAAGAATGATCATTCAGTTACCCGCCCTCTGTATTGAGAATAAGACGAGCATGCTACTTTATGTTTTATCCGGATCAGCAAAACCCAGTAGTGGATTAGTGGGAGAGCAAATTGCACAATGGGTTTATTATATCATGGATCAACAGTCAATTTAATATTATTGATGGCAATATGGATGAAGATAATAATAACAGTGAATGGGCAAGTAAAAAGGGAGCTGGATAATATAACATAACACGTGATACAATAGTAGTTTTCGGATAGATAAGCCGCTTGAGCACCAATGCAAAGCGTGTTCTCTTTCCACTCTTTTTGGATATGCGAATCACATCATGTCTTTACCGAACGACGAATCTTTTATGCGCCAATCACGGCATGTAAATCGCTCATTCTCGCTTCCTTTCACCCCAGAACTTCGAAATCGCAGGCGACTTTCCGAGCAACCACAACAATTACAGCACCATCCTTATTCTTCTCTCGATCACACTTCCACCGTACCCCATAACGACGAATTTACTGAGGAATGGCCAGTCAATGAAGCACAGGATGTTGAAGCCGATGTGCTGTTTCCACAATACAAGGTCGAATCTCACGACCATGCTGATATGGAGGCGTTTAACGAGATGCTTGATCGAAAAATGTCGGTTGATACAGAGACACTGAAGCTTTCAAAGACATTGAGCAAGCATACCCGAAGTGATCAAAAGGTAATATAAGATAGTTCATGTGTTATAGTAGTCTTTTATCCTTACACTATACATAGAGTGAGATGGATATCTATGATACACGATTCTGGATCTATACTGTTCGGAAAGACGGAGAGCCTACACAAGAGTTTCACCAATTGCTAAGCGAAGAAGGACGTCAGATACTGGATCGAGCCCTGAAAACACCAGGCTGGTGGGTCGATGTTCAATCACCAACCACAGATGATATGAAGGCATTAAGCAAGGTAGATAAACAAGTCATTGACCTTTCTCATTCCTTCAATCTCATTCAATTATGATAATGATACGTTAGACATTTCATATCCATCCTTTAACAACTGAAGATGTCCTTGCTCAAGAACCACGGGAGAAAGTCGAAATGTTTCCAAACTACACGTTTATTTGCTTCCGCAGTTTCCAGATCGATCCTTATACTGAGCAGATTTGCCCATTCAACTTTTATATTCTCATCTTTCGACAGGGTCTTTTAACAGTAAGTGTGTGCTTATTCGGAAAAAGAGATTTCATCATATTGACAATGTCTTTATCTTTAGTTTCATTTCCGTTCTTCCGATATTCCCCAAAAAGTACGACAGCGTACTGAACAACTCAAAACTTATATGGTGATCACGCCAGATTGGCTCAATTATGCCATTATTGATGCGATTGTGGATGAATTTGGTCCCACTATTCTCCAAGTCGAAATGGAAGCAGTGTCGATCGATGAACTTTCACTTGTGTTACACCGATCGGAGCAAGCTGACATGTTGCGTCGCATTAGTCGTTGCAGGCGGCGTTCTACTCAATTGTCACGATTGCTGACTTCAAAGATGGATGTTATCAAGAGCTTGATAAAACGTTACGAAGACAAGGCAAATGGTGATCTTGATCATATCAGTGAGGATCCAGTGACAGCAAAGAATAAGAAGGCTTTCAGCGATGTGTGCTTGTACTTGGGAGATATTCAAGGTAAAATCACAAGTCGCAAAAGAAGAAACATGTAATTCTAATGTATGAAATAGATCACGTTGTGACCATGACACAAAACATTGGACATTATAATCGTATTCTGGGACGAGCACATACCAATTATCTTGCACAAGTGAATGTGGAGTTGACTGAGACTTACAGTACTACCAATATGGTCATGAATCGATTGACATTTCTTGCCACGGTGTTTGTGCCATTAACTGTTCTTTGTGGTTTATTTGGCATGAATGTGGAAGTCCCAGGCCAGAATTACATGGATCTCAACTATTTCTTTTGGATCATGGCAGGCATGTCGGTGTACTGCACGTGCGCAACCGCATGGGGTAAATGGCTTAAGCTATTATAGAATTTACAAGGGACTTTAAACCTATGCAACCAATGATTCGCCTAGCTTATGATAAACTAACATTCTCACAATAAATATCCCTTGCATTGTCTTCCTTTCTTGTTTATGTTGTAACCCCTTCTCAACATGTTCGTGTCACCGTTCCTGCCTATACCCGAATGTGCAGATTGCAGCTATCAACGCAAACGAATTATATCAGCACGAATATACTTTGCCATAGCAATTATCAATTTCTGTTTCGTTATTACAACAAGCGTCATGTATTTTCGTCGAGCCTATTTATCAAGCAGAATTCGACAAAGGAGAAAAGCTGTGCAAGGAAACTCTACACTCGAAGATCGAATGAATTATCACACACTTGGACAACGGTGCATATATGGACTACTCATGCAAACAGCGGGACACTTGCTTCTTAGCACAGCAGTATTATTTACTCAAGCTTTTTCACGTGCATCATGCGAATTATTCATGTGGGGAACCATGATTGGATATTATACCTGGATGTATGGTCTATGCTGGTCATCTTATCGTTTATACCACCTCATCCGCATCAATCGCATGAAGAAATCTTATGCTGAACGGTCCCTGGAGAATGAGTGGGAGGATTGGTTTATTCGCCATAGCCATGCCGTTGAAGCTCGTCACGGTTTATTGCCATACGTTTTTATTCTCATTCTGGGTGTAACCATTGTAGCCATGGTGGAAGTGGTTACCATGACACGTGATGGTGCTCATTGTACCTACAGCTGGGGAAGTTACATAATGGTCGTCCTGGATGTTGTATTTGTCATTGTTGTGGCACCCTTTAGTGTATGGCATGTCTTCAAGTATAAAGACTTGCATGGTATCCGTGCCAGTATCTTGACACAGTGTATTGCCGGTATTCCATGCATTATCATGTATTTCATTTGGACAGCTGCCCTTCAACCACCTAATACCGAACACCCTTCCATGCCTCGTGTTATGTTCGCACCAGGGAATTGGGTATTGATCATGACAACCACAGGCCATATTATGTTCATTGTAGTTCCATTGTTTCGTCGCCCACATTTTTATCTTTCCTCTCGACAAAGATCATTATCATCATCGCATCCAATAACAACAACCAACACTACATCCCATCATACCACTGCCAACAATCCATCCTATATCGGTCATTATAGAGTAGAATTATCTGCTGAATCATTACGCAATGCTCTCAACGATGCTGAATCAGCTGACGCACTCTTACAACTGGCAACAAAAGATTTTAGCGCTGAAAATGTCCTGTTTTACATGGAGTACCAGAAATTGGCAAACAAAAATACCTTACGATGGTCAGAGATCTTTCAACTTTACAAGACATACATTCCTGATAGTGCTCCTCTTCAAATCAACATTACTGGTAAAACTCGTGAACAGCTCGAAGTTGCCATAAGTAGCATGAGTAGGCTACCGCCAAATCCATGCGAAGGATCTTCTGGTAACCCATATAAGAATCAACAATTTCAAGAATCAGTTTCCATCCGTATTTTCGAAGCAACCAGTGACGAAGTCTTTTGGAATATATTCACTAGTGTCTTTCCAAAGTTTGTTCAAGACAACCAAAACCCGTTTCCTTGATTTATATATTACATAATTACATATCTAAGAATAATGATTTGTACCACGAATAAATGATACCCTGAATATTGTAATGATGCATGTATGGTTACATATTTAATGTAATTTGCAATGAAAACAACATCTAACTTGATTTGCCGGAATCTTCCTTAAGGGTGACAGTCCGGTTGACCACAAGACGAGAAATAGCTTCCTTTGTATTGCCTGCAACCACCTTTGCAACATCCAACTCGGTATCGTAATCCAGGCAGAAATAACCAGTGCGTACAAATTGCCATCGCATGCTTTCTTTGTTTTTGCCTTCAGCGTTCTTGATCCAATCTTCAATTTGCGAATAAATGCCAACAGTTGCCAAAGCACCCTTGACCACTTGAAGCGAATCAGAATTGATATCATTCAAGAAACCACCTTCAGCATCATCAGGATTGGCATGTTTGAAGAGGGGTTTATACAAGCGCACTTCATCAAGCTTGACAGGGGATCCGTGTGCAGGTGCTTCACCCACCCAGTGGATATACGTCTTTGGCTTCTTGAATTCACCTTCATTCTCGTAACGGCACACAAGTTCAGTCACCTTGCCATTGGCATCCTTTTTAACTTGGACACATTTGACAGGGCGTGGCACATGCAAAAGTCCCACTGATTTGCCTGGAGCAAGGCGATAATAATCTTTGGAATCCACTTCACGGAAATCGGATGAATCAATGTACAAAGTGTTGGTGAAAGGAAGCTTGTGTTCGCCAAACTCGGGTTTGCGAGGCATGTTGGGTACTTGCACCCATTCCAAATAATCATCAGGCAAGTTCTCAATGGTCACCTTGATAGGATCCATCACAACCATAGTACGTGGTGCCGTTTTATCAAGATAATCGCGAACCTTGCTGTCGAATCGTAAAACATCGATGGTGCTCTTGGCTGTAGTTACACCCAATTCCAATACGAAACTGTTGATGGCTTCTGGTGGTACACCACGACGTCGAATTCCCACCAAAGTATACATACGAGGATCATCCCTATAAACAACAATGGATTAACAACACTGAATACTCTTTGAAATAAATTCACACTTACCATCCCTGAACGTAATCGTTGGTGACTAGCTTGAGAATCTTTCTCTTGGACATGATGGTACCAGTGACATTCAAGCGACCATATTCCCATTGAACAGGCTTGTACACTTCAACCGCATCGCAAAGCCAGTAGTAACTCTCACGTGATTGTCTGAATTCGGTGGTGCAAAGTGAATGGGAAATGTTTTCAAATGAATCGACCAAGCAATGAGTAAAGTCATAAGTAGGATAAATGCACCATTCAGAGCCAGTTCGATGATGAGGAGTGAAAAGTACACGATAAGCAATCAAATCCCAGAACTGAGGGTTGCCACTTTCAAGATCCATCTTCATACGCAAAGTGATTTCGCCTTCCTTGTAACGACCTTCCTTCATCTTTTGGAATTGTTCAAGCGTTTCTTCAATAGGTCGATCACGATGAACACAAGCAGTACGTGCACCGCCATTATCACCACCACGGTGTGCATGAATTTCTTCACCAGTACACTGACATGTGTAAGCAAGACCCTTCTTGATCAATTTGACAGCAAGATCGTACAACTCGTGGAAATAGTCACTGGAATAGGTGATCTTGAAAGGTTCAAAGCCTAACCACTTTACAGTCTCGAGAATGGATAAAAAGTACTTTTCTTCTTCTGCTTCAGGATTTGTATCATCGTATCTCAAATAGCAAACACCATTGTGTGCCTTGGCATAACCAAAGTTGACATTGATAGCCTTGGCGTGACCAATATGCAAATAACCATTAGGTTCAGGAGGGAAACGCGTGTACACCTTGCCACCCGTGGTCTTTAAATGCTCTTGCATTAATTCAGGCTTGATTTGCTTGTTGCCACCAGGTTTATGAAGCTTTGCAAGTTCGCCTTCAAAGAAGATCTTGCTCAAATCCACTTCCTTGGTCTCTTCCTTCTTCTTTTGCTGCTGCTGCTTGTTGGCAGGTTCCTTCTTTTCCTTTTTCTTCTTTTGAGGAGCATCACGTTCATCCTTGGGACCCAATAATGCAAGGAATTGAGCTTCCACTTCGTTCTTGACGCTAACACCATCTGCCCATCGAAGCTCTGGGAGCTTACGTGTAGTGGCTAATGTGGGACCGAGTAAACGATAACGATTGTTGACAATGTTTTCTTTGTTGGATTCAATGTACTTGGCAACACCATCCTTGATTTGCTCAGGAGTGACAACAACACCTAATTCGTTATATCAATAAACCATTCCTCTTATTTGATCCACCCAACTTACCAACACCAGCTGCAGCATTGAATTCTTCCTTGTTGATAGGTTCCTGAACATCTTCAAGATACTTGATCGCAGCTAGGAGAAGAGAAAGAACAATGAATCAATAAACAATATTACCCCAACACGTACCCATTCACTTCCTATTACCTGAAACTTGATCAGCCGACTTTAAATCACCTGCCATGATGCTGTTGACAATGTATGCACGGTGTGGAAGGGCATCTTTGGTGATGGTGGACGCGAGTTGGTACAACAAGTTGCCTTGATCCTTGTCACAACCAGAATCGCGGACATTGGCTTCGTCAATGACAGCTTCGAGTAGTGGTGCGAGTTTCTTGTTCTTGACAGTGTCCTTGGCTTTCTGTTCAGAAAGACCAATCTTGACAAAGACGGCTTCCATAGGGAAAAAAAGTGTGTGGTGGAGGGAAAAAGAATATTGTGGTCAGCCTAGAGCAGCGGCTGTCAAGTTGGGATTTGGGGACAAAGCAATCGTGACTCACTTTGGCCACGGGATTCCCTTTTACTGCTGCTGCGGTTCTTATCAAAGGTGATAACCATACAGTTATCAAGCAACCTTGACTCAATATTACACATTGTATGCATTTGATTATTTCTGTTTGATTCCCTTTGTTCATTTCCCACTACGCATCCATATAGCTTAGAGAACCCCTGCCTTCATTGTTAAACAACAAAGATGTATTGTATGATCTTGTTCATTGTTACAAGACTATCCAACCAATCAACCCCTTGATCCTTCTATCATCATTGTTGTGAAAGTATAAGGAATAATGGCTATTATAATAAAAACGCTCTTCTTTTATCTCATTGTGTGCAACGACTACTTTTATCATATCGATACTATAGAAACACTTTGACTAGCTTTCATATCCATATCCAATAGTTTCATGAACGAAAATGTAGATCAGCAGACCAAAGCCGTGTGGTTGTCCTGTGATTATTGTTGCTAGCCAACGGTGTTCCCATGGAACCAATAATTTATTGCATGATGATGTTCCTCAACGGAAGCTGACCATCATGGATATGACACATTCAACCATCATATTTGTGTTGCATATTGAAATGATGTGATGAATGCAATGTAAACCGGTGCAAAACTATACGCCATCTGCCTTGTACTACATCACATTGGCTGTCTTTGGTCAATTTCGCATGACGAGATTGATTGTGAGTCGTGTTTTTTAGTCTGTGCTCCCCAAGCATTAACGACCTTTTATAAGTCTTTCTCAATATCAACAATACCAGTCAACAAGTCGCATTGTCATAATGCCCCTCTCTGATGTCTTCAATCTAAAGAAGCAGCTCATTGCATACGGTTCTCACCATAACAACAAGGTCAATGTCGCTATTCACATGGTCTTTGTCCCCACCATTTTCTGGACTGGTAATGTGTAAGCTTTCACACACACAGAGAACAAACACACTTATTATCTTGTAGCCCTTGTGTTTGGTGCCAAAACGGGACCTCTTGTCAGCACTGCTGGTTTACCCAAAGTACTCAAAGATGTAGGACCCAACCTTAGTTTCTTTACTGTTGCTGGCTACAGTCTTTATTATACAATCCTGGATCCAGTGGCATCTGTAAGTTATCCAATATCCATCTATATGAATGCAATTGACCAACATGATACTACAGTTGTTGTATGCTCCTCTATTGTACGGCATGTGCTATTCGGCTACTCGTTTCGAGAAAACCAATCCCAATGCCATGAAAATTGCCTTGGCTGGCCATATTGTTGCATGGATCTTTCAATTCATTGGTCATGGTGTAGCAGAAAAGCGTCGTCCCAAACTCGTGGATAACTTGGTGCAAGGTATTGGCTTTGGATAACCAAGGAGAGAGCCTTGTTTTTTTTCTAATGGTTCATCTTTAGCTCTTGTCTCTGCCCCTTATTTCGTCTTTTTTGAAGTCTTATTTGCACTTGGATACCGCCCTTCCCTTCGTAAACAAGTTGAAGTCGAAGTCCAAAAGGACATTGCCGAGTTCCGTGCCAAGCAGGAAAAGAAAGCTCAATAAACCATGTGGAACCACCTTGTGTAACAGAATAGTATCTGCTGTAATCAAATAAACTTTACTGACAAACAAATCAACTTTGCCCAGGGTGAAATGAAAGAAAATAAAAAAACTATACTACGTGTAATAACATAAATAGGTAGTGTGTGTGAGAGTGAGAGAAAAGAGAGAGTGAATAGTACGTGTACTAGATGAAGTTAAGATACAGGATGGGTAGTTGAAATTGAGAGTTGTGGTGGGAATATTGATGCATGTCGTTTTGGCATATGCACCATGCTTTTTATCCGTAATGCCATTGTTGTTGCTGTTGAGCGGGAATCTGTGCATGTTGCATGGATGGAGATGCTACCTGATGTTTACCAGGCTGTTGTACGTTATTACTTCCATCTTCATCGTATGCATTAGGTGGAGAGAAAACAACATTGGATGAAGCAGCACCAGCAGTAGCACCCGTTGCTGCAACACCACCAGCGGCAACCATGGCTTGACCTGGAATGGGTGAAGCCATTTGTTGCTCAGGTTGCATGGCATAAGGATCGTAATAAGGTTGCTGGTTATAGTAATCCTGGTGTTGTTGTGCTGGTGGAGCAGTGTAATAAGCACCAGAGATAGCAGCATCAGGATAGCTCATGACAGGATTGACAGCTTGAGAAGACATGGGTGGTGAATAGTATGCATCCATTGCAGCTGCTGGAGGTGGTTGAGGTGAATATCCGCCATTATGATAATACTGGTCATCGTATTGGCCTTGATTATGATGAATATCACCTGCAGCTGCAACAGCAGCAGCTGCCATGGCAGGTGAAGGTCGAGATTCATACATGTTATCTTTGCCATTTCCACCATTGTTATACTGGTCATAAAAACGATCAGCACGTTGTTGATGTCTCTTTCTACGACGAACAAAGAGAATAGCACCAGCAAGTGCACCCACAGCTACAACACCGCCCACCACAGATCCTGCAACAATAGCAGTGGTGTTATCACTCTTGTTATCATCCGAATTGTTGCTAGAGCTGTCAGAAGAAGCAGCCGAGGAAGAAGACGATGTGGTTGAATCAGTGGATGAGGAAGAATCATTATCATCAGTTTTTGATGATGTAGGTGATGGATCCTTGGAAGTTGTAGATGATGGGTGTTCCTCTGGTTTTGAAGAGCTTGGCGTGGGATTACTCGATGATTGAGGAATACTTGGTTCAGCAGATGACGAAGGTTGGGGTACATTAGAGCTGGTAGGTTCCGGCAGTGTAGATGACGTTGGTTGAGATGGATTATCCGATGCTGATGGGCTTGTATCTGATGCCGAAGGTCCCACTTCAGATGATGATTTATCTTCATCATCATCGCAGAAGAAGATACAGAAACCTTCTGCTTGAGTAGCTAGTAATGCTATCAATATAAACGATATCCAGATAATCTCGGTAGCTCTAAGCCGCATTATACAATTGAATCAATAAAGGAATGGGTCGGGAACAGGAGTTCAAAAGAGTGAAAAGGAAAATAAAAAAAGAAGAAAGGAGAGAGAGAGAAATCAAGAAGGAGAGAGAGAGAGAGAAAGAGAGTAAAAGACACGATGAGCATGTGTAATTAAAATTCGGAAGGCTACCATGATTTGGATCACCGTCAACAGCGTGGCACAAGCACTATTAATTGAATCGAATTTTTTATGTCGGCCCTGTTGTTTACACTGTACTCAGGCATCCCCGACCGATCGTACGTGTCTTATTACATGTGAGAGACCCCAACGCACAATACACATATTCCTTTCCTATACAATGTTATCGACCTAATGGCACATTCATTTTCAAATAATTTTCATATTGGATATAATAATCATATATATATTTACACACATACAATGTCTTTGTGCAGAATACTATCACCGGGGGGGGGAGAGGATTGATGGTACATGTGGTTTGATGGTAATCAGTATATAAAAAAAAGACCGCGTGGGTGCGCTCGCCACTATCCCTAAAGAGGTATTTCTTTCTTTTCCTCTCTTCATTCATTCCGCAGCTCTTGTCACGCAAGCATCAGAATCCTTTGTTGACTGTAGCAGTAAGGTTGTTGCGCTTATAACGCAAATCTTGTAAAAGCAAGTCATCAATTTGAATAGTGACAATGCTGTCGATAGATAATTCGATTTCACCACCCAAGGCCTTTTTGATCATATCATAGCCAAGTTTCTTGGTCATGACGGGTATCTTTGGTGTTTGAACTGTGATGGCTGAGCAATTGTCGGCTGCTGTGTTGCTGCTACAAAGCAGTGGTGGTAACATTACAGGCTCTGTCCAACCTTCGCCTGCATCGTGAAAGTTAGCATGTGCAGTACCAATCTCGGTTGCTTGGTACACGGCTGTTGCATTAAGCTGGATCATCTCTAGCCTAATATGGCTGAAAGGATTTCGTAACCATAAAACTGCTGTGGATGATAAGACATTCATTTGCATGGCTGCAAGTAAAGGCGGTTCATCAAATAATGGAGGAACAACTGTAAATTCCATGCTACGCACCAGTGGCAGTAAGAGATCACAATAGGTTGCATTGGGATGTCGTCCTGAAATTGTGAGTGGCGTATCTTCTTCGGCTAGTGTGTATGTGTACATTGATCCAGCATGTGAGTACTTTTGTCTTAACACATAAAATTTCGTACTTACCCGAAATGTATTTCCCAATATAATCCACCACTGGTACTGGTTTATCAGCAAAAAGCCGACCCTGGGTTAACATCTTGTTGCTTGTATTGGCATCAAGTTTCAGTTCTTGCAATATAATCTCGCCAATGATTTGACCGCTGTACTCGATAGAAAAGTGCACCAACCCCATATTCACTTGAACATCAGATGGATTCATGATTTCCAATTCGGATTGTATATAAAGTGCATCGGTAGCACCATGTTTCAATGAAATGGATGTCACGCGAGGTGGTGGATCTTTCATGCCGCCCATCCCTAAGAATGCAATATTTACTATTTATTGATTCATGTTACATTTTTTTTGTGAAAATGCGTACCTTGACTATCAATCTGCCCTTTAAATTCAAGGTCATGGATCGTCAAGTGACCAAATGCACTATCCACCATAGCATCTGCTGTACCACGAATATAAACTGTGCCGCGTTTGCCATTAAAGATCTTGCCAATAAACTTTTGAAATTCATCATCTTTGCCAGGCATTACTGTGAAAGGAGCACGTGATATTCTTGAAGTCACTCTGAGCATGCCTGGTGGCAAGTCATCATCTTGAGTAGTATGAGCAGGTGATGGCTTGTCAGGTAAAAGTTGACCAAAGGGTTCCTTAGAATCAGCTTCCAAATATAAGAACACTCGAGGATGGATTTCAGTGACATTGATAGTAAATTGCATCTCATCGGGTTTTTGTAACATGGCAGCAATATCAGCTGAAATGACAGGTCTCCCACTGTTTGAAAAATCAATCTTGATATTGCTCAACTCAAGTGACCGGATCAAATCATTATGTTGCGTGCCAGGGAAAGGTATCTCGAGAGTCAACGACTGTAGTGCTTTTCGTAACCATGGAGGTGTTGTTGATGATGAAGATTCTTGTGGATCATCCTCTGGTCCAAAGGGGCTACCACGCACATGTACAATGCTAGTGTTTCCATGCAAATATCTTGATAGAAATCGATCCATCAATTCTTTTCCTTGTCGATCATTATTGCTCATAGGAATGGTGCGCCCGTGGATATCAAAGACATTGTTTTGTTGGCCAAGTAAACTTGCATCCTCTGCACGTACAACTGCAATAAGCTTATCGTTGCCATGATCATTGGGTAAATAGATCCCAAAGTCCACATCGCCAAGACGTAAACTTAATGTACTCGATGGATTATAAATCTCAACAGCACCTTCAAGCGCAATACCACCACGAGAATGTGTTCCAGGGAATTGAACTGATTGTAAACTTGCTTGCTTAAGTCCATCCATTCCTACAATAATATGCTATCAGTATACATTGACATATAAAACCAATGAGTAACTCACCTTCCAATGTAACTTGCTTGTCAAAGTCCACTTTGGCACTAAACCAACCCAATTGAAGACGAACTGGACCAGTCAATTTCCATGCTACTTGTTTGGATGCCACTGCGTCTTGAGCGAAAAGCATGAGTTCCTTGTCATTATCCACCACAAAGCGAGTGATGAAATCAAATGGAGTTGATCTTGAATCAGATGACAATTCGAGGGGCGGCAAATGGATTGTTCCCATGGCGGCGTGATCTGCTGATTGACTGCCGATAATGAAAGAGGATGGTGCATGATATACTAAGAGTGCTGAATGTCCAATGCCAATGCTTCCCAATATCCAAGCTGCTGTGGATGCTAATGTATAGGCTTGATCCCGAAGAGTGATGCTTCCTGCTACATGCATTGCAAGTACATTGATATCATCTTGTTGCGTGGCATTGATAATAGATGCTTCTTTAAGATCAAATATCACTCCCGTCTCGAATGAACGCTGTGCGAACTCAGGTGTCATAATGAGCAATATCAATACGGCTATGCATGATAACACCATAATAAGGATAAAGATAACGCATATGGGTAATCGCCATGGTCCACCGGGTTCTAATGTATCCTCATTCTCTTGGCCATCCTGATTGTATGGGTCGTCATGATCCGTCGAGCCTTCCGGAACCGATATTGAACCATAATTGCCGTTCGCTCGAGTCTTATCTTTACGTTGTAAATGAGTTTGGTCATTGTCGTCTTGTTCAAATGCTGGATTGTGCACTGAAATGGAGGATGAGGAAGGTTCCCCAGTAGGGGTGCTACCACGGGAAGGCATAGTGAAAAGGCATGAAAGCTAGGTAACCAGAAAATCCCCCCACCATGGAGTAATTAACCTCCCGCTACTGCTGCTGCTGCTGCTGATGCAGTAACGTGCCCAGCAACAGTATCAAGGGACATTTTGCCATGACGATCACGAAAACAACCCCTACTATAAAGATGATATAATATGATTAAATGACATATCTATTATTCGTACTTACAACTATTGCTATTGAGACATCATACATCGTTGTGAGCGCATTGGAGACTTTGACTGGTGTTTATTACTTGGGTTGTGAGTGACTGATGATTGTGATGTTATATATGATAATCTGAATGAAACATAAAGCATTAAAATTGTCAACTGACGTTCTTGTTCTTGTGGGAATTGACAGAAATATTTGATCAGAGTAAAATAATCATTATCACATGTTGTTGCCCTTGACACACAACAAAATGACATTTGAAACATTTGAAAGCATAGCTCATACATCAAACTTAGTTACTATTTTATTACAAAATTGGATGGGATAGGAGATACAGATACATGATGCAACTAAAAAGAAATACAAACAGTGACACTTGTTTTATCCCATGCCATGTTTCTTCTTCTTCCTCCCTGGATGGGGCGCACCTTCTACCATACGTCGCGCGAGCACAAACACTCCTTCAGAGGAGACTACAATGTCTTTTAAAAGTAGATGAGCAACAACGATTCCTTTTGCTCAATAACTTGTAACTTACTTTGATGCATATCCGCCATACAATAACCACCCAGATTGGCTTGCCAGAAATAAAAGTCTGGAATAGGCGAACCACTTGAATGATGACTTTCCAAATCCCTCTGGTGCTTCAGGGCAAGTTGATGAAACTCTTGATCTCGCATCACACCCCATTCAGCATGATATTCCTTATTGGGATCCAATGGTGCTTGTTGTTCTGGTGTTATCGTGTCACCTTGTTGACCGTGGCTACTACCTAAAGTCCCGTTGATTTCTCCACCCGTAGTAGGGATACTGTTTAATGATGCTGGTACAAAGTTAGGACCTCCTCCTTGTCCAACAGCACTCATGGTGATATTAGTGGGTTCTGGTACTGATGCATGTTGAGATTGTGGAATGTTAGACCACGGTTGTGGCTGCATAGAAGATTGTGATGGATGATTGTAAGGTACATTGGATTGATGATGTGCTGGAGGTGGATATTGATTATCCAATGTCATATCAATGAGAATGAAGAGAGTGAGAGAAAGAGAGAAAGGCACAAGACGAAAGTAAACAAAGGAAGAAAAAAACAAAAGCATTACTTGAGCGAAACCGGCTCTTTTCGGATAAGTGTGTACTCGTAACTTTAACAATAAGATGGTACGTGATTTGCAAGTTGGCGATAGACTGGGAAAACAAATGAACCTTCTTTTTCTTTATTTGTTTGATCAAGGATATTATTATTGAGAAAGGTATGTTGCTCTTTGTTGCAGTTATTGGATCAAAGAACGAATATAATGAACAAGACTGAGTTGATTGTATTCACCTCGCCATAAACTAAAAACGATACGGAATAGTAGAAACGCGATCCATCCACCACAACCGATCCAAATGAACCAGTGGAAGATCACACTACGTTGCACGCTATTCGACGAAGTCTTTATGGTTTCCACTGCTAACGTATCTGATACAAGACGAGTGCGTTGTTGTTGCTTTCTTCTTCGTAGCGCATGGCTTCCAGTGGGATGATTCCGAAAGCTTGATTGTGACACGACCTGATCTTGCTGCTGCATTGCTTGCTCACAAGGACTCGAGACCGCCATTGTCATTGGTAAATGCCTTCGTAATCGAGACGGTCGCTTGCCAACGTCCATGATATTCTTTGATAGTAGCAATAGTTGAGGAGAAAAGAACAAGTCTTATAATGGAACGTGGCTGTTTACCCTCTCTCCTTTCTTGTCGTGTTATCTCGCCTATTCACTTATCCTCCCTATTACTCGCTCTATGGTTTCTTTGGTTTACGTTCAACTTTTATTATATACCTAAATCATTACGCAAGCAAGAGAAAAAACAACAATAACAGAATGTTGCAAGGGTGATGGATGGAGTGTTTGGCCTAAGGTTGAATGTGGGGAAGAAAGCATATGATGATGACATTGGAAACATAGATAGATCCTTGGAACAAAAACTAGATGAAGAAAGAAAGTGTGGGGTGCTTTTCGCTTTGCCAGAAAGTATCGTGGGTGAGATTAAACAAAAAAGAGTGACAGAGGATCAAAGCTAGCTTTCGGATATGCAATATTAAACTCATGGATATCAAAAGGAAACTGGTCTGCCTCGTCGGGGAATGCGTATATACATGCTGGATCAATAATCATGGCTTGTCGTTTACTTGAGATATGGACACCTTACACGCAAATGGCCATACTTTCCGCACCATGAGCTAGAGAAGAATGTATCAACATGCGTGCTGCACACACACACACATATTGCCTTACCATTGACCACCTGTCAAGTTTAACGGCTTGATTGACAGTGACATATTGCGTATAGATTGGAAGAGAAATTATTCATCTTTTGTGTGAATTCATGTATCTGCCTTTATATATCCATCCTCATCCCATCAAGTTTGGCTGCACCGTTATGTTAGCACGCCCTGATGTGTGCCCGTGCACATGGATTTATTTTATTTCCCCCATCTACTTTTTAACAACAGAGATCTTTCATCCCTCCCACATTACCAACGCCCCATCCCTAGCACTTAAAGAGATATTGGCTATGCATTGTCTCCACTTGCACTCCTTTGATATAAGTTCTCGTGATGTTTACCGTGCAATGTGCCGATGATGGTTGTGCTACCATGCATTGCATATTGCTGCCATTTTTGTGTACAACCAAGGTTGACAGCTCACGCTTGTGTTATAAAAGTATCAAGCTTCATGTTGTTCTTTTTGATGAACAGGATCAACATTGATAGCAGCACCTGTCAAACCACGCCATTCTGTTTTAAATAGGGTGTTTCCACCTCCTTTTTCAACACCCCATTAACCTTGTCAAGAGCGAACAGCAATCAGGAGCGGTGTGTGTATGAGGAAACAAATAACAACAGTGAAACGGAAACAACCCAAAAGGATGAAATCACTGCATACATGCGGTGATCACCGTTTCTGCAGCAACTTACAATGATGCACATTGACTACGGCACTTGTTGGATCTAGAATTGATATAGATTGCATCTTGAGCCAACCATGTCAGAACCCCAATTAGCGTGCGTTTTAACTGAAGCATCCATCATACATATATGCACAGCATGCGGGCGTATACCCATGTTCCCGATTTCTAGGTGCCAATGCTATGTACACACTTTTATTAAAACAATCCATCATACCACACTTTCGAGTATCATCATTATACAAACACGCATACCTTTCCGACATGTTGTATGTGCAGCGTAGCACGACTCTAGTGTTGTATTACTAAACTTGATAGCTATAACCGACATAACACCGTGATGTTTATCAGATATAGGAATTACTGGATGTTTCTAGCATTCGGCTGCACCGTTCCCTTTAAGGGGTACGCCGCCAACCGCAGCAACAGCTCCTCATGATCGATGTCTCTTGAAGGGAAAAAGGGGCCATGTCTCGAGACCTACCCCCCAAGATGCTATTATGGAATTTCACAGAACAATTAAATGACAACGAATAGAATCATTATCTTTTGTTGACAGCTGATATCTTGCGCCACAGATAATACTGTCCCGTGAAAAGTGTTAAAGCTACATGGTTTATGCGGAATATATTCTCATGTGCCCAAAGCGTGTTTTTGTATATGGCACGATCATCACGGGTTCAATCCTACATTGAATATGGTTTTTCAACCATGCATTTCAAGGATGGAACACTCGGTTAACAGCTTCTTTTACTATCAAATTTACCGATCCACAACCGGAAGTAGATGATCATCTGTCACTGCTGTACTTGTAATTTCTCACCCTAATGGTAGCCTATGCTAAGCCATGTGCTTTTTTCACAAGACATATCAAAAGAACCATTGGTATTATTACAAAAAAACTTGAAAGGTCACGCTTTCTTATGTTCATGTCAAAAATGACGTGGTGATGACCCATGACAACTTGGATGCAGCTCTCCCTCCCTATCCATAATACCAATCGTTTCACAATTTCATTTCTTTTTGCATCACATTCTAAAACGTTAAATCCCACCCAACTTTCGGATAAGGTGGCGTGTGATCTCCAGGCCAAAGTAAAAGTTAAATTTGATGATTGTCAATTTTGATCAAGCTGCTGTTCCCAGTTGATATAACAAGTTCCTTCAGGTTGCATAATCACATCGGCACGAACGCAGCCTTTAAGAATCAAATGGTGCATTCATCTCATAGTACAGTATGTAATGTACGAGTTCATTGATCCTATGGCACGTATTATAAAGAGCGTTCAAAGACGCGTAATTTCTCTCATACGAAGCGCATCCATAGTATTATCTCATGTGCTTTCTCAATCATGCAAGCGTATTTTAAACACCCCCAAATAAAGGCACAATGAATAAAGATTATAACAACAATAATACACATATATACATTCTTTTTTTTCTTTGATGAATCACTTTTCCTTATGAACAATAGTTGTATTTGATATCCATTCATCATCGATAGTGTTTCGTTTCCTTTTGATACGATCCTTGATTTGTCTTTTTTGCTTTGCATAACGTGCCAGAGCATGGAATAGTTCCTGTCGATCTTGTTCAAATTCTTGAAGTTTCAAATCCTTCCATCCATGATGCCTTGGACACGGCATGTTTCGACATGTGCTGAACACTGGTACATGGTTGCTTGCGAATTTGAGCACGATTTCATTATCGTCATCAATGGTCATGTCGTTGACTTGCTGCCATACATCGTCGGTCCAATGAAGCCGAGTGTCAAGACCACAGTCATCTCCATGATGATGTTGAATGATGAGCTTGAGGAACCTTGTTCGTTGATTCATGATGGTGATTTGATCTCGTATCCGACGCCATGCTTTCGTTAATTGGGATAATCGTGACATGTCATTCTTGACCAGTTGATTCAATCGAGCACGTCGTTGTCGTTGTGTCAACATGTCGGTATAACTTTGTTCATCCGAGTGACCACGTCGTTCTGCCAATTCTACGCGTGCACGTGCCACCTGTAATCCACAAGTGTCACTGCAGTATTTCGATACTCTCCCTTGGTGTGAACTGATACGTGCTGCTTTGGGACATGCTGGATTCACGCATTTCGGTTTCCACGATGTCATCTTGCCAGTTGCTGCATTGTTTGTGTAACATGATGAGTGCTACCATTGTTGATCATTTATGACACACACACACACACATACCTTGTGCACAATCTGTACAAAAATACAAGTCGATAAATTCGCCTTCCTTTTCACTGATACCAATGCATTCGCCATGGAACCATTGATCACATCGATCACATGCAATCATAAACCGTGGCACATCGTATGGCTTACGACAAATACAATAAAGCACTTGATCGTCATTACTCTTGGCACCCATATGTCGTAAACTGTTTCTCCTACTTCCTTTAGCAGCAGCCATAGCAGCTGCTACAATGGATTCGCCTGTTCTGGGTCTACCATTCACTCGTGATGCATCTACCCAAGAAGGTGCTGAATTCGGTCTCGTCATACTTGCTGGAGGTCGTCCACGCTTTGATTTTTTGGGAGCAGGCTAAATTGAAACACAGGGTCAATCTTTATCATTGTACATGTCTCTTATTTGTAACACATACCCGATCATCTTCTTCCCATGAAAGCCGTCTTGATGTAGTAGTAGTAGCAAGACGTGGTTTTACTGACTAGAATCCTTGGTTAAAAAGTGGGTCGAAAAAGATATAAAAAAAACTCACCTCCTCATTTCTGATGACTTGTCCATTTGTGGTAGGTGAATGCATCTTCCCCTTGCTGATCCAATGTTGGACTTTTTTAAGTGGTTTCATTTTAGAAAGTGATACTGAAGGAACGGATAATGATGATGGTGGTGGTGCTGTAGAGCCGGGTATATTGCAAGTAGTAATAGTTGTAGTAGTAGTTGTAGTAGTAGTAATAGATGGCTGTGATAGCAATGGCATGGATATTCGTCGTTCAGTTGATGTCTTGGCATGGTTGCTATATGGATCGATCGGCTTTCTTGATCCATTCTCTATCATATCCTCCTCTTGACTCGGTGGTGATGATGAACTCTCTTTTGTTGAATAATAATAATCAGTGGTCTTTGTATCATGCGAGCTTGTTGGAGTCGGAGGATAAGAAACTCTCCTTTCTTTCTGTTGCTGCTGCTGCTGCTGTCGCTGGGCCTGCTGTGGTGATGGTTGGTAGCGGGGTGTTGCTGTAGTCATGGGCAACATGGTAGTACCATTGCTGGATGTTGTTTCTGATACTGATGGAAGAGCATTCTTGGTCAATGTGGGTTGAGTTGTATCTTTGCTGATGCGTTTCCGTAAAGGTAGATGCTTCGCATTGGTAACTGCTGGAGATTGTCGAGAGTGGCCATTTTGTGAAGCGATTGAAAACTTTGTGGGTGTGGAAGATTGAGAGAAAAACATGCTGTCCAATCTTTTGGTTTGGTTGCCATGAGTGGAGTGGGATGAGGACTTGGATGGTGATGGATGGTGGGGTTGCTCTAAATCTGGCGGAGGAGAAAGGCCATGTGCAGTATGCCGATCAGAAGGTGTATTCAATGCTTGTGGACGAGCTGGCATATAAAGGCAAGCCAGAAAACTTTCCGGATTGGAAGAGAAAATAAGAAAAAAGGATAAGAAACCAAGAAGTACACCTTATTCACTTACTGGGCTCTTATTAGTTGCAAAGCCCGCTCGTTGTCGCTAGGGAAAATCTGCACATCTAGTCAACGTAGAGTATGCAAGCATGCATTATACATATATCTTCATCATCTCGATCCTTGGTGTTTTCAATTCTAAACAATTTGATAAATAAGCCTTGGTACCATGGCATCACTGCCCCAGTTATCTCTTAGCATTGTATAAGTGACATTGAACATAAAGTTAGTTTTATATCCACTAGACAACCATGCTATGCCAAAATTGTTCCACAAGTCATTGATTTTTTAACACAATAAACCTATGCTTCATTCACCGTTACCATCCCTTTGTCCGCTTATGTCACAATGAAAAATCGTGTATTTTGGTGTCTATTTTATGGCAGTATGCATCCTTCTTCAGTACCACGTGTATCAAACATATCGAATACAATATGTTTGTTCTCACAAAGGCACGACACTCGATAATGCAGCTGCTGAAATTAGAGTGTTTCTCCTATGAGACACATTCATTGTTAGAGGAGGAAACTGTGAGAGAGTGCTATGAGGAACCTATGCAAATGACTTATAGCATGGTGCCTTGATGGAAACAAAAAGACAAGTGTAACATCCAAAAGCATGTCAGCAAAGGTGACGATACCATCCGTGCTCAAACAATTGATATACAAAAAGGAAAAGATGGTCATGTATCAAGAAACTGAATGCATTATTTATTGCATTTCCAGAAAAAGTACTGTTGCATGATGGGAGATCGCTGCATATATAACTGCACAGATAAGTCTTAGTCTAACACTTTATTGAGAAGGATCCATTCGGGGGACAATGCATGCAAATGCTAATATGTAATGCGCCCTATCGCTCGTAGCACGACGATATACGTCTTGAACATTCTATGAATGTTGGTGAGATATCTTGTAATCAAGCACTATGATTGGTTAAATTACCATGAGCGCCTTTGATGAATGCGAGTACCACATTCCATTGGTTGCCCTTGTTGCTTCTTTCAATATGAACGGTGTCAAACTAATCACCCACTGGTGTCCTTCCAACATTCTTGCTACGGATTTCAAGGGACGGAATTATTGCTTAATCCTATTGAATCAGCCCATTCAACAATTGGAGCGGTTTCATCGACTGTGGATAAACGGTACAGCTCCCCGATACACTCTCACACCCACCACAGCTTATACTGATTTTTCACACACTCTTAGCCAGTATACGTTATTGTGCTGACGGCGCTGCTAACCGACTTTATGATGCATTCAGCCATGATGAACAAAAGCGCGAATTGTTTGTTACACTTAATCGGTACTTTTAATGCTTCATTACTCATTCGTATGTAATACTGTAGCTATGTACCTGATGAAATTGCTGGCGATTTGGATTCTTTAAGAGATGATGTTCGTGAATATTATGAGAAAAGGGTAATGTATTTGTGGGCATTGTATGTGTATCATTCCATGTTAATAATCATGTCAAGGTAGAATGTCAAAGTGACGCATTATGAAGAACAAATGTCGACAGACTTTGAGAAATGTATACGATCACTCCAGGAAAGAGAAGAGCAATTGGATAAGATGGTTCGTATGGATGCATCACATCTTTGTATCACACAATGTTGGGGTAACCCCGGTGATGAATGATTCTCATATCTATTTTTTCCTTTTGACATAGTACGACATTGTTGCAGCACCTACTTTGAGTGGTCGATTTGATCAAATCATCTCCAACATCAATACTCTGTACAAGCTCAAGGACCAAGTGGAACGACGGGCTGTGCTTGTGAGCCATGAAAACCTTACTGTATTGCTGGATAAGGTAAAAAGAACGCAAGTTCACGGATCTCCCAGCATCTCACATGAGACGTTGTACTCACACCGGGGTTACGGCCCGTTAACCAATTAGGGGACACATCAGATTCATTGTCAGCCAGAATATGAAGGTAACTTTAAATGGGTACCAGAATTGGGGGTGGGGGAGGAATACGAGACGAGACAATTTGACTTTTTGCATTGTTTAGGACCAACTTGTGGAATAATCCCCATGGGTGTTCCAGCCACACTTACAACGCGTGGCCTTGAATGGAATTTAGGTATAATTGATATAGCTCTTGGCTTGTGCATGCATCCATCAATTGACACTTGCCCTTTCTAGATAATCACGAGTGTTTCTTTGGAGGTATGGTGAGTACTTCCAATCGAATTGCCAAGGATATAATTGAAATCGAAACGAACTCTCCTGTGGTGTGGACAATTGAGATCAAAGAACCAAATTAGAAAATGAGACAATGTTACTCCATCAGGGGTGATTATATTAAAAGGAAATGACAAATGTTATCAACAAGAATTAGCGGGGTATTAGGTTGTCATATGATGGTTCATAGTTTATATGTGTGTGTGTGTGTGTGTCATATGGTTTTCTATCCCCACACAATGACGAATAGATGTAGTATAACCATGTCTCCACACGAAAGATCTACATCTCGCTCGTATACGTCCGGGGAAAGAATGGATAAAGCCAAACAGGGAAATGCGTGTGAAAAGAAACCCAATCTTGCCTTTCACCTTTTCAGACTCAGGATGGTGCCTGCTCGGGCGGGATTCAATACCAGTGAGAACGCTTTGCTTCATATCTTTTATACTTTTCCCACATACTCATGAGTCAGTTGCAAACTGTACCGCCATCCACAGATGATTGCTGTTTGCTACGAACAAATCTTGGCAAGACATATCGTCCTCAAGCTGAGGATATTCTAGGCGATGAACACCTTCTCGATCTTTTTCGCATTGTTAAGCAAGTGCTGCAAAAGAAGCGGGATCCCGAGAGCCTTGCTAGACTTTTCTTTTGTGTTTCATATGCACTTGGTGATGAAGTCAAGTTTTACAAGCCTGTTCATGAAAGCAAACTTATATTCGATGATCGTAAGCTGGGTGTCAATACTGTTCGGTTACCGAGTGCAAGCACTTGTTGTGGTGGTGGTCATAGCAACAATAGCACAACTGGTAGTGCAGCAACACCTTCATCGTGCTCTGTGACAGCATCAGTAACACCGGCAGCACCACCATCAGCAGCATGTGGTATCCCTGGTAGTAATAACAGCACAGTTGCAGATATGGCACCACAACATAAATGGCCAGATACAGCTTCACTTTCATCGACATCCTCTTCAACAGGACCAGGATCCCCATTAGCAAGACTTCTTTCAGTATCTTATCTTACCAACAATCCACCCACTTCTTCTTCTCCTGCATCGTCGCACAATAGTCATACTCACACGGAAAAACTTTCCACTGACGACACTTCGACTGATCCATATACAGTTCGTCCTTACACCAATTTTCGACCTAGTTATCCAAGCACATCTGATCCTACAGCAGCAACAGCAGCAGCATCCTCTTCAGCAGCATCCGTTACTTCTATCTCGAGACAAAGTGAAGCTCGTTACACTCCTCTTCACCATCATCAACAACAACATCCTCCCAATCATCCTCATTCACTCGATATTGCTCCACTTCCTGCTGATCCTTCACATCAAACAAACGAATATGTCATGGAACCGAAACAACGTGGCTTTTATTATCAAGATGGTCGGATATCTCGCGAACCCATGTTATTGCAACGTTATGCTGAACATGGTGTATTGACTCAAGCTTCTTTGATGCGTAAACGTAAACGTCAAAATGGTGATCCACCTTCTTCTGAGCTTATGACTCCACCTCCTGTGCCAACCAAGAAACCAAAAATACCCCATCGGCATGGCGAATTTGAACAAAGACGTAAGTTGATATATTATTGATAAGCGCTTGGTACTCATGATCATTATAGGTGATGATATAATCAATCGATTGCGTAGCATTACAATGACGGATCTTGAGCAAAAAGCAGAACGCCTTCCATCAGAGTATTCACTTGCTATTGAAACGGTGCCTCCTATCTCTGCAGTTCCAGAATCACTTACACCTGAACAAGCTGCCGAATTATTGGGTCCTTCACTACGTATCCTTACCAATCATTCCAATATGAAACCACATCTCGACAATGGCATGAATCAAAACGGCATTTATTACAATACGGATTATTTTCGACTGTATCTGGCGTTTGAACAATTTCAAAACACATTTGCAGCCTTGTTTCCAAATCAAGTCGTCAAGTTACCTGAATGGACCAGTGATGGATATGTGGATATGCCTGGTACTGGCGAAAGAGATCGTGACAGAGATCGTAATGCCAATATGAAAGCCTATCGAAGTTGGATCGAACCCCTGTTGACTGAAACCAATTGGGCAGCTTTTCGTCGTAATATTGTTGTGGGTGAACGAATGATGCAATTATGCAAAGTGGTTGGCCAAGGTGTATTACTCATGACCAAGGAATTGAGTGGATCCAAGCTTCATTTGACATTTACCAACAATGAATGGGATGAATTTATCACGGGACTCAGTTCAGCACGATGGGATCAAACCATTCAATGGGAAAATAATGGCCATCCTTCACCACCACCCACTTCTCCATTTGCTCACAAGTCCGTCTTGGTAGTGGAGTTACGGCAGAAATTCTTGACATGTTACTGGTTCCATGAAGAAGGTCGAATCGTCACTAGTGACACTCGAAGAGCAGCCATCATGACCCATTCGTCATCATCGTCATCATCAACAACATCATCATCCACATAAATAAAAAAAAAAGATCCCATCGACAAACGCACACACACACACACACCATACGCTTCCAAAATCACAATACATCTTCCATTGAAAGGCTACTCATGCACAACAACACTCACACATACACACACACATGCTCTACGCAAGGGACCCGAGGGACCGTGGTAATAGCACTAGTAGTAGTAGTAGTAG
The DNA here is from genome assembly GCA_025094155.1 of Lichtheimia hyalospora FSU 10163. Classification (NCBI taxonomy): domain Eukaryota; kingdom Fungi; phylum Mucoromycota; class Mucoromycetes; order Mucorales; family Lichtheimiaceae; genus Lichtheimia; species Lichtheimia hyalospora. The sequence continues at coordinate 222,416 of PTRB01000005.1, forward strand.
TAGTAGTTGCCGGCAGGATAGCCACTTTGTATTTATATTCCTTCCATTCTGGAAACATCCATATCATTGTTTAATTATATCGTGAGAGAGATACAGCTATAGCAGGAATACATGAAATCATACATAACCTTATATATACAAGATAAAAAAAAAAGAGTGGTACATACACACATGTCAGTGACAGCAACAATCATGAAAGAGTTAAAGTGAGAAAACGAGTGAATACTACAGTTGAATTGGAATGATCTTAAGCATCGAGCAACAATGAGCGGATGGGTGGAAGTGTCGGACGAGAAAGGCATGTTTGCATATGCATAGCAGTAGTAGTATCACCATGATTTATCTTTGTCTTGTGATCAAGCATGTGTAACGGTGCGAGCAGAATAGGTTGGTGTTGTTGCTGTGGTGGTGGTGGTGGTGGTGGTGGCAACATGAAAGGAACGGGAAGCATGGATCGATCCGTAGGTGTCATCAAAGCATCATTACCATAATCCGAATCAGAATAGCTGGAATAAGGTGTTAATGGCGATACGCCTTCTACTGCTGCTGCTCGGCACTCGAGACAATCATAACAACACATGGGCATCGAAGGTGATGGTGGGTAATAAAGTACATGCTCTGATGGTAGAGGTTGTTTACGTTGGGTAATATGAATCCGTGTGTGTCGTGTCAACTCATCCGAACGTGAAAAGCGTTTTCCACAACCCAGATAATGGCAGGCATGTGGTTTTTCGCCTGTATGAGTCCTGATATGGCGTGTTTGGTGCTCCAACCTAAAAAATGCTTTGGGACACAGGGGACATGGATATGACCGTGTTGCATTTCTGTTGTGCCTTTTCCGGGTTGCGGGCATATTAGGGTAGAAAAAACCAAGCAAATGCTTAGCAGCGTATGGTGTGACAAGTGAAAAAAAAAATGTACTAGAGAAAAAGAATTGCCAATGAATAATGACATCTTGTGCCTTATTTTATCCTAGTCATTCGAGTCGATTGTCTATCTATACATAACCTTGCACGGGATGAATGCACCAATAGACGTGATAGCAGAATTAGATATGGAGTTGGAAGGGGAGAAAGGTAGTGGCGAAAAAAAGGGGTGAGCAACCAAGGGCATATCTGCAGATTCAACATGTTAAAGACTTTAGAGCGAATCATCCCGCCTCTCTTTTATCGATCTAATATGATGTTGTCCTTTTATCCCACATCGCATGTAGTATCATTGTGTTACTCTATATCACAAGAAGAAGCAAGAAAAACACAATGAATATATATGCCATGCTCGATCCATAAACTTGAAATGACTAGCATGGCCCTTTAAGGGGGAATAATGTACATGCGGGGTCGAATGTGAAATGTATCGGTACCAATCAAGTGATAATGCAAAGTCCCAGTCTTGCCGCATCAAGATATAACACTACATATCGCAGCATTGTTTTGCAAGAATACGGACAATGGGACAACAAAGACCGCCATTCATAATGTAAGCATGGCATACTCTCGCTGATATTTCCAACTACAGTATTACAAGACTTGATATCGAGTAATATAAAGCTAAATTGGGTATTTTGCAGTAGTCAATCCCGTTTGTTATCTCTAAACCTTAAGCATCCACAACCGAAGAGGGGATCGGAACGCAATGACAAATATAATCATCACTTTTGCTTATCTTTGACGCATTGTATTACACATGTTCTCCTGAATTTCCCTTCTTAGAAATCAAGATAACCAACCATGAAGCTTCCCTTCTTTATGCATTATGGTATTTTTTCAGTGATATATATGGGATCATTTGGTAATGGTAATTAACACTCTACTGATAAGCAGTATCATATGATGTATATGAGTCTCTAATACTAGGACCGATCTATCAATTATCATTTATCATGTTGCTGTGACATGTATGCTATGGTATCTCTCAAACACCCAATAGTTTTCGTATACAGATTGGTTTATTTGACATAGGCTTATTGCGGGAATTTGACATCATGCATGATGATACACGCAGGTTACTTTAATCTTCCATTTCCTCATCCATTGATTCCTACATGATGGTTCCTTTAGTATCATCAAGAACTCGAATATCATGCATTTTTTTCTATACCTTTGCCAATCTTTCAGCTTCGCGTTGGATATCTGCAGGTACAAATTGATGCTTGTACTTGGATTCGGCACAAATCCAGCTCAATTCGAGTTCAAATTCCTTATCCTTGGCGTCATCGTGACATGTGTAGATGCTATCAACAAATATAAGCTCGATTGAACCCTTCTCCTCCAATAATAACTTACATGCGTGTGATAGCATTGACAGCTTCACGCACTGTCATGTTTTCCAAATCAAGCTTCTCAATCTCAGTCTTGGCCACCGATTTACCCTTGCCAGCTGCACAACCGTGGTATCCCTGTAATATTTTTTGTCACCATGATCAATATGCAACTTTCTCTCGCCCATTTTTTTTTCTTACCCAGTATACACCCGAAGGTTCAATCATGTACAATGTAGGTTCGCCATCTGATACAGCACCCAAAATGGTTGCACATCCAAAAGGTCGAACGCTTGAATAAAGAGTATAAGCGGATACATATTGACCCAAACGATCAGCAATAGTCTTGCCGGGAATAGGTTGACGATAAATATCTCTCCAGGCTGAAGCTTCATCACGAGCTCGCTTGACCAAATGTCGACCATCGGCTATTAAGCCTGCAGATGCCTGTATTGAAATATATCAATGAAACATGATAGCCACGCTGATTCTATCTATTACTCACGAGACCAATATGCAAGTCGGCACTCTGGATTCGACGGTTGGCTCCAGGTACAAGGAGCTTTGACTGTACCAACTTTTCGACTGCGAGAACAACACCATCCTTGACTCGTAAACCAACGGCAGTGCTATGATATTACACATGGGTCAATGGCCATGGCAACGGGGATGGCAAGTCAATGTGCTTACCCGCTATTGTCGACAGCCTTATTTGCATATTCGACTTGGAACACGCGTCCATCAGGAGAGTACGTGGATACTGCAAGATCATACTTGAAATATGACGATCGGGTCAGCATCAATCAAGGTCATGTTTACGTCGAGTGTAAATGCTTACGCCAGTGCCAATGGATGTCATTATGGATATACAACTAAAAGTGTGAAAGAAGCTGTTACGTGTGCATTGCCTACCTCAGCAACTCAACCCTTCCTAGCGGTCGCAGAATTTTGCAATGCCCTGTTCACAACAAGCACGTATACAACATAGACTTTATCATCTTGATCAACCGTACAATGCTGTGATGTAGATATTGATTAGTGAACAGATCCTATTTCCTTTATTATCTTCTTAATACAATCACCCTGTCCAAAGCACATGTTGACCTATCAAGTTTTCTCATGTTGTATTACATCTTTTGTTCATGTACTCAGCACAAAGTCGAATTCAATGGGTGTTTTTTAATGTGAATAACGAACTGTTGTATTATAAATGCGGTTGTCATGGAACTCTTGAAATATTCTGGATGGCAGTAAATGAAACGGATACAACGCAAATGGCTGCAAAGACCGCTCCTCCACTTTGACCACCACCACACTTTCTATGGGACATTCAACAGATAACGATTCACGTCAGCAAGCATCTGCATCAACGTCATATCAACATGAACGAACTGAACAAGAAAAGGAAACGGCATTCATTGAAGAAATGATAAACAGCACCACGTACATGACACCCAGTATGTCAATTGATCACGATCGTCTACAAGGCCATGGAACTCAACTTTTATTGAATAGAGGAACTATTGGAACGAGTGGATGGTACAAGTTTCGAACGTTGGGTGATATATAATGAGCGAGCAAACAAGATGGATGATGAGATTATCAAAGCAAAGGACAAGTAAGTGAATCGACTTTATGCTATCCTGATCACTCATTTCCTTCAAGACTTTATGCCGAGAAACTCAAACAGTTCAAGCAAGAGCTAAGCGAATTGGAAGAAGGAACACATGCAACATTACGTGAAAACTTGAAGGCGTTAGAACATGAACGGGATCAGCAACTTTTCCGCATCAATACCATAGCACAAACACGAGTGAAACACGTGGACAATCAATACGAGTTGGAGCGGTCCATGGCCCAAGAAGAATTAGATGTATGTTGTGGTGATATCCCTAGGAATTCATACACCAACATTGCAACTTTATATAGACCGGCAAACGACACTTGAGGAACGCATGGAAAGCATACATTGACGACAAGAATGGTAATGAATTTATTCTTCAAAGTGGAGGAAAAACAAACAGTAACTGGTCCTACAGCAGGTGTTTCTACAGAAGAATTCTTGCCAAAGAGGAAACGAAAGGAATCGAGTCCACGACCTGTCTTGGAGATATTGAAGGATAAAATCGGAATGATGAATTCAGTCACCAATCGACGACAAGCTGCCGATCATATCCTTTTTTTTATATACAACTGTTTCATGCCATTGTCGTGATACCATCCATATCCTTAACTTATTCTACGCATGAGAGTGAAAAAGGATCGCGATAGATTATCCAACTCGCTCGACACACGTGATGAAAATGAGCTCCACACGGATCTTCTTGTCATGCGAAAGGTGAATCATGATCCTACACACACTCTCATTCATGGTCATATACTCATATCGAATACAGATTGTTGATACTCATGAAGGATACCAGCGATCGAGAAAACCAACATCAACACCATCGTCATCAACAACACCCTCATCAAAACGTCATCAACATGATACCAATGCCAACTCGATTCGCCGATCTTGATTGTACAAGATTGTTGTGCGCTGTTGCATATATTCTGTGTAACCAAGGGCAAGCACGCACAACGCCCTATGACTAGAGTACACTGCATGATAGGATCTTTCCATAGCCCATCGATAAGCATTATGCAAAACACATGCATCAATCATCCATACCCTTCTTTCCTCCTCATCTACTTATAAACCATGCATTGGACACACTAGAAAAGGACAAAGAACCACCGTGAGATTGTGGAATGTAACTTGTAACGTGTTTTCTGGAGCCGCTATAGTGGAACAATCTCGAAAGCGGGATAGTGTTGAATGGATAACAATGATCGATAATATTCCAAAGAGATGAGAGTGTATGGGATATGCATGACGCATTTATTTCTATGCGATTTAAAATGATCCGATAAGGATGGATAAGAATAAATCAAGGCATGATGAGCATTGAACTAATGCAAGAGAAAGAGAGAGAGAGAGAGAGAACTTGTATAAGCGTGTAAAAGGAGTGTTATCTGAGGTCCCTGGATCATTTTCAATGTGTGTCAATCCCAACCCTAACGTCATTGATATAATCAATCGATATCGCACAGTGTTGTATGATAAGCACGTGCAGAAAAAGAGAGACCAAGGAGCTTTATTTTTTTTTCTGCAAGTGAACATTGGTAGAAGCTTGGACGACGTATCAATACATGATCAAGTTGGGGGACAAGCGTCGGAGATATATTGATTAGACAACTTTTCCGAGACCAAGGACGAGAACAGGCCCACAGACCTATTGTAATAGCATGAACGAACGGGCCGCCTTTGTTCTCCTCCCCACACCCACCCCCCATGGGGTGAGCATTGATAACACCTAACAATAAAACCATACTAATGATTCTTTGAATGTCAAGCATCTAAAGAGTCATGATCGATGCATATCAAAGACATATCGGGTGTATATATGTGCGTGTGTCCAGCCATCTTGAAATACGTCATGAACCTTGTTTCGGCGGGGACCTGTCAGGGGTAAGGTGGCAAGGAAAAAGGTAATGATGGGGACAAGTGTTCTTTTGTGTACCCCCAGATCGGAGTGAATTCTATATAATCTTGAACTTATCTTGGACCATCGACCACTGTCGTTTCTCTTTTGTACTTTTACTCATTTCGCAATGGTTTCTGACGTCAAGGTCCAAGTCTTTACTGATTTCGACGGTACTCTTTCTCTTGATGGTAGGTTTCTTTTATGCCATTGTTCTTTGCATTTTTATAAACACTTTATTTTCTTTACTTAGATACCGGTCTTATGTTGATTGATGATCATCGATCGCTTGGTCCTGAGCGTCGTCGTGAGCTTGAACATCAGATTCTCACTGATAAGATCACTTATAGGTAAAAAAAAGCTCATGAGTTTCTATAGTAATTCACAAGCTAATGTGATATTTATTCAGACAAGGTTTGACTGAAATGTGGGCTGCTGTTCACATTAGCTGGGACGAAGCTTGGAAGGAATACTTGGATCGTGAGTACTTTATTCTTGCAAGGATGGACTTTTATATTGACATAATGATCCGTTTGATAAGATTGCCGTATTGATCCTGGTTTCCCTGCTTTCAACGATTACTGCCGTGAAAAGAACTTCCCCGTGACCATCATCAGCAGGTAAGAGAGAAAAGGTGTGGATCCATGGATATCGATCACTTAACTTTATCTTCTTGCAGTGGTCTCTATCCTCTTCTTGAAAAGATTATGAGCAATTTCTTGGGAGACAAGGCAAAGGATATCAAGATTGTGTCCAACAATGCTACTGTTGAAGATCGCAACTGGAAGATCGAATATAGAGATGACAGTGAATACGGTAACGACAAGTCGCGTAGTAAGTGTCAATGAAAGCATGGCTGTTGTTGTTGATAAAGTGTGAACTAACAACATGTTCATTAGCTTTGCAAACTGCTCGTGAAGCAGCATCGCCTGATACCATCTTTGTCTTTTGTGGAGATGGTGTTTCCGATATCTCAGCTGCTAAACATGCCGATGTCCTGTTTGCTCGCAAGGAACGCGACTTGGAAACTTACTGCAACATGCATAAGATTCCTTTCATTCCTTTCGAAACCTTTGATGAAGTACATGCTGTTGTGAAAAAGTTGGTGGATGGCAAGGCCAAGATTGAAAAGGACGAAAAGACTGGCTTCTGCAATGTCGTTGATGTGTAAATAGAGACTACCCAAACTACCCTTATCCTAAAAAAACCGAAATTTCCAATGATACAACCAACACGCTTACAGAATAGAAATGCTTTTATCTATGTTATTTGGCATATCTAATTGATATTATGGAATGCAATTACAAAGTGTGTGTGTGTGATTTGCTATAGATGCAATGGTTGGTATTTTACAAAGTCTTGACCTTGCCACGGAAATCATCCAATGACTTGTATCCCTTGGCGATCATGATTTCTTCCAATTCCTTCTTAACACGAGCAAAGAATTGAGGACCTTCTTCCTTGAGTTGAGTACCGATTTGAACGGCACTGGCACCAGCCAACACATGCAAGAAAGCTTCTTTACCAGAAGTAACACCACCTACACCAATGACTTGTTTTCCATTCTTGAGACGACGAGCAAAGGCATTGACATTGGCAAGTGCAGTGTTGAGAATCATTTGTCCACCAAGACCACCAAAACCATCCTTGGGCTTGATAGCGACAGTTTCGGTTTCAAAGTCGATAGCAAGACCGTTACCAACCGAGTTGACACATGTCACAAAGGCCAAATTATCGACGCTGTTGCAAATCTCGGCGACTTGATCAAAGTGAACGATATCAAAGTAAGGGGGAAGCTTGATACCAAAGGGTTTCTTAATAATAGGTGCCAAAGTACGAAGTGCCTTGGCCATGCCATCCATATCATAACCCAATTGTGGCTTGCCAGGAACATTAGGGCAGGAGAAGTTGACTTCGAGGATACAAGGGAGATCAGCTTCCACAAACTTGGTCACCATTTCGATATTATCTTCAAGTTTCAAACCAGACAACGAGATAAAGAGCGGCTTTTCATGACTGTAATCGTACTTTTTGGCATACTCGAGGTAATATTCATATCCTTCGTTTGGAAGACCCATCGAATTGATACTGCCATGTGGCAAAGGAAGATAACGTGGACTGGGGTTGCCTTGACGAGGTTCAAACGTGGCCGACTTGGTAATGAGCGAACCCGATTCACTGTTCAACAATTCCGTCAATTCGGCTTCTTGCTGACACCAGACACCTGAAGCATTAAAGAACAAGTTGGGAAGCTTGACACCCGCAATGGAAGTGGATAAATCAACAGACATGGTTGGAGAAAAAAGAGAACAAGGATTTTTGGTTGTGTTGACAACCAACCATATTTTCGACTTGTCGTATCTCCGATACAATGCGAGTTACTAGGTACCAAAGCTGTCAATGATCAGCACCAACTCAACTCTATGCATTCATGCTAGAATGATCCTTCAACCAAGCTTTATTCATCATCTTGACGTTCAGATCACATTATAATCAACGCATCCAGAACAATGCACCTGTATTAACAATATAGCTATCGTACACTAGTCAATGATCCTATCCTATGGAGATTCTCATACCCATGTGAGTGATTGATTGTCGAAAATCGAGAACAATCAAAACATCACGGATCATGTGTTGAGTACATAGATAGCTGGCAAAGCTGATAGAATGACAATGAAACTATTATATAAACCTGTATTCTCAAGAATGACCTTTTATTGTATAATGGAAAGTCTCTTAACTAATGTTCAAATTGTTGGGAAGATCTTGATAAAGCAAACAACTCATCCACATTGATTTCTTTCAAAGTGCTCATATTGGATGCAGACAAGCTTTCCCCGCACCCATGAATCTAACGATCAGCGCCATAGAGAAAGCATATACTTTGTTAATGAACTGATAAAAACCAGCACATCCATCCATGTCTCTATATGCAGTAATATAACGGTTCTAATATGTAATTTTCTCATGTACCGCTGATTAAGATTTCGATATTCACGCCATGCATGTAGTCTGAAAGAGCTGTGACATGATGTGAAAGACGTGTTCATAAGTATCCTCCAATGACATGCCTTTACACGCTACTGAGACATGGGATTTCCCAGTGTTCTTTTTCGTTCATTGTGGAAATATGTGTGGTTCAAGTACCAGCGGAATAAGTGGATTATCGAAAATACTGAGAGAGAGAGAGAACGAAAATACATTACAGGTCAAAGATAACGATAACGGGGTGATGAGGATAACCATATTCGTTGTACGGAGAATTTCGGAAAAACTACGTTCCTACGTGATCCTGATAAGTCGTCTCAAGATCCCGGCAACGTAACAAGAACGATAACTGGCTATAGGATGCGTTGATTTCCATGGCAGCTTCATATAGGGACCATCCTCCTTGTTTATTATGGCTAGCAGCAGTAGTATTAATAATAAAGTATGGGATACGGGTTACTTTATTTGAAAGAAACAATGACAATGCTATGAATCAAAGGGCTCCCATGGTATACTATCCATATACATACTTCCATAGCATCATAATGCATATAAACCCCACAAGTATCGGGTCGATGCCTGCATCCAAATGTTACACGGCTCTTTTACTTTCAGTCAACACGCAATGACAATCCCTCATGAAATAGCGAGTTGCATCTTTTCATATCTTTCGTTCGAGGAGCGTATCCGATTGACGGCCGTGTGCAAGCAATGGCAACATCTGTTACTCGATGCACCTGAAATGTGGAACTCGATATCGCATGAGCAGATGATTAGTATTGCCGATACGTTGACACCCTATCGACACTATATTCGACCGTCCTATGTGCGATCCTTGACACTATTAAAACCATGGGTTGAACCTGACGAGGAGGATGACGAAGACTTTATTCGAGAGATCAAGAATGCTTCGTTGGAAGAGGATGTGATGTTCCTGGAGCATTGTACGCATATTCAACAAAGTAAGCATCAATGGGTCCCTATTTCTTATCTCATGGACGAGCTGATTGATCTGACAAAGTTCACATTGATAGTTCGTATTGGTCTCGATCATGGATGAACAAGCTGTATACAATGGCACATGCTTCACTTGTCAATCTCACTATCCAATGCTCCGATCAAGATATTGCTAGTCGTGTATTGCATTTGGGATCCATACTGGAACAGTTTCCACTACTTGAACGCCTAAGTTTGACATGTCCAATCCTATTTCAACACTTGCAGGAACCACGCATCGCTTTATGGGACACTGATCACCAAGGAACGCATGATCGACTGGTGGATTTACATATTGACTTGTATGGCAACAAGAACACTTGGTTTTTACCTTTGGAGCATGCTGTGATGCACTTTCCACAATTAAGGCGACTCAGTATTCATCCACGTGATTACGATGAACCATCCAGGATCATTCAGGCATTGATGGATTATTGCATTTATATCGACACCATTTCAATCTTTGTTGAATCAGCAAATGATCCTCTGTATGCTGATGTATCACAGCACCCATTCTCCATGATCAAATCACATTATCAACAACATCATCAAGATTTAAGGCACTTGTTTCTTCAAGATACTGCTGCTCATCCTCATGTTGTCGGTCCCATCATTTACAAACACAGTTCCACTTTGGAGACACTTGCATTAAGGACATCCGATACAAACATTCACCAACTCCTTACTTCAATATCTCATGTGACCATGCCACAGTTACGTGCGATGCGATTACTGAACCAGTCATTATCATACGAACCATCTATATCCTATGCTGATGTCTACCACGCTTATGAATTATGTACATTATTCGCACGACATCCGCATCTTGAACGACTGGCAGTGCTGGATAATCCATCCTTTACAGATAGTCCATTACGAGCATTATGCTATCACCATCTCAGCTGCTTGGAGTTACAACGTTGTGATATCTCTCAAAAGGCTTTATTCCAATTCTTATCTACAAATGGTGGTGGTGGTGGTGCTCGATCTTGTCTAAGCAAACTTGTCTTGATTGATATTTCAGGTGTCACAGATGAAATACTTGATCTGATCAAGCAGCTTCCCAATCTCAACCATGTCACCATACTCAAGAACAGGATATCATTTTCAGCAGTCGTTTCTTTTCTGGAAGAAGAAAAGCGTGCTTTGGACACCAACCAGCGCAAGCGATATGACTTTATGGGTCTCGAATGCACCAAGAACCTTGGATATGAAACAGATTCTAGTTATACCACTGAGGATATACTGGCTATGTTAGATCTGGTAGCAACGATTTGGCATTTTCAATACCAAGAACAATAGATAGAACGCTATTTTACTGCTTTCGATAAAGTTGTTCTCCTTACTGCAACCATGTGCATCATTAACTCATTCTCTTCTCTTGTGGGTTACCATGGTTACTGTCAACGGGTGCACAAAAAGTACGCTCAAGTCACATGGCCATTCTATCACCTCTCTTCCCTTCTCCCGCAGCATAATGGCATTGAGCAAGATTGGTATACTTTCAACTCTCAAGTCGACCATGGTACAAGTTGGCTCATGACGGGTTTATAGTCTTTGTTACTGGCAACAAGAACAAGTTGGCCGAAGTGCAAGCTATTCTTTCTGGCGCAATCCAGCTTGAATCACGCAAAATCGATCGTACGTTTGTTTTATTTCGCTCGTCATGATCTGTCTAGTGCATCAGCTTACAAGGTTATAACAACAGTGCCTGAACTTCAAGGAACTACTGCTGATATTGCAAAGCAAAAGTGTAAAATGGCTGCAGAAATGGTATATAGCAACTGCCAGTAACCCACCTGTCAATCAGTTGCCCTGACATGGATACAATGTAGATTAATGGTCCCTGTATTACCGAGGATACATGCTTGTGTTTCAATGCCATGAATGGCCTTCCTGGACCTTACATGTAAGTCCAATGCAAGCAGATGTCAAGGATGAAACTGATAAAGGATGATAGCAAATGGTTCCTTGAATCGACGGGCCCTGAAGGTTTAGTCAAGATGCTCCAAGGCTTCGGTGATTACTCTGCCTATGCTTTGTGCACATTTGCTTATTGCCAAGGTCCTGGCCATGAACCCATTATCTTTGAAGGCAGAACGGAAGGCAAGATCGTTCTTCCTCGTGGTCCTAGAGATTTCGGATGGGATTGTGCTTTCCAACCGGATGGTTTTAATGAGACGTATGTAATCCATTGGCTTATCTTTTGTTCTTTTATTCATCTCTTTCTCTTTAGTTATGCCGAGATGGATAAAGCCATCAAAAATACCATTTCCCACCGATTCCGATCCATTGAAAAACTCAAGGCATTTTTGCAACAACAATAGATTGTAACTTTATAATAAAACAATAGCTTGTGTATGTAATTCTACTCCATGTGTGTATGTGTGACTTGGACCATCTTCAATGCGACCACTTTGTAGGCCGATAGCTTGTTTCTTTTTGTTTGATATGCCGTCTTCCTGCCAAGAAATCCGACAAGAGCTCATTGAGTGCATGCTCAAGTCCAATTGTGTATTGGTCAAGCGTAATACGGTCAAGGAATGCTTCAAGGCTGAGCACGCCGACGATGTCCCCACTGAATGTCAAAGCATACGCAAGAGTTTTGCCGAATGTCGTCGAGGAATGGTAACTGAAATGGTCAATCAAGGATCGATACAAGGTGACTCTAATACTATGCGTTGTTCTATTTTAGATTGATCCTCGCAAGCGTTTCCGTGGCAACGCTACGCAATAGTATAGCATTGTTGTCACTTTATTATTCCTCCCAACCCGCTCTCACATGATAATGATGCATGCTTTATCCCTTTTATTGCAAATGAAAAAAAAAAAATTAAAAATGCAAGATGGTTTTAATCATCCTCCTCAGCTTCTACTACAATGATATCTACTAATAATTCATCATGTTCTCCTGTACTGTACTTGACTGAGATGTTCAAGCGATCACGACCCCCATTGGCAGCCAATAACTTGCTGGGAGAATAAGATAAATGGTTCAAGAGTGCATTGACATCCTTCTGACTTGCATTATGCAATTCGATTGCTTTTCTATTGGAAGAGGACTGTGGTTGTTCGGTAATAGTGTTGTTGGTATCCAATGTGAGAGAGCCAAAGGCTACTTCAGCTGCGATGGTCACGTGCTCGACAACAGGGGGACCACCACGAACATAAATTCGATCCAGACCTTGGAATCTTCCTGGAGTAGGATGTTGTAGTGCACGACGTCGCATATCCAATGCATCCGATGGTAATACTGTAAAGGATGGCATGAAACGGTAAATGTAGGATCGTGGTCCCTGTAAGCGCATGGGTACAACACGTGATCCGGATGAGCTCAGAATGGCGTGAGAGTTGATGTCAGTATGTGGTACATCGAGATCAAAGAGTTGTAAAACGCGATCAATGATACTGCCTTGTTGGATGGGAAGATGATTGGTCATTTTGCCAAAGAGATGAATATTCCATGAATGAACCATGATCTTGGTACGTAACTCGTGCTCAGCCAATGGATTGGGTAAAAGGAATCGATTGATCTCGAGATAACTGGCTGGATATAACACTTCGCGAGGTAAAATATTGAACCCACCCATTTCTAATGCTGCTCGATGTTGTCGTACATAGGTTGTAATCGCCTTGGGTCCATGACAATTGAAACATTCTGGATCATAAGCATAAGCAGAGAATGCATCTTCACACATTTCACGGAAGAGTTTCCATCCACGTTTGAATCGTAATAATCCTTGTGGTAGATATAATCCTTCGTCATCCAATGTCCATTCTCGATCGCTGATGAGACTCGAGTAATCGGATCCAATAAATTCCATTTCAGAGTCGGGTGGTACACGAATCCATAATGCATCCATATCCATATAAGTGCCACCATAGTTGTAGAGCAATAAGCAACGAATGTAATCAGTGAGATGCCAGTAAAAGAACTTTCCTTCAGACCAGCGATCCCATTCTCGTAACCAATCCTCAGTACCAGGTCCAAAGTACCAATTCCAACTGAGCAAGTTCTCCTTGTTAAAGTGCACCACATGAATATTGTAGCCGTACTGTCGATATTCGTCAAAGAAATCCGTTGGTAATGTGTTGGTAATCATGAAAATGATAGCTTGGGGTTCATGCACCCACACCAATTCCAATGCACGCCAATGTCGCTCGGTAAATGTGGATGGATCACTTGTCCAACACACCCAGTATAATAAATGCCATTGATCCGTATCAGAGTATACACTGGTTCGTTGTGAAAGAACACCATCAATGATCCATGCATCGTTTTCTCCAAGTACAGATGGTTCCAATTCATCTCTCACTTTTGATCCAGACACCTTGAGATAGCTAGGTTGCTTGCTCATAGTAATACCGCGAAACTCGTCACATGCCAAATTCTTGGCTCTCCAATCGTCTCGTTTATCATGGCATGGATAACATACACCGCATATCCCAGTATCCAGACCAGTGCATTGTGCTTTTCCACTGACAACATTTTCATACATGATAGCCATGTCACCCAGTCGAGCATCGTTGAACCGTTTTGTGATTTGTGTTGCTTCACAAGCGTCACCGTCTTGAATACGAGAATCGTGAATGATGGAAATATCATATCCAAATAGCCAAATGCCAAGATTGCGATCATCGGCTGCGACAAATCGTTGAGGAGTTTCGATGCCCACGATCCAATCCACAATGTCACGTGAGAGAGTGTACATGACGCCAGAAGTATAAGGTGGGAGAATCGGTAATGGATAATCAGTGTTCATACTCTTGTCAGCTCCAAATGCATCAGGTGGCATATTTCTAGTAACAAATCCACATGAATCCCTGATGTCTCTGCTATCCAAATTTATCAATTTACCTATACACAAGTCCTCGCCAATATTCGTTTTGCTTTCCCAGGGTCTTTAATTCATCCTGTACAACATCCCATCTAACAAAGACATTGTCGTCCGTTTTGACAAGATAATCATATTGCATTTCACGTGACCATCGCATTGCTTGATATAACTTTCTGCTGTTGTGCACTTGAGGATCAGCTGCAGGAACCACCAACATGTCGTGATAAGAGGATGATTCCTGTTCAATCTTTGGACCCATGGTCATTTGTGAGTGAGCGGAAGGTGGTTGACCAAGTACAAATCGATAAGCAATGTGTTGATTGTCGAGTAACTTGAGAGAGGATTGTCGTAACATCTTTCGTCGTTCATAGGCTTGATTGGACCATGATGATAGAATAAGAATGACAACCGACGTACTTGCACCTGCATGGATGACATGATCCAGGCCAAAGGGTTGTTGCATCAGTTGCGATGTTTGGTATTCGAGTCGATCCATTTGTTGCAGGGCGACAAACATGGTGAGAAAGGTGACGATGGATAATGGTAAAACAAGTACTTTGACAGCGGTTGATTTGAGATTGATGCGTGGACTTTGTACATCCTCAGCCTTGCGGTGATACTTGGGATTGGTGCCAAAGCATAACTTGAGTATATTGCAAACCAACAGAATAAAACAAATGGTCATCCATATGGCAATGGGCTGATCGCGTTCCAACTTTGAACTGACAAATGCCGAGATTGACCCATTGATAACCGTCAACGTAATAACTCGTACAATGGCATTGCTGATCTCATAGTGGTACAACCAACGACGCATCATGCTGGTCGTGAGGATCCAGGTCCAGTAACCAGCGAGTGCACACTAGATTGAAAATAAATAAATGGTCGTGTCATGGCATAAAGAAGCGTAGCGTACCCAAAAGTTGGCAATCCAAAAGTCGCTTTGGGTGCTCTTCAAGATCAAGGCACCGCCTGAATCGCGGATGGGGACATTGTAAGCGGATCGAGTATTATGATAGGCACCGAGTAAGGAAGGAAGTAGACTTAGAGTACGTAGAAGGATTAGGGGAAGATGATATCGACGAGGGACGTTAAGACTTGATAGGCCACGCTGTCGAAACGACGGCAAGCCGTTTTGTTTCATGAGTCAAGAGGGAGAAAGCAAGCACTATCGGACAAGACATTTGCTGACAACGCTTTCTATTTATCGGTTGTACAAGATTCGATTTCTCAATCATGCGAACTTTATAAACATTTACTACTATTACATGATTCTACATTCATCATTCATCTTATCCATCTTGGAACTAAATCGATCCAACCAAGACAAGTCACCCGTGCCTTTACCAAACTCAACATAAAGACATCCAGGATTGGGTCGATTAGGCTCACAAGATACATTGTATCGTTTTACCATTTCTGTAATAGCTGGCTTAAGCTTGGCAATATGATCTATGGATACAATGCATCAATATCCCCAAATACTTTTACATATAAATCACTTACCTGGACTATGAAGTCCCTTTCCTACAATAATCACCAAATGATCTTGTCCCTCACGTTCACATCGTTTCAATGCTTCATCCACCTTTTCAGCTGCTTCCTTGACGAATAAACCATGAAGATCAATTTCATATGGTGATCGACCCTTATTCTTTTCGGCAAATATCAAATCCGCTGCTTGTTGATTGTAATGTTTCATGGCACGATCATGCTTATGTCCTTGTACAGAAAGTTCCTTGGCTGATTTAAATGAGTCAGCATGTCATTTCATATACACATACACATACCTTCAGCACCATCACCTGCTTGATAGGCTGCTTGACTTCGTTCATAAAATTGATTTCGTTTCTGTGCTTCCTCTCCTGCTAGGGCGCGTAGTCGATGATAGTCTTCAGGTCCGTCTTCCACATGGATAGGTTCTTGGTTATTCTGATAGTCTTTGAAAACTTTATAGATACGAAGCCCCTTGTCAACTGCAGATTCAATCTTGTCAATCGATGATTGTGAATTGCCCATGGTGACCAAGGGTACAAGCGACAAGTAAAAAAAAAAAGGGGGTCAAGGTCTGCTACTGCTGTTGCTGCTGCTGCAGTGCCTTATTAGCCGATTCTCCGCCAACTGAGACCTGCATCTTGCCAGCCACCATCATTGGTCAATGAACAGTAGCTTGCATCTAGCTTATTTCTTTACTCTTTGCTAAACATGGAAGATCTTCAATTTGAAACATATTATCATAGTGCTGGATAGATCAATCCATAATCCTTATGCAAAAAAAAGTAATATCAAAACATGATTTCTCTGATCCAAATAGCTTTTTACCTTGATGATGACAGAAATACATGAGAGCTTTATGCTTGCTGATTAATGTATCCAGGGCTTTTACCTGTTGCTTGGGCACATGAGTTACAACAGATTGCATGGCAACCGCCATGTGGTTGGTTACACATGCTACCAGCGCGTGATTTCCAGAACAAGTTACACCATGTTCTGCATTGACATGTCCGACCCATATTGTGCTCCATAGCTTAACAAGTGTTCCTTGATGATCACACATACTCCCGAATAAACATGTATTGGTTCATAACCAGACCTGATTCAATAGTGGATCTTGTTACAAACCTGAACCTTGGTTCAAGCAACTATTTTTAAACAATGACATGTACTCTCTCATTGTTTGTCATAATGATCACCCACAAGAGGGCCCGTGAAAAAATAACTTTAAATGCAATGCTATGTACAGCTTGGAGTGTATCCATACGAATCAATCTATAGTGTGTATGGACAATGTGCACTTGTACGTATCACGATTAATATTTACAACAACGTGTTAAACTAAACAAACTACAAAAAATCAAAACAAGTGAAACTCTTTTGGTGTGTGTAATAGAAGGTTGCGGTTGGGAATGTGCAAACTAGTTGGAGAAACATCATCAGGCGTTGTTGGTGCGGAATCATCATCATCATCATCTTCTTCTTCTTCCGCTTGCAAGGATACCATATTGTTGCAACTCCATTTTGTATTGTTGTTCGCACAAGGTGAATACTGCAAGGTGTGCAACCATGTAGCAAGATGGGTATGGGACAAGGCGGACACAATGAATGGGTGGTGTAAGGCATGATCAGCGGAGATGCGTTTCTTTGCATCCTTTTCAAGACATTGGGACACAAAGTCATTCAAGTTGTCAGAATACTGGCTGTCATCTAGTGTGGGAGATGGTTCATAAATGACCCTTGAAAAAATCTAAAACATGGTGCCCCTTTGTGAGAAAAAAGAAAGGACATGGTTTGTGAAAGATACCTTACCGTAGCAGGTGTGCCATCACAAAAAGGTGGAGAACCACAAGCCAA
Source organism: Lichtheimia hyalospora FSU 10163 (assembly GCA_025094155.1). Classification (NCBI taxonomy): domain Eukaryota; kingdom Fungi; phylum Mucoromycota; class Mucoromycetes; order Mucorales; family Lichtheimiaceae; genus Lichtheimia; species Lichtheimia hyalospora. The sequence continues at coordinate 240,379 of PTRB01000005.1, forward strand.
CTCGATGGCTGTGATACCTAGCGCCCATATGTCGACTTTTTCAGTGTACTCGAGATGCTGAATCATTTCTGGAGCCATCCAACAGGGTGTCCCCACAAAAGACCGACAAGGACATGATGCCGATTGGGGTACCGTTAAAAACTGATGATCCTTGGTTCGTTGTGGATCGTCATCATGGATCATGATGGATGCACCAAAATCAGCCAGTTTAACAATGCCTGTTTGGTCTACTAGGATATTGGCTGCCTTGACATCGCGATGAATGACACCATTGACATGGAGATACCGTAAACCAGATATGGTTTGTCGAAGAATGCTATTGCGGAGTATATTTGTTTCGGTCAGATGATAAGGTCGTCATTGTGTCATTTCATTATTACCAGGCTATTAATGATTCCTCTAGCCCATCCGGTAAAAAGTCTGTCAAAAGGTCTCGGCATGATCCTATTGGAGAAGTTTACAAATAGAGTCAATCACTTGGTCACGCCAATAGCCAAGGAGTGCATATCTATAGATGACTTGCCTATCATCATTGGCATGACAAGGTACATGTGATGTGACACGGTGAAGCTTCGGAGAATGCTAATAATGTGTGGATGATGGCAACGAGAGAGGATATGGATTTCTCTGCGTAGAGCGGTAATCTCCTTATCAGATATCCTGCAACGATTCAGATCCACTTGTTTCAAAGCTATCAATGATGATCGTGGTCGATAACTGGCAGCAAACACGACAGCTGATCCTCCACACCCTATTATTCTATTCTTGTTATTATATAGGGTCGTGATAGGATAAGGATTCAATACTGACCAAGCTCTTGTAAAAGGCGATAATCATCGAGATGGCTCGAATAGTAATGGTTGGTCCGTTTCCGTAAGGGTTGGCGTGTCGATGGGCGTTTGTATAGGATGGGTGATAATAATGAAGCCAAGCGTCGAAAACAAAATGACAATGGTCCTTCTCCCTTAGGGGAACCGGATATTGATGATGGTGACGAGGAACAAAGTCGTAGTTCATTGGCAGCTTTGCATCGTGGTGTAACCGATAGTTTGCCGGTAGCATAAAGATGACAGGTGGATGTTTGTGGCGCTGATTGCATCAAGAAGCTTTTGAAAAGTATGTGTGTGTTTGTGTCTTTGAGATAAACAGGAAAGAAGAAAAGGATATGTGTGAACAAAGAGTGAGCGATAAGGCGATATAAAAGGCAAAATAGGATCGCCTGTCGCGTTTTTGTGGTGTGGTTGGATGTTGGTTCCTGAGATCTAATTTCAGGTTCTTTTGGGATTGGTGAAGTGTCAAATCAAAACATTTCCCTCCCATTTGCATGTTCCATTGATTGTTACACCATTCATCATTCACAGGTACATTCTCTCCTTGCTTTCTTTAACGGAAGCCGTTTCCCGAGTATACTAAATAAACAAGGTTTGCTTCCTATTTGCATCGCAAATTGATGATCGATATTTTGGTCTAGGCACAATACACTTGTCATTCCATCTGTCAAATAACTTTTGTATTGGGGTTCCAAAAGATTGACGCGTGGTTCTATTTCATCATTTGGGTGATACGAACTTCCATTTAACATTGCGGGGCGTCATTCAAATTGGCGGTTATCGAACAAGCTGCCTTGTTCTTGTTTATGACAGAGCTCGCTCCTGTTGCAAACAAAAGCTTTCACACTGAGATTTTGTTGACTTGGATAACTTTGTGCAATAATATAAATGATATTCATACCAAGATATGCCTGGGAATGACGAAAATCCAACCTCCATAGTTGCATATCTCACGTTAATATCCATCAGCTGATCCCTTCTTCCCGCTATTCGGATTGCAACTCAGAAACCCTATTGACAATGAGCAAAAGTATCATGTCGTCCATATGCATCTTGCACATAATAATGCACATACGGTGCATCTGTATTTATCATGAAAACATTTGCCATGATTGAACTTATAGATTGGAGGAATAACTTGGTTTGCAATCATTATCGTCAGTAATACATTGCTTTTGGTAGCAGGATGCCGCAAGTCAAAATAGTATCAACTGATGATGAACAATATTACATATTATCAAATAACGATAAAAGATGTCAGCCCACATTGTTGCAGCATGCTGCGCATCGATGTTATCTAAAGCTTGCAAATATTTACAATGAGCGTGAGATATGATCCCGCTGGTTTTATTCTTTGTTTTCATTATCATGGAGCTGTGAGCGTAGTAGTATGACAAGGTGATGCATAATTTGTTCCATTAGTAAAAATGCAATGAGAGTTCTTGATCATCCGAGCATAACGAGAATGTTGTATGTATCCTGTAGTAACAACAATCATTGCAGCCTATTGTTTTTGTGTACTCTCGCCTTTGATATTGTTGCTGATGGCATGTAATTTATCAATATGCTTTGAATACCCACGGTCAATTAAGACCATTGGTAAAGCTATTAACCTTCTTGGTCATAAATGACGTTGAGAGAAAGTCAGCAAGTTTTGCTCACAATCTATGTATCCAATTAATATAAACATAGGTTTTGGATAGAAAAGACCCAGTTGTCGGATCAAATAGTTTTAATACTGATAACACGTCTATTGTATTGCTAGTCAAATGTGGGATACCGCCACCAGCAGCGGAGCCATTAGAGACGTGCTTCCTTTGCCAAAGCAACTATCACCGCCACCAGTTTTTCCCCAACCTTTTTTTTATTGCAAACATGTCAGGCTTTAGTACAGACGATAATGAGGGAGTGTATGAAGTAGAGAATATTCTTGATCATAGGAAACAACGCGGAAAAGTACGCTATCCAAATGGGACCATGAATCTGTTACTGATGTCAACCCGTGTAGAATGCTCTGGAATACTTGATCAAATGGAAAGACTATGACGACAATGAAAATACTTGGGAACGTGAATCCAACATGTGAGCGGTAACAACATAAAACAAAGATACCATGTTGCTTATTGTATTTTAAAAAGCAATGCTCCGGAGTTACTCGAGTCATACTGGAGGAGGAACGGTGGCAAGCAAGGACGCGATGAAGCCAGAAAGAACAAGAAAAAAAAACGAGCAAAACCACAAGCTTCTTCCTCAAAGTCATATGCTCCAGTTACCAAACAATTATCTCCATCTCCATCTTCACAACATCCTATCATTACTACCATTGATACCACCAGCAGTAACAATGTCACGCCAGAGACTCCCTTTTCAAAACGACCACTGTCACCATCAGTAACTAAAGATGAACGCCAGAAACGGATACGTAATGACAATGATGATAATCAAGTCCCGTCTTTGTCATCACCTAGCAAAGCTACTAAGCAACGACAACCCATTGTTGAAGCTGCTGAAGATCAATTACCGCTATCAATTAATTCGACTGAAGATGAAGAATCACCGTACTCCATTGTAGAAACAACACCAGAAGAACCTGAATTCTCAACTGTTGAAGCAATACCAGAAGAGGAACCCCAGCAATCACCTGTCAAAGCAATAGCGGAAGAGGAGTCACAGCCACCAACTGTTGAAGCTACATCAGAAGAATGCGACCAAGATAAGATGATGCATGATCAAGATGAGAATGTGGAGAAAGATGAATTGATGGAAGAGACGCCTATTCAAGATATTGAAATGACCAACGAACAATCCATACCCCGGTCACCCACTCCAGAACAACACTTGTCAACAACTGATACAGAAATGGTGGATGCTTCTTTAACGAGTGATAACGAAATTGATAAACCAACAACGGCATCACAGCAACAACAATCACCATCCAAGCTTTCACAATCCGATATCCGTACATTTATCAAAGAGTCTCCATCTACTTCATCTCGGACAATGTATGATTTTGAACCAATAGCGGATAATCTTAGCAGCAACAAAGAAAACATTGCTCATACATCGGATACGACCCAAGACAATGAGGATCATCCTATACCAGGCACGCCCAAGGACAAACAATTCAAGGAGATTGATGTCAATGATATCATTTGGGATCCCGAATATCCACCCGCACCATGCAATTGGTCTCTAGAAGCTGAATGTGTCGAAACTGTTGTAGCTGATCCCAACGACATGAATACTTTTCATGCTATCGTACGATGGTGAGTACTTGGAAGAGGGGAATCATGATTTGTTTTATTGATGGATATGTACAATAGGAAGAATGGCAAGTTGTCAATGCACCAAAGCTCTGTGTTGCGTGAAAAGTGTCCTCATTTGGTAAGATGAAAAGGATATTATGCATACAAATACGCTGACATTATCCTGTATTACAATAGTTGATTGATTTTTACGAAACACGCCTCAAGTTTACAAAGCGAAGTCAAGTAGGGATCCCGTCTACGATCCATGTCTCATCGAAACGTGCTTAGTAGTAATAGTCGGGAAGTGGAAGCGGTGGTAGAAAGTTAGTCAGCGGAAATCAACTCTAATAAATGCCACTGTCATCTTCGTTTTATCATTCTTTCCACTTTTGATATACACACAAATCATGGATATAAAGAACATTTTTGATGTCAAGGGCAAGGTAGATTATCCATAATGATATTAATTATCTCATCCTTTTAACAAGTGAAAAACACGATATTAGGTTGTCCTGGTCACTGGAGGATCAAGAGGCATTGGTGAAATGATTGCAACGGTACCATTGGAACTTGGACATGGCAACATTGTTCTCATGCTTACTGAATGACATGTAGGGATTTGTGTCAGCAGGCGCCAAGGTTTATATTACAAGTCGCTCGGCCGATGTTTGTTACAAGGTACACGCAACCTTTTTATTTGCATGAATCGACTGCTGCTTAGAGATACTAAATGCATAATATGATAGGTTTCAGAAGCTTTGACAGCCAAGGGTCCCGGTCAGTGCATTGCTATTCCTGCTGACTTGCAGAAGCTTGAAGAAGTCAAGCGTTTAGTGGATGAAATCAGCAAAAAGGAAGAACGTAAGTTTCAATCAATGGATGAGATGAAAGTATCGTAAAATACTCATCAATCCGTTAGGTTTGGATGTTCTCGTCAATAACGCTGGTGCCAACTGGGCTGAAAGCTTGCATGATTATCCTGATGCTGCTTTTGAAAAGGTCATCAATTTGAATTTGAAGCGCATCTTTACCTTGTCCCAAGCGTAAGTATATTCAGAACGTAAAGTGACATGGATCACTCATTGTAGAATTTATTAGATGCTTGCCATTGTTGACTGCCAAAGCAACTCCCTCTTCGCCTTCGCGTATTATCAACATTGGATCTATCGATGGTCTTCGCGTACGTTGAATTTATATTGTCACAAAGAAGCTAGTCTAACAATGGCACACATACATTTTAGGTTCCTCCTCAAGAGACCTATGCCTATTCGACATCCAAGGCAGGATTACATCATCTCACACGTCATATGGCATCCAGATTAGGTGAAGAAAGCGTGCTTGTCAATGCTATTGCACCTGGTGCTTTCGAATCTAAAATGATGAAGGCAACACTCGATGCCTTTGGTGAGATTATAAAGTCAAAAATCCCTGTGGGTCGAATTGGATCCCCTGAAGATATCGCTGGAACTTGTATTTATCTTTCATCGCGTGCTGGTCAATACACTACAGGTGCTACTATTACCGTGGATGGTGGTGCTGCAGTCAGTGCCAATTTGTAGAAACTTATATAGTTGATTCCTCTTTTATTAAATGTTGTCACCTTGACTGTGATATGATAAGTGCTACTGTAAAGAAAAAAGTTGGTATTATGGACCATTTTAGCCACCACCTGTGATTCATGATGGCACTGCCGGTTGTGATGCTGTAGTGGGTGCTGCTTCTTTACGACCACGAGCTCGTAAACTAAGTTGTTGGGCAAGTGAACGACTTTGTTGTTTCGATAATCGAGGACGTTCAAGATTGCGTATTGATTGTGTACGTGTTGAGTAGTAACGTGCCGAAGTATCAGTGGATATAATTGAAGATCGGCGACGTGTTTTGGATGGTTTCTTTCGCAAGCCAGGTTGACGTGGCTCAAATATACGTTGCATACCAAACTTGATCCAGTCCAATGGTGAAAACCATACAAAGTTCCATACCCAAGCAACACCAGCCCATTGCCAACCACAACCACGAATATTAGTAAATCCCCAATTTGCATAGACTGCAATAAATGTAGCAACCAACTGTGCAACTACAAAGGCACACATGAGAAGAACGGATGGACGCTCCAAGAAAAACCAGCTTCGAGAACGAGTGATAAAGATAAGCCCTTGTGAAATAGTGGACACTTGAAGATAGATGATTGAATGCAAGATAGGATCGTTGGGATTGGTAAAAGTCTGTAATCCGAACTTGCGATTGAAAAATGTTGTTTTGTATAAAGTTGCAAAAAATGCAATCGTGGATGCTGCCAGATAGAGACCATAAACGATAGCATATGAGAAAATCTCAAATAGGTTCCATTGATCTGGATGGGGTGATGGTTTGACACGATCCTTGGAGATGGTCATGATGGTACCATCGTTGAGCATAGCCAAGATAAGCACCATGAATGGTGGGAAATCGAATTGAAAGGCAAAGACCATAATAGCAAAGCCAACCACCACACGAATGGTTACAGCACATGTATACATACTATAGTTACGTGCACGCTGGAAAATTTGACGCGATTGAATAAATGCTTCGACAATCACTGACAAACCAGGTTCGGTAAGCACTATATCCGCTGCAGAACGAGCTGCATCTGATGCATCTGCTACTGCAACACCAACATTGGCCTTGGATAAAGCTGGTGCGTCATTGACACCATCACCTGTCATAGCTGTCATATGACCGAGATGCTGCAAACGTTCCACAATTTCATACTTGTGTTCTGGATATACGCCAGCAAATCCATCAGCACCCATGACTAATTCATCAACATTTGAATAGCCAGAACCAGGTGGAGGACCATCTTTGAGCGTTGTAGAAAGATACATATTGTCACCCATACCAAGTCGTCGACCAGTTTCTTTAGCAATAGCTAATTGATCGCCAGTAATCATCTTGACTTGAACACCAAGAGCAATAGCTCTTTCAATGGTTTCTTGAGTATCCGAACGAGGTGGATCATAGATAGGTAACAAGCCAACGAGTCTAAAACCACGACCTTCACCATCCACTTGGCCATTTGGTATTTCATCCACAGCTACAGCGAGTGAACGTAAACCACGTTGTGCAAATTCTTCAACATCTGCTTCCAATTGATTGACTTGTTCCTCGGTTTTATCACGTGTACACAAATCAAGAATAAAATGTGACATGCCTTTGGTAGCTCGATACACCTTACCGTCACTCTTGAGTCGATAAGTGATTTCGGTACGCTTGATCACTGGATTGAATGGCTTGAATTCAAGCTCTTCGATATCATCACGTGGATTGCCGTATTTCTCACGTGGTAATGATGCCACAATAGATGCATCAATGGCATCTTGGTTTTCAACACGTGATGCATAAATGGAGTAACGCAAAATTTCTGTGGCATCGTATCCAGCATAGGACTTGATTGTTGGTACATCCACGATCAGCTTATTCAGTGTCAAAGTACCAGTTTTATCTGAGCAAAGAATAGTCACTGCTGCCATTTCTTCAATGGCTGTAATGCGTGTAACAATCGCCTTGTGCTCAGCAAGTTGTTTGGCACCGATGGCAAGTGTGACAGATAATACAGTGGGCATAGCAATAGGAATACCACCAATGAGCAATACAAGGATGTTATCAATACCCCGTCGATAAGCGTAACGGTAGGCTGCATACATGACGAGAATCTCAATTACCACAAAAGTGGCAATAGAAACGAGACAAAAGTTGCCAATCTTGGCAAGAATTGATTGCAAGTGACCAATATCTTCGCCAGCTTCACCCACCAGCCGAGCAGCACGACCAAAGAATGTATTGGCACCTGTACCAATGACAATTCCTTCCGCTTCGCCTTGTTTCATGGTGGATCCAGAAAAGATTTCATCACCCGCTTCCTTTGTCACTGGTAGCGATTCGCCTGTTAATGCAGCTTGATCAATGGATACTTCACCATGAGCTCGCACAAGTCTCCCATCAGCAGGAATCACATCACCCAACTTGATGCTGATGATATCACCAGGAACAAGTTCTGATGCATCCACTGTGTTCCATTCGCCATCGCGTTTTACCTTGGCTTCAGGTGCCAATGCATCCATAAGCGCTTTGACAGCGTTACCAGCTTGTCGTTCTTCCAAGAAACCAATGATAGAATTGGCTAAAAGTAAAATGACAATACCCACAAAATCTGGCCAATCTGGTGGTCTTCCTCCGCCATTCGATACTGCAATGGCTACAATAGCAGCTGCTTCCATCACCCATGAAAGTGGGTTCCACATGAATCCAAGAAACTGCAAAATGGGATTTTGTTCCTTGTGCTCAAGACGATTGAATCCAAACTTTTCGATTCTCGCTTTTGCTTCTTCACTTGTCAATCCATCTGTGCTTGTTCTAATTTGGTCGAGTAAGTACATGTATTGTTTGCTTCTTTCTTTTTCACCCTATCCACGTGATAGACTTACTCGAGTAGACAAAAAAGCTGCGTAGCTTCCATCTTTGTTAAATCAAAATGGTCATGGTCATAGAGTTGTTCCACTGGGATCTCCTTGAGTGGTGGAAATTTCTCTGGTTGAGCACTACCACTTGCTTTCATTTCTTGCTTTTCAGCATCTGCGCTTTTGCCGGGTGCATCACCCACAGCCGTTTCAGTCGATTCACGGGGAAAATTCTCCTTATTGGATAAAGACTGTACACCTTGTGGTTGTGGTGGTTGTCCCGTGTTGGCGTCATTGGTTGTTGGTGCAGCTTGTTGTTGAGAATCGTCATTGTTAGGCGGTACTTGGGATGTTGGTGCTATCTCATCCGCTGCTGCTGCTGCAGCCTTTTCTGGATCATTGTTGGCAGACATTTGTCTGGCAAACACTATAGATTGGTCAGAAAGAATAAAAGAGATGTATGAAAAATTAAAGAAACAAAGATTTGAATTATGCAAAAATCAAAAGGTATTCACCGATTCCGATAATCCCAATATGGCAATTGCGTATTGTATATGTCAGATGATGATGATGAGGAAACTATTTACTGCTGTAACCATTGCAGAGATACATGCCACATGTGGATGTGTGTGGCAAACCCTTTTTTTACTCTCGCACACTGTCAAACTTTTTCTCACCTCTTTTTCTTGTCAAAGTCATGACTATCACAAACGACCCAACACCTTTTCTACCAGATGTATCCACTCAAGGGGGATACTTGCTCGAAAATGGCGCGTTAGCTGTTGCTACAGCGCTACCACAACCCCCGCTGTCAACTTTACCATCGCAGTTACCTGTTGTTGCTGCAGCAGAGGAAAACGACACTGCTGAAAATCAAGACAAGCAAGTACCAACACCACCACCGGAACAATCACAAACCAATCAACAACAACAACATTCTCCTTCTGTGGAAAGAAAACGAAAATGTAAAGCACATTTTATTTTTGACACCATGGTGAACCGAGAGGAAAGCACCTAAATGCCCTATCGCATTAGCTGTTTCATCCGCTGGTCTGGATTCTCATAGGGTTGCCTGGAGCGAAGAAGAGGATAAGCGTCTTCTCATGGGCATTGTATGTATCCAATAAGATGGATCAATGACATCAATCTGATGATACATGTATAGGAGAAGTGCAGCTATGGAAGATGGAAGCAAATTGCCGAAATTGTCAAAACGCGTAATGCTCTCCAGTGCAAGAATCGTGCACGTCACCGATACTCATCAAATGGGGTGAGTGAAATCACTGATATTTGTTTAAGCTGGTCTAAATGTTTATCCTTTACATACTTAAGTCATCACGTGCATACAATGGAAGACAAGTTCAAGAACCAGCAGTAGCACCTTCTGTTCAAGTAATCCCACCAGCTGAAACAACTCATACTGATCAACACATTGAACAGGATGATCAACAACAAGATACTGATTCAACTCAAGAACAAGTGGAACAACTTGTTCCACAACAACAACAGGAGCAGGAAGTGATACTTGAAGAGAATGAGATTACTGATGGTGAAAGAATTCATCTTGCCGAGTGGTTTCAACAAAAGAATAGGATCAAAACGCCCGAAAGATATTTGGGAATTCGCAACTATATTATCCAACAATGGAATGCAAACAAGCCCAACTATGTAAACAAAACTGAAGCGCGTCGAGGATTGATTAATGGTGGTGATGTTAATGCGATTGGACGTATACACGATTATCTCACTGAAGCTCGCGTTATCAATGTCAACTGTATTCAGCAAAAAATTCGAAAAGCACCTACACGTAAACGACAAACGCGTTACTATGAATATATCTCTGAAGAAGAAGATCTTGACGATGATGGCGGTTACATGTAAGTGAAGAGAATGTGTCTTTTTATCTTGTTCATTCGTGGATGCCAACCTTGATGGTTGTACAACATAGGCCAGCAAACAAGCGTAAACAAAGGCAAGCCATTTCACACACACATATTTTCTCACAAGATACTCTAACATTGCATCCATAAACAATATATTCGTTTCAGACTTGAGGATGAATATGATGATACAAGCCAATCTACCAACAGAACCAGAGCTCGTCCCAAGCGCACCATCAAACCCAGAAAGCAATTTGACATGGATGATGATGACGATCAATTTCGATTGGTATCTTTGCATGAATACGAAGATGGTCTTGTTCCCCAATTTAACATTGAAATCAATAATGACGCTGTGGTAACGAATCAAGAATATGAACGCTCACAAAAGCAAAGCTGATTGGAGGAATGTGTTTATTATAGCTCGTCATGGATTTCCATGCTCACACACGGCATACTGAGATTATCGGCGTCCTAGGCGGTAACTTTCGATTTGACGACCACGGTTTTCCTACATTATTTGTAGAGTGTGCTTATCCATGCAAAGTCATCAGGAGCTCTGGTATCGAGGTATGTCTTATATATATCATCATTCAAAGCATACCCACTCAATGTATTGATAGTGCGAGATGGATCCCGTGTCAGTGTCGCGTGCACGCGATGAGTTGGCAGCTCAAGACCTTACTGTGATTGGATGGTATCACTCACATCCTACTTTTGAACCGATCCCCAGCGTTTGTGATTTGTTTTATCAGTTGCAACAACAAGTATGTTACTTGTCAACAATAATATCAGTAGTCAAAAGTGTCACTGACAGTGCTTGATAGACACATTGTGCCCGCTTACCCCAAGCAAATGATATCGATCCATTCATTGGTGCCATTGTAAACCCTTTCGACGCGAAAACACATCTTGACATGCCATCACAAATCCGATATTTCCACGTACGTCGTGAATGGGAGGATCCTACAGAAGATGGAGGACCACGTACGTATCATACATGGCTTGCTATCATTTATCATTTATATCAATCCTTTCTCTTTTAAAGATCCAGCATTTGCCTTATGGCCAACCATCAAGCAATCAACTCAACAAGACGTTCCTGAAGAAAATGTAACAAGGCACATTAATCGGCTTGTTCAAGAATTTCTAGGGTATGCTAATAGTCATTGTCTTGGCATTATACTGATGTGATATTATATATGTAGTGCTACGGACACTGACAATATCCAGGGTCGATTGGACGAAATTGTCAATTCTGTCATTCATAACACGGCTGATATTCTACCAAGTAGGGTGGAATTTTTGGAAAGTATCCGCAGAATCCTTGGTTGATATTACCTAGTTGCTGCTCCTTGGATATGCATGCTTCCCACTTCTTTACTTGAACCAAATTCAAATTGATATCTCTTATATTTGCGAAATCAAACATTATATTTTATCCAAATCTTCATATATAACGTACTACTACTATTGCTGCCTTGATGTGATATAAAAGAAAGATCCAGCACCTGAAAGAGTAATGGCGATCCCTGCAGCATACTAAAATGCCAGCATCACACCATCATATCCCCAAAGAGGTCAAATCACGCAAGTTCTTCTTTTTCCAAAACACCCTCACTCGCCCATTTTCTCCCTTATCCCCCATCACACACACATGCATAGTGCACATGCTTCGACATGCATTTGAACCCCACTTTTGCACTCACCAAATTGGATAATGGATTGCCGAATAATGCAGCTGCCAGGATAGTTTGTAAGCAAGATTTGGTTCCGATAGCCATGATATATGTCAATGGTGATGTTTGCCGGATCAGCATGATGCCCATCATGTTGATTCCAAGACCGAGCATACCCGAGAGCATCTATTTCGGCAAATCATTAGTTCAATGAACCGACATGCATCTATGTGCGTCTTTTTTTTTTGTATCCACTTGCCATTTGAAACCAGAAGCCAAGATCGTTCCAAAAATAAGGCAACGGACCTTGCCATTCACCTGATAAAAGAATGAACACCAACATGCCAAGAGATCCCAACCCGGTAATATATCGGATCATGATCCTACATATACGCGTTAACTTGACCATCCCATTCTAGTCTCATCATGTCGTTACCATATATCAACGGTTGCCAGGGTGTGACTTGCTAGGATACTGTAGCCTGCAACCAAGGAAGCATGAAAAAGTCCAAGACATGTGCCTTGCCAAGATGTGGATGGATTGTGGCTGTTCCAGGTACTGACCCATGATCCGATGAGAAATACAAGACAAGGAAGGATATGTGACGATGGTTGTTGTTGCTGAGATGATCGTTCACCGGTCATCATAACGCGTGACAGTGCAAGTGTCAAGGGAATGGCAGCTGCGAAAAACAGCTGATAGGAAGTTGTTGGCACATGAGTCAAGAATATCGGCTTGACACCTAATAACACCGTGTATACACCAACGGTTGGCAAGATGAACCGTGTTGATGGCGAAACATGAACATGTTTAGGACCCAGGAATCGAATAGCCAACCAACCGAATCCAAGTTGGAGTGCGTTGATGGTGTAAGGATAATGAAGCTTGTATTCAGTAGCGACAATGAGACGTGTAATGGCAAGAGTGGAGAATAAAGAAGCCAAAGTGAAAATGAATATCAGTTGAAGTTTATCATGAGAGAAATATAAAAGGCGCCCTGTAGTGGTTGTCGGCAGGGGTAGGTTGCTTTTATCCACCATATCAAGGGTAAAACAACAAAGAGAAAGAGTCGGGGATCGACTTGTTCGGTGCTTGTTGCAGCAGCAACATCACCGTGTAACCATAGGGATGCAGCACAGCACAGCACTCACATCCCTTTATCCTGCAAAAGGACAAGATGACGCCCCACGACCGCAGCCCTCACGTGTAGACGTATACATTCACACATTTATAACCATCACCAACGGGTCTCTCTTTTTTTTTCTTCTTTTCTTTTTTTCCCTTTCCTTTATCATTTCACATCCATTTCCATAAACATGAGCACGTATTCAGATGTTTCCCATTTTATTCACTTGAGAGTTAACTCTATCCTATCCCATTTGTATAGCTGCCACTGATCCCAGCAAGGTTGAGAATACCCAACGACTTGATAACTTTTTGACGCAACGTCCTGATGCACAAGAACTTGTCGATAAAAACATTCTCAAAGGTTGTGTATATGTGTGTGACATGAAGAATATGGAGATAAGCTAAAACATGATGCCCTGCATTCTTTCTTTTTTTTTTTATTCCCCTTGCTTGTCATTTCGGAAACAGATCCCAAGGTTGCACCTGCTCTTCAACAACAGCGTGATGAACTCTCCAAAGCACGTATTCAAGACACTTTACGCCACAAGATCGATCACCGACCCACCCGAGAGGAACTCGTGGAACATCACATTTTGGGCAAGTAGGATGAGACGGATAAAATAGATACTTTTATTGATGCAAACCAATAGAGCCAGCTATGGGTGAGGACTTTCAAAAGATGCAGGATTCACTCAAGGAAAAGATTACTGAACGACCCGATCGTGAAACACTTGTGCAGCAAGGCATCTTGGCAGGTAATAACAAGACGTGTGTTGGGGTTCCATCGGCTCATAAGCAGAGATCTCCTTGCATGTACTGATGTATATCTTTGCAGACAAGGAGTGATTTATCTATCGTCACAACATTCATTACTTTACAGTAATCATCAGCATCCATTTCCCACCTCCCATGATCACAAGCTTAATAAAGCGAGAGTTTCTTTTGGGCATTGCATACACGTGATGTGGATTCCATTGATGCGATATGTTCTTGGTTGGCATATCGTGTCTTTGCTATAATTAAAACCATTTCCCCTATCACGAATAGAATGCTGTGATTTAGCGCATTAATATCATCATGTGATTTGTTGAAAGAAACGAATATCAATTGATGTGATGGAGTAATAATAAAGTTTATCTGTGTATAACTAACATAGGCAAATGAGTACACATAAAGAGGGAATACTACAGGAACGTTTTTGGTTTATGACAACAACAATAGACCATATTCAGAGGATGATGCATTCCATATGTGGAACCGGCTTATTTGCTGAAACTGGTTCTCGAGGACGTGTCCATGTAGGTGGGCCTTGGACTAACTTTGGTGGTGGAGGAGGTTTATCTTCTGGTGGTGGAGCAGGTGGATCTGGATTAGGAGGTGGTGGTTGTCCACCAGGCATCACCATAACCTGTGGTGGAGCTCCTCCGGGTGGTGCTGCCACGGGTGTTCCTGGTGTAAACATGACAATATTATTCATTGTTGAATATCTTCAAATAGCGTTGTAAGGTTTCGTAAACGAAAAGAATGAAAAAAAAAAGAAAACATGGCGCTGGCCTTTATATCTCTTCATGTGTGGGAGGGCTGTGCGCCATTATTGATCGCCCGTGATACCATGGCTTGTACAAGATGGCATTTATCAATGGTCATACGTTCACAAGAATTATCTTTAGCCCAAAGATGTAGTATGTACGATGGTAAAAAAAAAACAACTGTATTATGCAATGTAATGCAGGAACCCATTTTAGGGCAGCTACTAAAGTGGTTCACTGTTTACTCCATTCATGTGCCAAAGAAAGCAAGTGGTGGCACCACCCACTAGTAAGTGGCAGGCTTCATGATCTAACAGTGCCTATGTGAATATGAGCGTGTTAAACTTTCAACGTCCGGTTACCTTAGTGCATTCTATCTTGACGCTATAGCGCGTGAACTTGTCTTGTTCTTGCATTCATTCCCATGGTCACAGCCGACTTGAACGAGCCAGCTTGCTCCACTTATAAAACAGCAGCTCATGACTGGAACACAAGCAACATTGGCACCCATGGCAGGTGGTTCAAAGATCAGCATGGGAGAACACTCTTGATGCGTGGTGTCAATGTGTGTGGTTCCTCCAAACTTCCAACAAAGCCATATCCTGGTTCGACTCATTTATACGATGACAAGTTGTTTTGGGACCATCGCAATGTCAGCTTTATTGGACGACCGTTTCCTCTTAGTGAAGCCAGAACACATTTCGCAAGGTTACGTGCCTGGGGTCTTACATTAATCCGATTATTGATTCCTTGGGAAAGCATTGAACACGCTGGACCTGGTGAATATGATGAAGAATACATTGACTATCTACGCGAATTGATCTCTATCATGCCTGAATATGGTCTTCGATGCTTTATTGATCCACATCAAGATACGGTATGTTCTACTATGATAAATAATGCATTGCATAAAACTGATATATATGTGTACAGTGGTCTCGATTTTCAGGTGGATCAGGTGCACCAGGGTGGACGTTTCAAGTAGCAGGCATGGATATTCGTGCATTCAAGGAAACTGGTGCAGCTTATGTGCATAATACAAATGCCGTTCCTGGTGATCCATTACCCATGGTAAGTGAATATAAAGGAAAATGTGATATATCAACAAGACATTGACCACTTGTTTACAAGGTATGGCCTACGAATTATACAAAATTAGCATGTTGCACCATGTTTACTTTATTCTTTGCTGGTGATACGTTTGCTCCACAACATACCTACAATGGTCAATCCATCCAACAACTATTGTCATCTTGTTTTATTCAAGCATTTGCTCACTTGGCAACCCGACTCGTTGATCTCGATGCTGTGATTGGATTCGAAGTATTGAACGAACCCCACTCTGGATACATTGGATTATCAACTCTGAATGAATTCGATCCTATTGCCAACTTGATCTTTGGTGATGCTCCAAAACCATTACAGTGCTTTGCTCTTGGTGATGGCATTCCTCAACAAGTGGGTGTTTATGTCAAGTCTTGGCCATTTCCTACTCGTAAATCCCATGATCGATGGATTAATCAAAGTCGCACTTCTGCTTGGCTTCCTGGTCAATCATGCATTTGGCGTCAACATGGTGTCTGGGACTTGAATAGCAAAGGTGAACCTGAGCTTATCAATTCAGCTTATTTCTCCAAGCATCCCAAGACTGGCGAAGCTGTCGAGTTCTATCGCGATTTCTATGTTCCATTTGTCAACCGTTATGCACAAGCTATCCAAAAAGTTAAACCAGATTGGTATTGCTTTGTTGAACCACTTGCCAATGAGAAATCACCCACCTTTGGCCCACAGGATCATCATCACAATATGATCTATGCTCCTCATTGGTACGATCTGAACTGTGTCTTTTACAAAAAGTTCGACGGCCGCATCACACATGATGTTCAATCCTTGCAGAATGTAAGTTTGGAAAAATGATTATTGGAGGATGATGGTTCACATGTTGATGTCTTAGGGAGGAAACGTGTTCAGTGCCACATACTTTGGTCGTAGTGGTGCCAAAGTCAATTATCGCGGTCAGATTCGAAATATCAAACAATCCGGCTTAGACAACATGGGAGATAAGCCCTGTATCTTTGGCGAAGTCGGTATTCCTATGGATCTCAATCAGCGTTATGCTTTCGAAACTGGTGATTATGAAAAGCATATCCATTTTATGGATGCTATGATCTATGCCTTGGAAACAAACCTTGTTAGTTTCACGTGAGTAACTCTTTTTTCCTTTTTTAACGCATGAAACATTTAGTGATTATTCTGTTTTGCAGCTTGTGGAATTATGACGTTTGCAATGATGACGAGTATGGGGACCATTGGAACGGTGAAAACTTTTCAATCTATTCGCCAAAGCTGGTTAAACAATCCGAAGAGCAAGAAGATTTGTCGTCATTATCATCATCCACGGGTGACCAAACACCATCTTCATTGGATACCACGATACCTGGAAATGACTTGGCTCAACTGCATATGGGAGGTCGCGTACTTGCAGCTGCTATTGTAAGTTGATGTCAAAGATCGATTATTACAGGGATGAGGGGGAAACGTAATAGAAGGGATGAAATGATTGACAAAAGAACATACATACAGAGACCCTATGCATCCAAGGTTGCTGGCATACCCGAGCATTCTGAATTCAATCCAGATACACTCGAATATACCTTCTCTTTTCGACCCTTTGATTCAACATCTCACGTGGAACAAGCATCCAACTTGGAGTCTCGAACAACTGAAATCTACATTCCTCATTATCATTTTGCTGACCAAAACTTAGATGTGAATGTCTCGGATGGCACCTGGAAATACGAACCCGAGCTGCAGACATTGTACCATTATTGCCACAATCCAGAACAGGAACTGATTACCATACGCATCAAAAGTCCATCTTTCACTGGCAACTCGGCAAATAGTAGATGCACCGTCATGTAATATCCCATATCCCCATTCTTTGCCGATAGAAATTAAAATAGTAGTGTCCCGTATGAGTTTTCTTCAATATCAATCATTATCGTCACCTCCTGTCTTCTCGATGGAAACCCAAGATTTTCTTTATCAAAGACATAAAGTCATTACTCCTGATGAACTCTTTGACACGTTTATTCTTCTTGAAGAAAAAAAGATGTGTGGATGACCTCGCTGCATTAAACTTAATATAGCAAATGGACCTGTTGGGTTTTAGAGTACGTTCAGCAGCATGTTGATTTGCTTTTCTCCTGACGATCCCAATTACAAAGGAGGAGGCGGGATGCATTGGGAGAATGCATATGGGCTCATTTCGACTCTTCTCTCGGTTGAGATATGCATAGAAGGATCTTCATGCACCCTACTTGTATCAACCTGCATCTTGGATTATTGGTAGATAGATAAATAATTACATTGCAAAAGATATCATGAATGCCAACAAAGGAATTGACAACAATAATAATGTTCATTGAAATGCGTTCATCATAATGAAATGGTGATCCATCTATGCTTCCTTTTGTTTGGTAAATATTGTGTCAATGGATCGTTTTGATTATTAGCCTATCGCACTGTTACTCCTGATGATCTACTGACCTATGCACGATACTCATAACAATTTGCTATTTGCCATAATGATTGGAGAATGCCCATGTGAATTGCATCATGTTTCCTTGTCTCCGCTCACTTCCGTCAATTGCAAAAGTGCAAAAAGTGTTGTCGTTCAACACGTGTCACATCTATATCTTGGCTTTTAATAAAAGTGTACCTATCCAACCAAAGGCAAATCCTTCATCAAGGCTATGGATATGAAAAAGGCATAAACAATGTATACAGCCAAGCGATTATCTGCATTCTAAAAATACTTGTACGAACCTTCCAAGCGTCATTGTACCTGTAAGAAAATCCCCGCATGGGTAAAGGAAACTCAGAAAAGCAAGAGGGGCATTAACCCTTCCGGTTCTTGACGACTTTTCTTGTTCCCCCCAATTCTCTCCCCGCCACTTGCCTCATATATCCTTTACCCTTATCACCACTCCCCCACTGGGACTTTTTAGTACGCCACACGCACACATACACTCGTACAAATCGACATCCTTTTCTCGCATATAAATTGTTTTCTTGAACATCTTATCTCCTTTACTTCTTTCTCCACTTTTTCACTTTTGTGCAAGTTGATTTATGTATATTAGCCATTGAATCCATACCCATTATCTTGATTCACTCCTATTGTTCACCATAACAGCATTATCATCATGTCAGTACAAACGATCCCACGCAATTTTCCCGTCGACGGGAATTGGTTGAACGTTCCACGTTCTTCATCGCCTGAACATCTCTATCATGACGATGAATCTACTGCAGCACCCGGCTTATCATCATCCATCTCATCAGCTGGTCGTAGTAGTAGCAGTAGCAGCACCACATCAATCCCTTCACCATCACTATTGGCACCACCCGAACCGATGAAAAAGCATGGACGATTCCAAAGCATGTTTAAGAATGCACGTGCTGGTCTCAAGATGACCCCCGTTAACAACAATAATGAAACAACATCGATTAAAAGTCGTCGAAGTAGCCGTAGCACAGCTGCTAGCAGTGTTCATAGTCATCGATCCATCAGTAGTGCTTTCAGCAAGTTGGCACCATGGAAATCATCATCCACATCACTTTCTGATAATGGTGAATTACGGTTAGCTGACAAATATGGTCCTTATCTCAAACCATCAAAGAAATCATCCAGCAAAAGCATGGGTGCCACATCCAAAAAGAACATTGCAAGTGGTGCAACTGCAGTGATTCGACTTGTAGAGCATCAGAATAATGTATTAGCCGTCAAGGAATTCAAAAAACGAGACAAGAGTGAATCAGTGCATGAATATGAAGATCGTATGCAAAACGAATACTGTATCAGTAAAAAGGTCTCTGGTCATCCCAATGTTATCAGTACAGTGGATTTAGTCAAGGATGAACGTGATCGGTGGTGTGCAGTCATGGAATACGCAAGTATCTTTTGCATCCTTCTTGTCACAAGTTATGCTAACTTTCTTTTTTGCATATAGTGCTCTGGTGGTGATGTATTTAGTCTTATTCAAGAACGACCATCATTAACCGAGATGGAATCTGCTTGTTTATTCAAGCAGCTATTACTCGGCTTGGATCATTTGCATCAACTCGGCATTGCACATCGTGATATCAAACCTGAGAACCTTGTATTGACCGAGGATGGTACCCTTAAGATCTGCGACTTTGGAACATCAGACATGGTAGAAGATGGTCGACCGTCACGCAAATGGTGTGGCTCAGAACCTTTTTGGTCTCCAGAAATGTGGACGCTCAAGAACGAACACGATGGCTATGATGGTCGAGCAGTAGATATATGGAGTGCTGCAGTGACATATATGTGCATTCGCACCCATATGCTTCCTTTTAGAGCTGCTTTTTACACTGGTCGTCCCAATGGCAAATCTCCTATGGGTGCCAAACCTGGTTCACCAGCAGATGTAGCTGCTCGTGCCAAGGATGGTGGTGATCAAGAATATCAATTATACTGTCAACAAAGACAACAACAGGGTCCCACATGTTGTGAGCTATGGCAAGATCTCTCACAAAAAGAACGAGAATGCCTAGCAGGTATGATGGATCCCGACCCTAGTACCCGTTTCACGGTGAAGCAAGCGCTGGATACGCCCTGGATGCAATCCGTGGAAATGTGCAACGATGGCTTTTTACCCAATGGTTGGCGTCATTACCATTGTAGACCTTCCTCCAAGAACAAATAGACTCTCATCACCCTGCGTGTATGTTTTTTTCATCCCTATCATTGATTTCTATTTTCCAATACCACTCATAAAATCATATTCCCCTTACGCCAATGTAATTTCCCTGTTGAGCAATAACCATGGCTCAGCGTTCACGCCAAAAAAGAATACATTATACTTACTATTGGATTAGTATAAACCATGTGGTCTCGTCACACTTTGTTACACATAAATTGATATCCTTTCCAATGTGATATCTTTGCATTCAATCACTATCTATTTATTCAGCAGATCATCTGCAGGGGGGAAATGTTGCACATTTGGCTTTGCGAAATTTAAAGTGTAGACAAGGATCGAGCGTATTTCAATATGACGTAACTGCAAAGTTGAACGCATTAACTATGCTCAATTCTTTTTTAGTAGCTCCGCCAATAGTGCCCTGTTGAATTCATGGCATCATTTCATGTAGCGTGCGATGAATAAAGTGTGTGAAGATCATTCTGAAACTGATGGTGGGAACGAGGTGCATCGCTTGTTGTGCTACAATTGCCGGCACCTATCCTAGTCACTCCATGGACCAGCATGCATGCTATCACTATTCGTATAGTAATATATCTACGGTGCGTTGAAATGCTATAGGCATTATTTATTGATGATAATGACGTTGGTCGATTCTTCAATAAACTCTATTCCAGAGTATCGAGAGTGAATTGGCATCACATACTGCGCACGTGGTTTTCAACCTTGCCATCACGACACAACTTTTCATCACATTGCACCTGCCGTGTGTCATATTTTTCCAGAAAATGGAATTGTGTTACCACGATAAGGGTAACTCCCATTCCCTTGACAACATCACTAACTTTTTTAAATGGAACATCAGGTGACAGATACCCCAGTACACTGTTTGACAAGTTCCCACTCCACCGTTATATGTGTGTTTGATATCATTTGTATTTTGATTGACAAAATGAATAGTATCCTATTGTCCTTCTTCCATTGCATCAGCTCCCACGTTCTGTTCTTTGAGCAAAGCATCTATCTCTGATGGCTTGAACAAGTCGTAGACCACCTTGCCATCCACTTGGCGAATAGTAGCAAATTCCACTAAATGGCATGTCAGTACACGGTACAATACATCCCGCCTTTATATTCCACTTACATTTTTCACTGTTGAGAGTAGTGCTATCCATTGTCTTGCTTAGGACCTTGATTGCTAATGCCTTTGCATCCTCGACATTCATATCATCCTTGTAATCTTGCTTGAGAATACTTTGTGCAGTTGCATTATTGGCACCAATGCAAGTAGCCTTCCATCCACCATAATTGCCTGAAGGATCCGAATGATAAAGTTGGAAGCCATGTTGTTCATCGTAACCAGCGAAAATGAAAGAGACACCAAATGGACGAAGACCACCATATTGCGTATAACCTTGCTTGAGATCACAAACACGTTGAACAAGTTGTTCCACTGGGATTTCTTCGTCATAAGTGAATAGATATTTCTGAGCATGCGATCGTGTCCAATTGATCAATATATTGGCGTCTGCTGTGATACCGGCTACACCGCATATGATACGACTTGCAAGTCGTTAGTCAACGTCAACAAGTGCTTTTGCTTATTTGCTTACTCGCTCAATTTGTAAATCTTTTCTGCTGATGCCGTTTGTTCCAACAGTTTCGAAGTGACCTTCTTTTCAGCTGCAAGGACAATACCATCGGTGGCAAGAACGCCAAGTGCAATGCCTGCAAGTGAGATGGCTTCCATGGCGTACTCGACCTGGTATAAACGCCCTGAATATAACATTAGACATTGGCATTACTTTTATTCAATAAATCGACTACCTTCGGGCGAAAAGATGGTTGTCCTTGAATCGTAACGTCTGGCCATTGTGTTGTATAGAGCAAACAAGGAAAAGTGAGTAGTTAATCCACGCACACTCACGCGTAGCATCACTCTCGATTGCGTACCCAACGTGACGTAAGCTCCGCTCGTTTCATTGCCATGCTGCTGGGATCATCGAAAGCATGACAACCGTTATTGCTGATACTTTCTCGAGTATATCACTTGAACAAAGTACTAGGTCTTGTTTTCAATTCATCGAGAATGATTCATCGCTTGATAAGCTCATACATTTCCCCTTGAAATTGACTTATATTCTCTTTGGTGCATACGCATAAGAATGTTGTCACGGCTAGCTAAAACGCGTTTTATATTACCTATGATTCTTGAGTGTATAAGTCTTTTGATATATATCAAAAAATAAACACCATTGTTATGTTATGCATGAATGATATGTCGCACATGTGAATGCCTTTGTCACAACACTGTATCAGAGATCAACCGAAATGCAGTGCCGACAAGTTACCCAAGAAGCGGAAATGTCTCATAGTGCAAGTGGTTATTATGAAGCGAATCACTAGGTACGCGACATTCTCTAATCAGTTTAGCATTAAGCTTCAAGTTCCACCACTGATACGATCACAGACATGTCTCCTCGTACTCATTGTATCCTCCACCATTACTGCTGTAGCACATACATTTCATTGTTTCGGCTGTCGTACTACTATTCCATCGCTATCTGGATCCAATAAGCAAATTACAGGATTGTCATATCGCAGCATCAGCTGTATGTAGCATTGGTTGCCTTTAATGGCTCGATTTATTTATACTGCCACTAATTCTATTATTTGCTGTAGCGATCAATTAACTGATTCCATTATGAACTGACACGTATATTGCAATCATATATCGAGCTTATATATCATTTATAAAATTATGCGAGTGATATGTTATATATGAGTGTTTCAGTGTAAGGGATGTAGTGGAAGAAGGTGTGGGATATCGCGCCTTTGATGTCGAAACATGTCACGCACATAGCAATTGCCTATTATGGATAGTCCTTGAAGGAGACATGGAGGAAATATATCAAGTTGCAATAGTGAAACACAATGAAATAGGAGAATGAGATTGATTCAGTGTTGATTGCTTTTGCAGCATAGTACCGTTATCGTTGATGTGTTCAGCTGACAATGGTGTGTAGACAATGATGATTTAGATGTTGATTCAGGAATATACAATGATAATCCAAGCGTTGACTATAATGATCCAGGTGTTGACAATGATGCTGATCATGTTAATCCAATTTGACTTGTCATAATAAAGTAGCTATGTTGCGTTGATCATTGTGCTCATTGATATCTCAAGTGTTGTTTGAACTAAGAATGTTTTTATGTATTTGACATCCAGAAACAGAGGAGAGTCTAACACCATATATGTGGATATATCAAAGTGCTAAAAGGCAGAGTTCAAGAAATTCAACAAGTTGGAGCGGTTTTGATCTCTCACTTTGTCGTCAGCAGACTTGTGGACTTTAAGCTTGATCTAGGCACATATTCCATTGTTACTATATACAATACAAGATCACATGTGTACTGTACCTTTTTGCCTGTAATAGCACTGCGCCGCTCTCGATCACTTCGTTTCCTATCACTACTGCGACTTGAACGATGCTTTGACTAATAAAATATATATGAGCATTTTGCAATGAACATTTCCATCCTCCAAACTAAACTTACACTTTTATGCTTTTTGCTGCTAGTGCTAGTGCTACGATGCTTTTTGTGCTTCTTGCTTCTTCTTTTCTCGTCTATTACACATAACCATTATCAGAAAGTGCTGCATAATCGACATATATGATTATATATTCACCTTCCGAATCGGATGAATAATCATTCTCGGATGAAGAAGAAGAGGGTGATGTCGATCTTTCAGATGAACTTTTATATCTTGAACTACGTGGTGATCGCGAACGTTGTCGATGTCGTTTGCCTGTTGTTCAATGTTTTCCCCACATACAATAACGGTTCCAAACCAAGCAATAGGAGGGACCCAATTGGTCGAAACAAATTCATATAAGGACACAGCAATATATCACACATAAAACTAGGAAAGGCAATAATACATACGATTGGATCTCTTATCACGTAAGTCTGGGCTCGTATCTCTGTATCTGTGGCGAGAGTCAGATCGTGAGCGATGAGGTGAACGGCTACGGCTACGACTACGATGACTAGGTCGATCACGGCTGGCACGATTCTCTAAATGCACACGACTAGATTATTAGAATGAAGGAACTTGGTTCCTCGTTGTTCAATCTTTACCTTTTCTGTGTCCCATTGGAGTTTGCAGGAAGAGTAAGCAAGTCAAAGGATTTTTTAGGCTCGGCCAAATTTAATACACGATTGCAGCTTGTTTTCTTTTACCGCCAACGCTGCCAGTAGGGAATGTGAATTATGTACTTGCGACCTTGCCACTGATTGACACTGCCTGATACCAGAGGTAAGACACAGGATAGTGGATTATTCATTTTGACTTAAATCTTTCTTTCAGATACTGCTGTACGATGCAACTTTATTATCAACCATCCAATGGAACCAATTATTGACATAGTGGGTAGAATATAGAACTTAGAACATCAAATTAAGACCCGAGATTCAGTGTAAATGGATCGAATAAAACGCACGAGCCATACGCCTGTATCCTATAATGGTGGCGGGGAAGAATAGCTTTTGGATTTGGGTATCACAAAGAATAAACAACACTTTGTTATCACTGTACGCAATAATGCCGCATAGATCAACTGATCATCATACAAAAAACATATACCATGCTGACGCCGATTTGCCGATCTTTCTGCTACATTATATGAGCCACTGCCACGTTTTCCCTTTTAATCCATCATCTTAAAGTATAGCGTTCAAGTGGCGATATGTACTCGTGAATCGCTTTTCCGTTTTGCCATAAGGATCTCGAATCCCCAGTGTTATGGAAACGCTGACAATCTCGACCATCATGGAATTCTCTTTTTCACTATATCTGGTAAAAAGCATAGTCCATCCAAATCTAACCGACATTCAACATCTTTACATGGAACCATCTGCTTGTTTCAGTCATCATAATAAAGATGTAGCATATGATAGATGATGATGATTGCATACAATACGCAACTTTTACCTCTTGCATATGATATTCCTCTCTTCATTTGATAGTGTACAAAAATTGCAAATTGGACATTGATGACAGACTTCTGGGATTTCTCCACAGCTTCAAGAGCCCTTCTCGATTTTCTGTTCCAGCTCAATTTGCACACATGCATGACAGCGTTTTCAGTATAATTCACCATGTGAATCAAGTTACCAAGATTGGATGACTGGTACGGTCAAAACAATACAGCTGCCATAAAATGCAAATATGAATACACACACACGCGCATGACACTCTAGTATTTCTTGATCTTGGCAAGGTCCTTGCATATGCATAATAGCATGCAACTTGTTTGCCAAGATGCCATATTTTTCTGTAAGTGATACGTTGATGGTTCATCATGTACTTTGTTTCCGTGATGAAAGCGAATCACCATCTCGCCATAAATGAGGAACCGTATGTGGCTGTTCGCTGTACTAGACCATTCGAGTAGCAATTATGGTGGGTGCATGATAGCATGGCCCGTATAGCCGGATACCACCATCATATCATAAACACTCCCGATTTAACAATGATGGAAAGCTTCTTTTCATTCTTTGGCTAATGCCCTGCCATAATTAAAGAAAAGAGAGAATATATTAACTTGTGTGTCTTTTCTTCTTCATCATCAATTTTACATACCATCCAATGACAGATCCTAAAGCCAACAGTAGCAGCACTACACTGCCATCCATTTCTCATCTTTTGAACCCTACATCTCAAGCAAGTATAGCATCCACTTCAAGTGCCAAAAACATTATCTCGTTGCATTCGAGGACTCCATCCGATCCGACATGTACAAAGCAAAAGCAAGCATATCCTACTGCAAAACTTCTCCAAGATTATCCATCACCACCACTCTCATCATCAGCTTTGGAATATTCAACATCATCCATCCCACCTCTTCAAGGTAATGATCCACCTCCTCGACATACACGCACCATCAGCAGTGATAGCGATAGTACAATGTCGTCATTGTCCGATTGCTCATATCAACGGTTACCGAGATGGGGTACATCACCCACTATGCAATACTTTCATTCACCTATTTCTGCACCATGGACCGTATCGAAAAATACATCCACAGAGAATGTTTCTACTGAAGCTTCATCCACTGTATCAATGTCGTCAAATCAAATGAATCATTCAACGTCAGAACGTTTTGAAACACCAGCACCTACCCGA
The DNA here is from genome assembly GCA_025094155.1 of Lichtheimia hyalospora FSU 10163. NCBI lineage: Eukaryota > Fungi > Mucoromycota > Mucoromycetes > Mucorales > Lichtheimiaceae > Lichtheimia > Lichtheimia hyalospora. Next base: position 267,032 of record PTRB01000005.1, read on the forward strand.
TTATCCTTTACACCTACAGGCGAGCCTATTCTCAAACGACGACGGGGACGACCACCATCCAATGCACGTGAAGCATGCACTTGGGAAGGTGGCTGGACATTTTTATCGCCCACTGTGTGGTCCGTCAACAATAACAATAGCAATCAGGTGACAGCGCCACCATCTACAACATTGCCTGTTTCAGGACAACAAAAAGACCAGCCAAGAAAAACATTAGATGCAACATCACAACAACAACATTCAGGTGATATATCAAGTATTGCAGCATTCTCAAGTTCTGATTTATCCAATGTGATGCACATGCCAAAACGTAAACGAGGAAGAAAACCAAAAAAGCATCTCGTTGGTCATTCTTGCTTTGTGTGGAAAGATATACCGATAGTACGCTCTCCATTATCCACAGCCAAAGCACGTGCCACTGCTGCTGCAAATCGTCTGAAAAAAGAAAAAGAGCGTCAGGAACAACAGAAACAAAAACAGCAAGAAAATGTTCTTATCGTTGATGATAATCAAGTGCACCACCAAGATAGCTGCTAATATGTCCTTCCCATCCCACCCAATGTATAATATTTAAACCACCCAGCATATACTGAACACACACTTGCTTTTTTCCATGTATCATTCTTCTTTCCTTCCAAACGAATGCATTATATTAGCTCAACCAAAAAAAGCAATCAATACCTTTCACTTATGTATCTTATCATTATGTATGCCAAACACACAATCCAATGAAATAACGTATGCCATATATTGTCTCTCAACTTGATGTACAATGGTATTCTTGGCAACCATTTCCGTGCCATGTATTGATAATCCATGGCCAATCATCTGCATCCAATGTCATTGTCGCCTTTTCACATAATGACCCACTTTATAGTGACTTGGTTTAATGCACATGGTGTTTGCTCTAGTATATCTGCACATTATCCATTGCTAATGCTACTGCACTTTTTCGGATACCTTCGTATTCTTGATATATATATATGAAGAATCACGTATCAGCTATATCGGTACAATATACAGCATTATCCACTCGACGAGCCATTTGACCAAAAGCACAGGCTGTCAGTTCAATTGTTACAGTATGCAATGGCCAAAGATGTATGTGGAAAGTGAAAAAAGAAAAGGTGAGTCTTTATGCAACTAACACACGTTTCCCTTTTTTTCATTTGCGAGTGATTTGGATATTCGATTTGGTTTATTGATTGTTATGGTACCACCCATTTTTAATAACAGCCACCCATGCTATCACCATTTGTGTCATTGTCTGTATAGTCAAGTATTATATCCCAATACAACACAATGCAAGAACCACCCAAATATTGGCATCAGTTATCTGATTGGCCAATAATCCATGTTGGTGGAAGAGGAGCTGGGAAAGCAAGCGTGGGAACATTTTCAAGTAGCGCTCAGTGTATGGGAGAACAAGACAAGACATGCGAGCTAGAGGAACAAGCTTTCCTTTTCACTTTTTTTCTCACCCTTTCACTTTCCACTCATGTTAACTGCACGCCGTATCCTCACACCACACAATTTACGCATCTTATCAGGTCGTGTGGCTGCGTATCATACCTTGCATGAACAGCAAGCTACTGTTCTCCCCAACAAGGTCGAAACTGCAAGTGCCAGTTTCAAGGTAAAATTCTCTCATTTTTAAAAAGTGACACACCCCTCTTATACAAACGCGTAGGAAAATGCTGACAAAATGCAAAAAGCTGTGGAGGACCTCGAGTTGACCATTGAGAAAATCAAGTTGGGTAATGTATTGCTGTTGACAAGGCCACTTGACATGTAACTGATAGGATGGGATATAGGAGGAGGTGAACGTGCACGACAAAGACATCTCTCTCGAAACAAGATGCTTCCACGTGATAGGTAATTGGGTAGTTTGGAAAAGGTTTGTAGCATGCTTGCTGACGCATTTTTACATGTATCCAGAATCAACCGATTGCTCGATCCAAAGTATGACAGAGGAAAAAGGGACATATACATGCATGTGTATATTGTACTCATGTTGTTTATGATGATATAGTTCACCCTTCTTGGAGTTGTCGCCATTGGCTGGCCACGAATTGTATGATGATGTGGTCCCTGCAGGTGGTATCATCACCGGTATTGGACGTGTCAATGGGTAAGTGTGCATAGGAAAGGGTATATATATACATGGGACTGAGATCAATTTGTTCTAAAGTACCGAGTGCATGGTTGTTGCCAATGATCCCACAGTCAAGGTAAGATGAATGGAAATGGGTTTAAGAATAATACGTGTATTGACTTTTCCCCCCTATCCATAGGGTGGATCGTATTATCCAATCACAGGTATGACAGGGAAAAAAGCAAGAAATGTTCACATGCTAATGCCGATACAATAGTCAAGAAGCACTTGCGTGCTCAAGAAATAGCAAAGGAAAACAACTTGCCATGTGTTTATCTTGGTGAGTACTTGGAACCAGCATTTAAAGTAGAGACTGATGGGTATGTTGGTTTATAGTGGATTCTGGAGGTGCCAATCTTCCTCGTCAAGCTGATGTGTTCCCTGATCGTGAGCATTTTGGACGTATCTTTTATAATCAAGCAAACATGTCTGCTATGGGTATTCCACAAATTGCTGCAGTGATGGGTTCTTGCACTGCTGGCGGTGCATATGTGCCTGCCATGTCGGATGAAAGTATTATTGTTCGTAAGCAAGGTACCATTTTCTTGGCTGGTCCACCTTTAGTCAAGGCTGCTCTTGGTGAAGAAGTCAAGGCTGAAGACCTTGGTGGTGCTGATTTACATTGTAAGTGTGTATTGTATGGAATGATACATGAGAGCAGGCTATTGATGGATTATATTCTAGGTCGTACTTCTGGTGTCACCGATCATTATGCACTTGATGATGAACATGCTTTGGCTATTGCTCGACGTGTTGTGGGCACATTGAATCGTACAAAGGATCCTCAGGTAAGAATAATATACATAAAATCTCATGTTTCTTTTTATTAATATGCCATTCTACTTTAAAGCTCGCCTTGAAGACCCCTGAGGAACCATTGTATTCACCTGATGAAATTGGTGGTATTGTGGGTGATAATCTCAAAAAATCATTCGACAGCAAGAATATTATTGCTCGTCTTGTGGATGGTAGCCGATTTGCTGAATTCAAGGAACACTACGGCACTACCCTTGTCACTGGTATGTGTGTATATATGATGCTTTATTCCATACAAGACACTAAAGAAATGCATATAGGCTTTGCACACATCCATGGTTATCCCGTGGGTATTGTAGCCAACAATGGTATCCTGTTTTCCGAGTCGGCTCTTAAGGGTGCTCACTTTATTGAACTTTGTTCTCAACGTGGCATTCCATTGGTATTCTTGCAAAACATTACTGGCTTTATGGTCGGTTCTTCTGCTGAAGCTGGTGGTATTGCCAAGAACGGTGCCAAGTTGGTGACAGCTGTATCATGCGCTCGTGTTCCCAAGTTTACTGTGATTACTGGTGGTAGTTTCGGTGCTGGTAACTATGGCATGTGTGGTCGTGCTTATTCACCTCGATTCTTGTGGATGTGGCCTGTAAGTATTCTTTTTTCTTTTATATCTTGATCACTAATATTTATGTAATCATATAGAATGCAAGAATTTCTGTGATGGGTGGTGAACAAAGTGCCAATGTATTGGCTCAAATCACACGTGAAGCAAAGGAGAAACGTGGCGAGACATGGTCACAAGAAGAGGAAGAAGCTTTCAAGGGACCTATTCAACAGAAATACGAAGCTGAAGGTCATCCTTACTTTTCTAGCGCTCGATTGTGGGATGATGGTGTGATTAATCCTAGAGATACTCGTTCTGTGCTTGGTTTGGCATTGAGTGCCAGCTTGAATGCACCCATTGAGAAGACCAAGTTTGGTGTCTTCCGCATGTAGAAACTTTTATATACACGACGCACGATATCAAAACATGTAATACAATCATCTTTTTCTTTAGTTCAATGTCTGTCGATTTGATATTTAAGAGTTCACTATGTAAAGAAACGATACGTGTTTCATCATGAAGGAATAGGTGTTGTTGCATTATCGGTTGCCATGGCCATTTCTGGAAGCCAATCACACTACGCCGAGTCAAGCTGAAATTGTCCTGTGAGAGAGCATCCAGGCAACTTTTGTGCTGCTTTGTTCCTTTCCTCATCGCGCTTCCATTCATTGACTTTCCAGGTGCAGGACCCATATAAAGCAGGTATAAAGATGAACATTGCTCGTTGCATCGTTACTCATGTGCATTGCTATAGCGGAAACCATGATTACCGACACACAACTCGCTTTCATCGCCAACTCTCTCGGCGTCGCAACCATGGTCCTGATTGTGGTGTACCACTATGTATCCGTTAACGATAGCGCAAAGCACAAGTTAAAGACTCAATAAACTTCAAATGATACAGTATCTCTGCTCTCCACAGCTTATCGCATACGCATGTTTTAGCAAGTTGCATGATTGCATTATACAACGAATTCCAACAAGCCAGTTGTCAGCTTTGTTCCTATGCTTATATTGAAATGGATGTACAATGTCAAAACGTTATTCCAAATGAACAACCTACATTGAGAGACATGGGCACGATTCGAGCATGGATGATATTGTATAAGCGCGTTGGATATGCACAGGAAGAAGGAGCATTCTTAGGCGTTGTAAAGATATGGATCAATGCTGTGGAGATAACGCTGTCGGCTTTATCTGAAAGATTGGGATGTTTATATCAACAATGCACCTATCCAACAACATGCTGATAAGCACGCACTGATATTGTAGTGACGAAAGGGGAAGCTCTTGACAAGTTATGGATGAGATGTAGCAATTGCATCGTTAAATTAGACCCATGTATCCTACTGCGAAATAAAAAAGAAGCCTATTCTTTCATTCAAAGCTTCTGTATCATTTGATTTGCAACGAGCGCGTCATGTTTTTGTGGGGTACGGCATGTGATTCAGGGTGATTACGGATTGACAACCGTGGGATAGAGTTATGGAACTATTTTCTCGACCCATGTTGTGTTTGCTCCCGCTGACGCATATCGTTTATCGAACGGAAAAAGAAAAAAGGGAATGCAATGTTACAAAAGTGATAGGCTGTAAAACGTACTGGCAAAAGATTTAACTACAAAGTTGGTGTGAATAATCGTATCAAAGTGTGAACACCCTTAGTAATTTCTTGTACGGAGTATCAAACTTACAGCCCCAAAAGGGCGTAAGCAACTTGAATCTCGGATTCATCCCACCTTTTCTTCCTTTCTCTCTTCTTTCAAACCACCCCTCTCCGTTGTGAATATCTTATACTATGGCTGCTTCTGCTGCTCGATCCAAAGTTGTGAATGTGCTCAAGGTGCTTCAATCAGGTGCTGGTAGCTGCCCTTGTCACTCGCACGCCCACTCGCATAACCACTTGCCTACTGCCAAGTCCTTCAACAGCCTTTTGAGCTATGGTCGTAACTTTGCTAGTGCCAATGAATCCACTGATTATGCTTTCGAGATGGCTGCCAGTAACATTCGTTTCGGCCCTGGCGTTACTAGGTAAGAGTTTTGTAAAAACCAATTCATGCAATCATGAATCAACTGACATTTCCCGACTTTGACTGTCATAGTGAAATCGGTATGGATTTGAACAATCTCAAGGCTAAAAAGGTGGCCGTGTATACAGATAGCACTGTAAGTAAACAAAGAAGTAAAGGATGGATTCTGGATAAACTAACACAGGATGTGGGGAAAATCTACCGTGGGATTATTTTTATAGATTGCCCAATTGCGTCCGCTTCAAGCTGTAGTTGAGTCGTTGGAAAAGAATGGTGTCAACTTTGTTGTCTACGACACTGTACGCGTTGAGCCCACAGATGGCAGTTTCAAACAAGCTATTGACTTTGCTCGTGTCCACAGCCCTGATGCATATGTTGCTGTGGGTGGTGGTTCGGTCATGGATACTGCCAAGGCTGCCAACTTGTATGCATCTCATCCAGAAGCCGACTTTTTGGACTTTGTCAATGCTCCCATTGGCAAGGGTCTTCCTCCTACTTTGCCTGTGAAGCCTATGATTGCTGGTAAGTTGATTGATGGATTGTTTTGTTTATTTGTATTAGTGTCATCATTAACATGTGACACTAGTGCCCACTACTGCTGGTACTGGTTCTGAAACTACTGGCACTGCTATCTTTGATTATGAACCCCTTCACACCAAGACTGGTATTGCTCATCGTGCTTTGAAGCCTTATCTTGGTATTGTGGATCCTCTCAATACTCGCAGTATGCCTGCTCAAGTTCACGCTTCAAGTGGTTTGGATGTGTTGTGCCACGCTCTTGAATCTTACACTGCCCTTCCTTACAATGAACGCTCTCCTCGTCCTTCCAATCCTATTTTGCGTCCTGCTTATCAAGGTTCCAATCCCATCAGTGATGTATGGTCATTGCATGCTTTGAAGATGGTTGTCAAATATCTTCCTCGTGTTTACAAGAATCCTGAAGACACTGAAGCTCAATCACAAATGTTGCTTGCATCTACTTTTGCTGGGTAAAAGAAAACACATTTAATCCTGATTTTGACAATTTTCTCACGCTCCTGGATAGTATCGGCTTTGGTAATGCAGGTGTCCATTTGTGTCACGGCTTAAGTTATCCCATTAGTGGTTTGAACAAGAATTACCGACACCCTGGTTACAAGGTGGATCATCCTTTGGTTCCTCATGGTGTTTCGGTATCCCTTACTGCACCTTCAGTGTTCCGTTTCACTTCGAATGCTTGCCCTGATCGTCACATTGATGCTGCAGCTGCCTTTGGTGCTGATCCTGCCCATATCAAGCCATCCATGGCTGGTGATGTCCTTGCTGAAAAATTGACTCATTTCCTTGAAGACCTTGATGTGCCTAATGGTTTGAAGGGTCTTGGCTTTGACAGCTCCATGATTCCTCAACTTGTTGAAGGTGCTTTACCCCAACACCGTGTCACTAAGCTTGCACCTACTCGTGAGCCTGCTGCTGAGCAGTTGGCAACCATCTTTGAAAAGTCCATGACCAACTACTAAATTGCACAAGATGAACCCCCATGCACATAAATGTACTAGAATACATGTGTTCTCACATGTTATATAGAGGTGCTCAATACAAGTTTTCATTCACAAACGTAATTTCTTGTTTTATATATTGATGAGGAAAGGATAAGGATGATGGATGTAAACACAGATTGGCCTTGTTATTGTTGGAGTATATGGTCATGTGATGGGGATTTCTAATCAATTGCAGCATCCTAAGGTTCCATTATTGGTCTTGACAATGAAGGAACATGATTCAGTACTCAGTTTCAACCATTGTATCTCAAATGGACCATTGTCAAATATATAGGAAGATGCATCAAGGTGTATCTACTATAGGGTTCATGAGAATGTGCTTGCCAAATGTATGTTCAATGACAGCGCTTGCAACAGCCACACAAATTTCGCATAATTTTCGGATGGAGCACTCTTACACCGCTTTCACTGCTACACAACCATGGGTCGAAGTCGAGGAGCTAGAAGAGTACGTTCACTTTACATTGTTCCAATTCATAGCATGGAATGACCGATTATGCTTGTAGAGAAAACACAGAACCCATGTGGTTCCCAAGGAAGAAGAGATCAACAAGATCCCAAAGAGTTTTGTTATGCGATCTGGCCTAGTGGGACATTCGGTCAGCGCACTTGTTCGAGATGTTCGACATATTATGGAACCCTATACTGCTACTCATTTGAAGGTACGAAAGGAAAGAGGTTAATGAACAAAAGAACTAACAATCACGGTTGAATGCTGCTTACAGGAACGCAAAACGAACCGTCTTAAAGATTTTCTTGTGGTTGCTCCTCAACTGGGTGTGACCCATTTCATGATCTTTACTAAAAGTGAAGCCAACACCAACTTGCGCATATGTCGTGTTCCTCGTGGTCCAACGCTTACTTTCCGTGTGGATGAATATTCACTTGCCAAAGATTGTCTTGCACTTCAAAAATCACCTAGGACGAGTCACTCCGATTACCTTGCATCCCCATTGCTCGTGCTCAACAACTTTAAGCAAGAAGGCAAACAATTCAAGTTGATGGCTGCCATGTTGCAAAACATGTTCCCAGCAATCGATGTTCAAACTGTAAGTATAAACAATACATATTATGGTATGGGTTGTTCATATATTATTTTAGATGAAATTGTCACAAACTCGTCGTGTTCTCTTATTCAATTACAATGAAGAAACTGGCAAGATTGATATGCGTCATTACAGTATTGGTGTGAAAGCTACTGGTGTGTCAAAATCAATCAAGCGCATCGTTGAAACATCATTGCCAGACATGAGCAAATACGATGATATTTCAGATTATGTGATGAAGGAGGCTATTATCTCTGAGAGTGATGTGGAAGATGGACCTGAATCCACAGTGACATTGGCACAAAACATGCATGGCCGTAACAATCGAAAGAACGAGCAACGTGCTGTACGATTGCAAGAGATTGGTCCACGGATGACATTGGATTTGATCAAGATTGAAAATGGCATGTGTGGTGGAGAAGTGTTGTACCATAAATATGGCAAGTATCTATATACATGGGAGTGTGTGTGTGTATGGAATAGGACAATATGGCTTATGCTATCATTTTTTATAGTACGTAAGACTGAGGAGCAAATCAAAGAAAATGAAGAGAAACGCAAACAAGCCAAGGAAGCTGCAGCTGAAAGGAGGAAACAACAAGAAGCCAATGTAGCATTGAAGAAGGAACAAAAGGAAAAGGAGAAATCCAAGGATAATCAAGAGGAGGATGCCGATGATGGCGATGTATCAGAAGCGGATGATGAAGAAGATGAAGCTTCTGAAGCCGAACCAATGTCTGAAGATGATGAATAATTCTCCAGTGTAAATCCCCATCCAATACATAGTCATTCCCATCAATAAACTCATTAATGATAAGCGATAAGCAAGATGTGTGTAGATGATTCTAGAAATGATATCTTTAACAAGATGGATCAGGTGCCTGTGTTTGAATAGCCAATCTGCCAAAAGTTTGACAGGGTTTCTTTGTAGCACATGTAACTTTCTCACGACAGGCTGCTACTGCTCTATGCTTTCCGGGGTTATCAGCGCAGTCACTGGGAAACTGATGGAAACTCGATTAGACAGCCGCCAATAAACACGACTCGCGAACGAGCCTCTTGCTTTCTTTTTTTTTTCTCCACACATACACTTACTCACACGCTCTCGTATCACCATGGTAAGTTGCGACATCTTTAACTATCACAATTTTTGCTCATATCATATTAGTCTGCTGCCAACAAGGTTAAGAACATTATTCCTCTCCTCGACCGCGTCTTGGTTCAACGTATCAAGCCCCAAGAGGTAAAAAAAGGACTTGGTCATGGTGACCATGAACTCCCATGCTGACATGAGCATGTATGTGTGTTTATTAGAAAACCGCCTCTGGTATCTTTATTCCCGAAAAGGCCCAAGAAGCTTCCAACCAAGCTGTTGTTCTTGCTGTTGGCAAGGGTGCATTGAACAAGGAAGGTAACCATATTCCTTTGCAAGTGGCTACTGGTGACAAGGTCATTCTTCCTCCTTTTGGTGGTAGCGCTATCAAGGTGCAGGGTGAGGTAAAGTATATTTGAAATGCATTGGGAAAAAGAGAAATATATATCTCACACACCGAATGTCATTCTTAGGAATACTTTTTGTTCCGTGATTCCGAGATCGTTGCCAAGGTTGAGGAGAACTAAACAATCAATGTATACATTTATTTTACCATTCCATACAATGTACAGAGCGTCATCGAGACATTCAAACATATAAAATTCATTCTGCTTTATTTGACATGTCAAGAAAGAGTTGGGAGGATAAATTACATCCAACAGTGGGACCAAAGAACGATAGCCAAATTTTGATATAATTCATGGTGTTGACATGTGGTTCAAATTGCTTCATTACACTATGGGTATTGCATGGATGAATATAATAAAAGGGTAGACCGAGAATAGGATGCTCATCTTGAGTAATGCCACCTTGGGGACTGAGCGTCGTAGGCAAACGTACATTGGCTCCGGATACTGCTGAGATGACCCAATCATACACTTGATCTAGTGAAAGGGATGATCCATCTAATGCCAATTCGGATATGAAAATACCCGTGATAAGTCGGTGCTTTGATAATACCCCACATACACTAACCTGGATCGTATGCATTAAAGTACAATACAGGTGCTTGGAAAGTAGGAGAATATACAATGTGATGCTCTAATGTAATATACACTTGCTTGGTGAACGCGGCTACGGCAGCATCTTGTTCTTGCTCTAATTCATCCATCATCACTGAAGGTGGCGTCCAACTCTCTGGCAAGGGATGCAACATCTTGCGTATCAAATACTGATAACCAGTCTAAGGTTTCTAGGGGTCAAATGGCTATGCTTTGTTCTATGAGCATTATTCATATATACTCGCTTATCAGTCACGATATCCCAATTAGATTCTTGATTGCAGTTTTCAACATGATGGTGGAAATGAGTAATAGCTTTATGGAAGACTGAGCGATTCATAAGGAGAAAAGAGAGGAGCGGGAATGGATTTGGGAGACAAGCCCTTTTTCCAAGCCTCCTAGTGTATTATTTTTGCTTGTCTTTACATAGTAAGGAGGACCATAAGTGATTGTGCTATATACAACAGAAAGATTTGTCTGTGGGTGAAACTGTAAACAAGAGGAGGAGAAAGGATGGAATGGATATAAAAAGAAGTAGGAGTGAAAGAGGAAGAGGGGTGTGTAGGGGTAAATGGGTGATGGATGATAATAATAGACGCTATTACTGCTGCATGATGGAGGTGGGGGTGAAAGGGTATGATGAAAGGCTTGATTGTTGCTTTTTACTCATCCAGTAAAAAGTCCTCGAGAATGGATTGCGTTGCATCTTGAACGCGTTCATCAAATTGTACGCTAAGAATACTTTGAATCTCTGAAAGCCATGATCTTAACCAGTTGGATAATGCAATAGATTCAGGTCGCTCTTCTTCCTCCTGTTGTTGCTCCTGTTCTAAACGGAGAGCATCCAACCATAACAAGGGATCAGCATAGTCATCGTCTTGTGGTAGTAGTTGTTGTCGGGGATGACCTCCCATCACAAGTTGATCCCCGCCTTGACGCCATCTTGGTGGTTGCTCTGGTAACGGTTGCTGTAGTTGCTGATGTTGCTCTTCGAATAAACTAGCAGGAATCGATTGACTGATAATGATATCAGCAGCTTCATCCACGTTGGCAATAAGTCCAAGTTGGTTTCCAATATGCTGGTTTAAAGTTAAGATATCTTCTGTCAAGCCAGACACTCCTGCTGTAGCTGTATGCCGATCTTTATGTTCGAGTATGGTGGGTAAATTAGACTCAACAAGAGGGCGAATCGAAGCAAGCAAGTTGGATCGCATGAGATTCAAGTGGTCTCGAAGAGCATGAACAAACGATCGAAACGAAGTACGACAACGACCTGTGATAAAATAGCTTAGTATACATGTAGAATAAAGCATGCCAATACGCGATACTCACTGCGATGAACGGTTCCCAAATGGTGAATTGACATGAATGAGCGAGGAGCTGACAAGGTTATTTCTTCCGTTAAAGTAGCCATGACCTGATCGACGATATTTTCATAGTATTCGCTTAGTGCATTGGTGACAGCCATAGCATCGACGGAAGTGGTTGTTTGAGGGATGGTATCATCGATTCGTACAGCTTGTTGTTCATTAAAGGCTGAAGCGATGCCAAAGAGAGCACAACTTAAAAGTGTGATGGATAATAAATGGCGAGATGCTACACGCATATCATAAAATGAAGGATATTATTAAGTAGGTGTTGTGGATTGGAAAAAGGATGGGAGAAAGAAAGAGAGATAAAAGATCAAGGAGAGGCGTATTAAAGTAAGAAAGAGGGAGATAACGTATTGAACAAGTAGGAGTAGAACACAAACGTAAAGTTCGAAGAAAGGATGATGAGGGGATCTTTTTGAGGAGGGACACAAGGTGTGTGTGTGAGTGTGTGACACAGCAGTAAAGGGAACAATTCTTCATATTCTTCCTTTTAATGCAATATGTTAGATCGCATCTGTGTCTTGTTTTGCCTCGTTTTCGTATGTTATTCTCGTGGTGGCATCATCATAAAGTTTTGCTGTTACCAAAATTGCCAAAATCCTTTGTAGATTGGGCGGGTCATTGTCCTTCCCCTTCAACCCAGCCTTCCATTTGGAATATGAACTTGGGACAACAGCCAATCATGTCTTGTGTCAATGATCGTCCACTTTAACATACTTTTATTACCCGGTACAATTCACTTGTTCATCTTGTCCTCCTCTTCTTTTTCTCTTTTGTTCACACACACATATTCAATTTCATTGGACTGAAACGTTAAAGTATTGAGCCCACGTTGGTTAGCCTTGTTGAATCCCTGGTATTCAGCTCGTACAATCATTCAGATGCTTCTGTCAATTCCAAGCTTTTACACTCACAGGATGGAATCTTCCATTAAAGCATCTTTTTACCTTATAGAGTCTTTATAAGCGTGCTCATGCGACAAACTGTATCTGACACATGGTTTGAATGCAGACGATCTTTTCACTTTTGCTTTCTCTCTCGGCATTCCCGATATGCATTTAATAAATGTGCCTTGCATGTCTCAATCCATTGTATTCAACATGGTAGAGAAATATATTCTAAACGAAATGATTGGCATACGTGATATTATTCTTCAGTGTTGGTATTATTGTGTATGGCAAAATCCCATTGCTCTGAGTAACATGCACTGCTCTTTGTCAAATCCACCATTGTTACCAACCACGATACCAGAGTATATCACTTAATGACGCAATTCTTTGTTGGATCATGATACTACACATTGTCGAAACAATCCTCATTCAGGTGCAAGCATATCGCACTTTAAACAATGATTCCATCCAAACAACAGGTGATAATAATCTTCTGTTTCAATAAAGCTCTATTGGTAACACTGATTGTTTCCTAGCTAATCATATATGTCGTTGTACTCGCTATTCTGAAGATTCTCGTGCGATTCTTCTTTGTTCTCGTTCCTGAACTATCTTTTGTCGTCGTCGAGAGAGCATTTCCATGACCGTTTTGCCATTCTGTGCTTGGGGATTCTCGCGTTCATTGACAAAGTATGCCAGGGTACCCACAGTTAAAGAAAATACAATGTCACCCGTCCTATGAAAAGCTCCATTACAACCACTGCAATTCACTTTATGCTTCGTTGCTGACATTGCGTTTACCTTGAGATGAGATACTGGTATTTTACGGGTGCTGACATTGGGAATGAAGTAACAAGTGCAGTCAGAGGACTTTGCAAGTAGCAACACCCATGAAATTCACGTTCAGCCATTTACTTGCGCTGGGATCAGCAAGTTCTCTATAGCTACTACGGATATAAAAACAAGGGATGTTATATGCAATAAACATTGGGTCATCTTCAACACTTAAAAGCGTACTCTGCTGGGACTTTTACCAATGAATGCTTCGTATTCGAGACATTGTCATCATCCATGGCCGAAGATATGCTGTAATATATGTCAAGGAGCGAATGAAATGATCCAACTGTTGAGCGTGGTTCATTATTCTTTTATTGAAAGTGGGATGCGAAACAAGGGGGGAAGAAGAGAATGAAACAATGAGAACAGAATGTGCATGGTTGTCTGTACTGCATGTGTGCATGAAAGAATGCCATGTCCTGCATACATAAGATATGAAGATTTATTCATTGTTGACCTATCATAAAATATACCCTTGTTCAATTATATGAGAGATGAGCAACACGGATACAGTCTTTTGATAATGACATTATATGTCGTAATTTACTTGAACTTTATAATACATGTGCCTCGCAAGCAGCCAGGATCAGTGTAGGGAATAAGGCACTGCTAGGGCGAAAAAAGCTTTTCTGCACGTTGGATCCGATCTTCAAATCACATCATAGTAAATCATAGTGCAAAAGCACGGAAGGACACATGTGTCATATAAGGAACGAAAGGAAGCTTATTGTAACTCATACGCACACTGGCGTTGATAATCAATGTGATGGCTTTATTGTGCTTAAAATCAGTTGTGAATGAGCTCTCTCACTTATTGTTGACGGCGCACGAATCATATTGCCAGTCTCTGCATAATAAGAGATAAAGCTTGAGATACATAGTTCACCCTGGATTTCACGAAAGGCTTTTGCTCGCTGATGTATGGTGTACAGTAATTGTCATGATTTTATATGTTATTAAGGACGAACATTTAAAGAGAACTATTTTAGGTGCTACACTCGAATGGGTCGTACACACACCACACAACATACACAACATCCATGCAACAATGATAATACAAATGATACCAGGAAATGATGGCTACCATTATCCGCCACCATCATGATCAACGCATATTCAAGCACCAGTATCAGCAATTCCATATTTCCATAACTCAGAATATTCACACCAAAAGGATTACACTCCCCAAATCACTACAAGCCCTCCCCGGTAACTGATGCTCCAATGCCAATGACTACATATTACAGCTTTGATCCACAACCAGAAACATCGTCATTATCATTAACGACAACACTACAAAGTACTACCATCACATGTATAAACCAGATAATATATTATTAAGACACTTGAATGAATGTACAGGAAACCATATCAACAAATTCATGTGCTTAAACCTGATCATAAGGATGATAGAATTGGTGAGATACTTTGGCAACTATGTTCCGGAGAGAATCATGTGATGAGATGTCATGGTCTATTGAATACCTTGCGGAGAGTGTGATCCATTATGCCAAGGCTTGGTTCCACATTCCTTGTGTGAACACCCCGCCACCTTCAGTAACCAAGCGGACATTAGCTCGCACTTTAAGCTTGAACCATATGCAGGCAACAAGCACATCCAACATTACTATTCAACTCGGCGACAATGCAAAGCCCATTCACGTGCAGCTCAATGAAGGACAAAACTTGAACGACTGCGTGGCACATTGTGTCAAAAAACACGGCATCCCTTTATATTTGTCGTCCAACATTCTCTCAGTGCTCGTGACAGCAACCACAGCAGCAACAGCAACCACTCCCGATCGAGCAACGCGAACTTGTAGATCAGATTTCGTCAATCGGTACCAGAACCACACACTTCAATACCACAATCAACCAGAACAAGTAAGATATAATGAAAGATATGCATGACACACTTTTTCCTAATACTGTCGTTAAGGATGTATTTCCACGTGCCTATCACACACTTGTGCATTGTCCAATTGAAGCCATGTATAATACATTATTGGGCCTAGAACAAGATTATACTATGGTGATCCAAGAAAGATATATGGCATGTAGAAAGGAACAGGCTGATATTGAAGAAAGGTATTTGTATGCTCTTGGTTACCACGGTGATTGGTACTCAACTAGCTACATATAGGCATAATCGTGAAATTGAAGCTTCTGGATCATCACAAACGAATATGACACATCTATTTGCACGTCATGTGGAAGATATGGAAGTCTTTCAGGCAACATGGGCATCCGACATTTTACAGACTCAACAAACTCAGCGTCAAGAATATCGTTCCTTTGTCATTGAATTGTATCAGGAATACCAACAACGACTTGCTGCTTTATCGGATGAGAAGAATCTTAAACCAGAAGATGTGTTACTTGAAGTTGAAAAGAACTTGGATGGCAAAGACATTGTCAGTGTAGCTGCTGAACGAGTGCGTCAAACTTCAGTGCGAAAGAGTATTGACAGTCCTTTAAATGATCGATCACCCCAAGATCAACGACGTCCTCGACAAGATTCTTCCGCCAGTGCCATATCCCATGTATCATCCACATCCACATCAGGCAATGAACAATCACCCAATGCCGATAACAAAGACAAGGTAACAATATGACATATCAAATGAACTTTTTATTAACACAAACTAGTTTCAAAGGATGGTTCGGGATATTGAAGAAATGGGATTTACAAAAGAGCAAGCTGAGACTGCACTGGGTTTAACGAATCATACCATGGAGCATGCAGTTACATTATTACTTGAAGATCCAGCCAAGGTCAATACAGCTATGCAACAACAACAACAATTGGCCAAAAGACGTTCATCTTCACTTAGTCAACATGGAAATGGTGGTGTTGCAACAACATCACCAGCTCATTCGCGTACGAGTTCACTAAATGATATAACAGTGACTGGAAGCCGTCGCCAATCATTGCAAAGAGGGATATCTGCGAATAGTAGAAACACCAATGCAACCAACAAGGGATGGAGTCCAATTTCATTTCTACAACAACAAAAACAAGTCATGGAGAACACCAACCTAAGTTCCGTTCGTAAATTGGGTGGATGGCTCGGCAAGGCTATGGAGAATTTCATGGATAATGATGAAAGGTAATTGATCTGCATCAAACAAAGAAGACACCTGTATTCACACAATAATAGTGATCCCCGATTTGGATCATCCCATACAGGGACCATTGCTAATGCACAACAACCAGTCGAATCGTTCACTATCAGTCTCGGTCCTGCTCAAATCAAATCCACACATAATCTTCGATTACTCGTAGCGGATGCTGGCTCTGACATTTTCAATCCTATGCCCTATGACCCAACACGTGAGATGGCATACAAAGCCCAAACATCTACCAATCTCTACACAAATCATCTTAGTGCCATGGTCGTATTAGTGGAACTGAGTGAATTGACCCGCAGCCGGGATGAGCAAGGAACTTCACTTGGATGGCGTCAATATAGAACAGGCAAAGGCAGTAACAAGGGTATGTGTGTGTTTATTATTATCAGGAAATACACCGAGTCATATTGATTATTATCGAACAAATAGCTCTCTTTGAAAGATGTCAGCATTCGACTGAATTCCACTTTCCTGACATTGAAACCCAACTCACTGTGATTGAGCAAGATTACCAATCTCGACCTGAATCATTGCAAGAAGGCAGCTTCTTTATCACGCGTCATTCGAATTTACCATCCACTCAAGTCATTTTCCACCTTGTAGTGGATAGCGAATGTAAGTATTATATCTATATGTTCTATCTCTATACTAAAATGATACACTTGTAGCTATTCCAACGACCGATCTTAGCAAGCAAAGTCCTCTTATCAAGGGATTATTGAAGATTATGCGCATTACGACACGCTATGATATTTCCAGTTTATCGATTCCATTGTTATTATTGCCTGACAAGTTCCTTGAACAACCTGAGCAGTACTTCTCCACTGCCTTCCTTGATCAACCGCAACACCATTTTGGATGGCTACAGAAACGAGGTGAAGTTGCGATGAAATGCGTAAGAGGATTTCTCTATGAGCATTCTGGCAATAGCAGCAACAAACGAGTGCAAGAAGGGGTGGATCGAGCTGAAACGGTGTTTGGTGGCGGGTTACACAATGTTGAGTTTTTGTTGCCTGACAGCCATGCTGTTTATGGTGGACAACGCTCGGACCCAAATAGCACAGGCCATTATCCAACAACCGCTCCTAATGCAACGACCCATGGTGCTAGTGGTGCTGGTGGAGCTAGTACTGCTACTGGCTCTTCTACAATCAACACAAGTCATGGTGGTGCATCTTTTGATGTCGAATATGCATTCCAGCAATTCCGGATATTACTAGTCAGCATCTTTCAAACATGTTAACATATTCCCACAATAACATTTCTTTGATTCCATGAGAGAAACTGTATACATTTGCATTTGTGTATCATTGTATGGGATGATGGTGGTAGAAATACGGGAAATAGAGTGAATATGAAAGAGAAAACAACAAGGAAACAAGGGATAGCGTGTACTATGTAGAGTGGTGTCAAAGAGAATAAAGTTGGATAGGGGTCTTCTACTACATGGATCCACTAAAGAGCATTTCAATGGCTGCTTGAACATCACCACCAGTAGCAAGCAATGCTCGAATGTTTTTGCTTGCATCCCAAAAGCCCATCTCGTTCAATTGTTGTAGTTGTACTTGAAAACGTTCTTCTGGTGGTCGATTATCAGCTGGAGCTGCTGGTGCTTGAGCACCACCCATTCCTGGAAGACCAAACATGGCAGCCATACGTTGTTGAAGTTGAGGATCCATTGCTGGAGGTTGTTGTGCTCCTGCGCCACCAGCACCTGCAGCTGCACCCATAAAAGCAGCAAATGGATTCATAGGAGGTTGTTGTTGTTGTTGTTGCTGTGGTGATGAAGTCGTATTATCACTTGTGTTGTTGGTGGTGGTTGGGGATGATTGTTGTTGTTGTTGAGGTGATCCCATACCCATACCACCAGCACCCATACCTTGCATAGCCGAAGCCATTGTAGCCATTTGTCGAATCATATCAGGATTAGTGAGCATTTGTCTAAATTCGGGTGATTGCATCATGTTTCGAATCTCTGGACCCATGGAAGATAATTGTGGGCTGCTTGAAATGATGGTATCAAGAACAGCTGGATTTTGAAGTACAGTCGACATGTATTGAGCAAACATTGGGTTTTGTAACATTTGGTTCATCAATGTTGGATCTGGTGCACCAAAACTGTTACCCATGGCTCCTGCTCCATATCCACTACCAAACATGCCAAATGGATTGGCTCCTGCTCCTGCTCCTGTTGCTCCAGGTGATCCTCCCATTCCCATTCCTCCTCCTAATGCTGCAAATGGATTAGGTGCTTGTTGTTGTGGTGATGCCGTGTTATTGGTATTGGTGTTGCTAGTGCTCGTAGTGGTCGTATTAGCTGTGCCACCAGGGGTAGACGAAGATGCATTGCCTGTACCTGCCAATAAGTTATCCCATTCATTCTATGCAAAAAGTATTCCTATTACTTACGTTGTCCAGAGCTCTTTACCATATGCACAGTATTGCCATCAGCAATCTTGTAATCAGCCAAAGTCTCAGGGTCTTTGAGCACGCGTCCCGAGTAGATCAATCGTTGGTTTTCAGCGGGAACTTCAGTTTGCTCAGCAATGGCATTCTTCAGATCAAGTACTGTTTTGGTAGTCTCAATAGCAATAACGAATTTCTTGTCGCTTGACGACTTGACATTAACGTTGATGGTTGACATGGTCGTCGGTTGGGAAAAAAAAGTGAGAAAAAAGCGTATGCAACCGAAGTAGTCCTTTTTGGGGGGTGTAACAAACCAGCTGCCGCCAGAAATTGCAAATGCCACGTCAGCACTGCAACCATCATCACCATAACAACATCCCTTTTCTGGTATCGACACGCGTTCGTCCACCTATACTCTCTTCGAAATATACATTCACATGCACTTGTAATAAACGTATTGAATCGCTTTATTATTTCATACATTTACATAAACACATCATTTTCTTTGGGAGTATATGAACATAGCTGTGCCATAATAGATCAAACTCATATGATTGCTTTTTCCGACTCAGCAACACCAACCCAAAAACTATAAAAAGGCGCCCATCTTGCAACTCGATGAACAGTATCCTCTCAGGCCTTTTGGCTAAGATCAAGTGTAGTATCTGTTCTTTATAGTTTAACAACTATAATGTGGATTCCGATCCACTCGTTGTTAATCTAATTTTTTACGCCCGGTCCTTTTGCTCTGGCTTGCCATCAAGAGGACCACTGGTGTCCGCGGCCTGACACTGTCAG
This sequence comes from Lichtheimia hyalospora FSU 10163, assembly GCA_025094155.1. Taxonomy (NCBI): domain Eukaryota; kingdom Fungi; phylum Mucoromycota; class Mucoromycetes; order Mucorales; family Lichtheimiaceae; genus Lichtheimia; species Lichtheimia hyalospora. The sequence goes on from PTRB01000005.1 coordinate 286,693, forward strand.
CTGTGTGACGCCGACCCAATTCAAAAAAGAAAATGATAAAATGGCATTTACTCAGCATCTGAGCCACTTTCGCAGCACCATAATTATTAGACATGTTCAACATGTCGGGGTTCACTTTGCTCATTTCTCTTTTTCCACATAAGCAAATTGTTAGTAAAAGCACCAGTGGGAATAGTATCATGAGTGTCGAGTTGTGCAATTGTTGCAACTTGAGAGATTCCTTGTTGGCTTGATTACCACTGTATCGTTCTTTGAGAGCATAGCACCTTGCTGAATACAATAATATATTTTACCATGCAGATGTTGTCAAAGTGACAAAGAGAAACATGGCATCTGGCTTAAAAAGACAAGCACTGATAGTAGTTAAAACTTGAGAAAGCCTAAATCTTGGCTAGTCGAATAAACTAGTGTCATTTTCTCATGATACAATGAATATTTGACCCTTGTTGATGCGTCATTGCGTGGGATAATGCCAAGTCTTAGTGTCTCCCTTGAATGAAGCAATGGTCTTATTGTCCAATCAAAGAGCACCATGAACCGTGTGAGCTCGCCTATAGCACGATTGGTGCCAGTTATTTGCTGGATTTGAATTTACGTGGCATTGTGATGCATAATGAATGCTCGGCATTTATGCTTTTAACAATCATTTCTTCCCCATTCCTTTTCATCCTGTAATATATACGTATGGTTTCTATTTCCTTCTCTTCCTTAGTAGACAATTTGCGACACTCGCTTATAAGCAGACCATGGACAATATTATTGCGACCGCTCAAGAAAATGCAATCACCAGCAGCAACGACGGTTCGAGTGCTTTATCCAAGGTTTTTGAAAAATCCGACTAGTGGCGTGATACTCGATCGTTACGATACCCCATCATTATCATCTTCAACCCCTTCGATGACTCCAATCCACACATCTTTGCCCCATAACCCAATCGAATGGATGCCTGTGACTCCGCATTATCGAGCACCTCGAGCACCTATTGTTTTATGTCATGGTTTATATGGATTTGACAAGTGGGGACCAGCATCTTTTCCAATGCTACAAGTGAGATATTGGGGTGGCATTGAAGAAACATTGGCCAAATTGGGTGCCAAGGTGATTGTCACTAAAGTTCCACGTACTGGAAGTGTGTGGGAACGATCTCAGGAACTTGATGCCATTCTCAAGAAAGTACTTGCTGGTAGCAAAGTCAACTTTGTAGCCCATTCCATGGTAGAGTGTTACTGTTATCATTAGGATTTGAGCATGTGCTCATTTATGGATGTATGTTTTGTAGGGCGGTCTTGATTGTCGGTGTTTATTGTCGCATATTCATAATCGTCCTTATCACGTTCAATCACTCACGACCATTGCAACCCCACACAGGGGTTCCCCACTCATGGATTGGTTTCGTGACCATGTGGGTGTCGGCGTACGATTTGCAACTGCTGCTGCAGCGGCAGCAGCGGCAGCAGCTACTGCTTCATCATCATCGACTACCACATCAAGTGAAAAAAGACGCTATGCAAATTACTTGCTTGATCCAGTGATACAAATGCTTGATACACCTGCTTATGCCAACCTTACAACTGACTATTGTCAAAACCATTTTAATCCAAGTACCCCTGATGATCCAACCGTTGCTTATTATTCTTATGGTGCAGATACACACATTCCGCCATGGACATTACTGGGTTGGACACAACAAGTGGTCGGTGAAAAAGAAGGTCCCAATGATGGTATTGTTTCAGTGGCCAGTGCTAAATGGGGAACTTATATCAAGACCTTGAATGCCAATCATTGGGAGTTGAATGGTCAAAGGTAATTTCTCCTGATGATTATGGAGATGTATCAATGCAAGGGGAACGATGATGATTGAATAATGTTTTTGAATAATAGACCCAAATGGCGATCATCCATCCCCTCCTTGACTGAGAAACCTTTCTTTGATTCCTCCGAATTCTACGTTGAGCTGGCAGATCATTTGTACCAGCAGGGACATTGACATATCTCCTCTAGATGAAAATCAGATAGAACCGATTCATGTAATAATATACCCCATCCATAATATATTTGACTGGATATCATCAATAGATTACTTTTATGCATATGAATAGAAAGTGGTAGAGAAGTAGTTGTACTACTACTCACACCGTCACGAATTCCCGAGTGAGCAACTCGCGTACTTTTTATTTCTTACATCTGCATTCGTTCCCCTCCACACCCCATTTCGTACTTCATCATGAGCAACTACGACGACACAACAACTGCAGCCAACAGTCCTTACGCACAACAGCGTCTTGTCAGCGAAACATGTGTCGATTTATTCCTGATTGAAATGGTGGATACCATATGCAGAACTACTGCAGTAGAGTCTGAAGCCGATAGTGAAGCTATGTTTTACAAGTTGGATAGTCTTGGCTATGCTGTAGGACAACGGATGGTGGAAAGGTTGGTATAAACAAGGCATAGAGGGATTGTGGTATGTTTGAGGGGTAAAGATCATCAAGTTTACACAATACGCATTGAATTATTATACTAGATTCACCAAGGATCGACCGAGATTTGCTGATACATTGGACGTTGTTAAATTCATATGCAAGGACCTTTGGACCATTATGTTTAAGAAACAGATCGATAACTTAAAGACAAACCATAGAGTAAGTGTGATATGGATAAAGTTGTATGAATGAAATGACTCACCCAAAGCGTAATAGGGTGTTTACGTACTTCAAGACAACAGTTTCCGATGGTTTATGCGCATGTCAACAGATATTGGAGGTGCTGACTCGGCCAAAAAGGCAACACCAGTAAGATTGTTGTGGATATGGATTATAGATAAAAGGCTAATGATAAAAAGTATATCTGGTTCCCTTGTGGTATCGTCCGTGGAGCACTAGCCAATCTAGGCGTACCAAGTGTCGTTGTAGCAGAAACATCAAACCTTCCACAATGTAAGTATTAGAAATCACAATGTAATGTGGGTCCTTAACTCATATTTTTCATACCAGGTACTTTTCAAATCAAGATTGCAAAGTAAAGCAAAGGCCTGTACTGAGATATCACCCTTATGCTTCTTTCTGACACACATACACGCCCACATATATATGTACACACCCACACACACACGAGCATGAAAAGCTATGCTTTGCATAATGATGATGACCAGCCTGTACTTTTTTCCTTATCTTCTATTTACATGTTTCATGCATCTTTGGGAAACTACTAAAACTGGATGGCAGCTTGCATACCAACATTTATCACGTGATTGATAATCAACAGAAATGAGTTATTGTAATGCTTTGTAGCATTTGAGTTTGGGTCTATTGGCGTATTTGTATTGAGTGAATGATAATGCTCGCATGATGGCAAAATGCTGCTTTGAGATCATTGGATAAACCACCATGCTGCGGATGGAAACAAGCTGGTTCCTCTTGTTCTCTTTCTCCAACACGCCCTGAATACCATATGGCTGAAGACGACGACTTTTATTACAATGACTGGGACGACAATGCACTGTTCCAAGTACCTCTTACAGATCAGGACATGACAACATGGGACGATGGAAATGACCACAACGACGACGACGGAATGCCTATCGATCATTTATTGAATGCTACGGAACATGATCTACAAGCTACAAGTACTGACGCGAGTGAGGGTCCATCAAGTCAAACTTTACGTTCTCGTTTAGCTGGTCCATCAACCAACAAGGTATGCAAGTTATATGATAATCTAGCAACTCATCTAAACTAGGAAATGGGATGCATTGCATGATAGGCTGGATTGGATTTGGTAGACAAGGATGAAGTAAATCGTATCATTTACGAAGCGTCCAAGGTAAACACATGAATTACAGTGATGAATATAGAACTGTTTTGCTAACGTATCAAATGCAAAAAGGGATCTGCATTCTTTGAAAACGAGCGAAAAAGAGACCAAATAGTAACTGAGCGTATCGAACGTATGATGGCGAAATATAACAAGATACGTGACATGGATCTTTCCATGGAGACCCGAATCACTGACAACATGGTATGATTTATACAAGCATAAGGGTGCAAATGAACTCAATAACATTGATATAGATACGTGGACTGGAAAACGAGCGCGATCTTAGTCAGGTGATTTGTCACGTGGATATGGATGCCTTTTATGCTTCTGTGGAAGAATTGGAAAAGCCAGAGTTGAAAACAGTACCCATGGCCGTTGGAGACACTGCAATGCTTTGCACCAGCAATTATGAAGCGCGTAAATTTGGTGTACGTAGCGCCATGCCTGGCTACATTGCCCTTAAGCTATGTCCGCATCTCAAGATCATCCCTCTTCACTTTGACAAGTATCGAGCAGCTTCCAACAAAGTCAGAGCCATTTTTGAAAAATATGATCCAGACTTTGCGCCCATGAGTCTTGATGAAGCTTATTTGAATTTGACTAACGTAAGTCATCATCAATGATCAAGTATACAAGTGATTGATGGTTGTTTTGTCGATAGTATTTGAAAACAACTACCATGAGCCCACCGGAAGTGGTTCAGCGAATACGTCAAGAAATCTTTGAAGAAACTCAATTAACAGCGAGTGCAGGTAATACATCAACATGTTATTTCCAAACCAACTTTCTGATACATTGTTTGGATAGGAATTGGTGCCAACAAGATGCTTTCCAAGATTTGCAGTGACATGAACAAACCCAATGGTCAATACCATTTGCCAAACGATATCAATGCTATCCAAAAGTTTATCAAGGATTTGTCTATACGAAAGGTATGTGGAAATGCACATGATTTCTATTATGCTATTATCCTAATATGATCTTGCAGATTCCTGGTATTGGCCGTGTGACCGAACGTATCTTGTCGGCTTTAGGTGTCCATACCTGCAGTGATGTTTATGCAAGTTTTAAATCATTGGCAGCATGTTTGCATTCATATCTAATGGATTGAATAGGAACGTCGAGCTATCTTATACCGTTTACTCAGTCCTGTCGCCTTCAAATCTTTATTACGAAGCCATCTTGGAATGGGATCGACATCTGTACAAGTGAAAGCATCACAAAAAAGCATGGGCGTTGAAAGGTACTACCAGCGCCATGATTCTGCATCTCTATCCCTCTCTAATGCTTCGCACTTTACAAAAGGACTTTTAGACCCATTTCAACGCGCGACGCTTTGTTTCAAAAGGTGGATGAGCTTGCTGAATTACTATCTCAGGATCTGGATCAAAAACAGATAAAGGTGAGAATGTTCTCTTTGTGCGATCCCATCTTTTATACTAACGAGTATATTTAAACAAGGGCAAAACTGTTGGAATCAAGCTCAAGCTAACCACATTTGATGTTCGTGTACGTGCCAAAACATTACCTTACCATATCCATAAAGCTTCTGATATCGCCCGTATTGCGAAAGAGGTAATTTCCTATCAATGAACATTGGGGCTATCTATTTACGATGGCGTATATAGCTATTAGAAAAAGAGATGCCTTTAAGCTTACGGTTAATGGGAGTCAAACTGTCATCATTGGAGAAGATCAGTAACAATGAAAGCGTGGAAAAGGTATCCATGTTGCATCATATCATTTTGGATCATACAATTAATGTATATCTTTGGATAGTTTTTCAGGCGAATACCTGCAAAGCGACCTTGTGAAGAAGAGGATCATGCGAATACACCACCATCATCATCTACCAAGAGCGAACCTGCTGAAACGGTCCACCCATCACCGACCGAACAGCAAGAAAATGTCGAATGCCCAATATGCAATCGAAGCTTACAATTGGATAATGCCGCCTTTAATCGACATGTGGATGAATGTCTCAATAGAGTCGAGGTGCGATCCATACTTGTTTCAGAGCGTGATACACCATCACCCGTTCCCAATACCAAAAAACATGGCAGTCTCTTTGATTACTATTCTCGAGAACCCCCTGCATCGTCATCTTGATAAGTTTCTCCTTGACACATATAATATATACCATGCTTGTTTAAACATCAAATATCTTTTATTGTTGTGGAAACCTGCCACACGTAGTAGTAGTAATTTGGGGGATATTTTAGAATGACATGGGAAGCCATACTGGTGCATTGCGATAATTCTTTTTTATCGTGGGTGCGGTGGATGATGCCGAATTTTCCCGTTTACGAGCAGGATTCTTTGCTTGTACAGGAGGAGGTGATGGCGATGTTGTGGGTGGTGCTTGTGGTTGTTGATTAACTGGTTCGGAAACAAGTGGATTAACGGCTGGCAAAGGAGCATCCAGATCATATTGACGTAACAAGCGTGAAAGGGGTTGATACGCTGATGATGATCCTGTAGCTGCAATCAATGAAGCTGCACCAAAGTTCTTGAATGGATCATCTATTGGTTGTGCCGATGGTGAAGTTGGGCGAGAATGAAGTGTGTGTGATGTAGGTTGCATCTTTACAGGTGTTGGAGAAGATGGGTGTTGTTGTTGTTGTTGCTGCTGTTGTAGTTGCTGTTGCTGTTGTTGCTGCTGTTGCATTAATTTCTTCGCATTGACCATGATACGCAATGCGCGTACTTGAAGTGACCAGCAATTAGCTAATGCAGCTGTTTGATATATAGAAGGTGCTGTGGATATTTGCAACATTTGATGAAGTGCATGAGATGCCAGTGATTTAAGACGTGCGATATCAAATAAATCTGCAAGAATCAACAATCGAGTCAAGACGCGTGGTTGATTTTGCTCGACTGTAGTCAAGTGATCGGTATAAATAAACTGTAGGAATGCGATTAGGATATCATATGTTTCTGGGAATGTGAGAATATAACCCGCCAATGGTTGTTGCTGTGATGATGCATATGCTTCTATAGCAGGTGTTGATGCAGATGGTGAGAGTAAAGGTTCCAAGTGTTCACGGATCGACGACCAGCGTTGAGCGAGAATAGTCGAGTTGGCACGTGCACGTTGACCATCCGTTGTCAAAATGGTCAAATCACTAAGAGCTGGATTATTGAATAAAGCAAGACCTGCTTCCTGTGCAAATGCACCACAAGTGAGATAGGGTGGATTGTAAACTCCAAAAGCTTCTGTATCAATGGTGATCCAATAATCATAGTGCACAACTCTTTGTGTATGGTCTTCGTGCAACGCACCTTCGGGATGCCCAAATACAATAAGCTCATTTCGTTCCGCATGCTCACGAAACACGCCACATAACCACGATCCATGGGCTAATCTTGGTCCAGCATCAATCTTGGTCCACATCATGGTGCTAATATTAAGCGCCCATATTTGCAAATGATGGGGTTCAGATGTTGTACATGCTCCAAACATGATCAAAAATTGACCACATGCAGCACTTCCCATGGCACGTAAAGCAGGTGGGGCATATTGGCGGCTCGTGCTTAAAGCTGCACTATGGTCGGTAATACTCTCCACGTGTCCTGATGCCGAAACTGTGATCCGATGCAACCTACGGTGTACCCCATGCATGTTTTCATTGCTATACGCAAATAGTGTTGTTGTTGCACCCCATGTCTGTTGTTGTTGTGATTGTATCCCATCTTCATTTGTATCATCCAATGACTGTTGCTGTTGTCCACCACTAAATACTTTGAGAAAATTAGGTGATCCCATGGCTGCTGAAGCACTTGCTGATACTGGTAACAATGTAGCTGCTGCAGTTTCATAGGAGGTGTAATGAGATTGTGTGGCAATACGTGGATACCATGTCTTTTTCTTGCAGTCATAGACATTGATTTCATCAATATATCCACTGTTAACATCCTGACCACCCAAAATCACTAAATGATGATCATCGTTAGCCACCATGGCTAAATGTGAATGACGAGGATGTGGTGTAATGGTGATATCGTCCGTTGCATTTGTGGGGAATTCCCAGTATAGCTGATCCGAATCATCCGAGATATGCAAGATAAATAGATCTCCCAGAGATCGTAATTCACCTCCGTTGGATGCCGATACTGTTAAACCACCAAAGTATACAATGCAATTATTGTTAACAGCAGTAGCTGAATGGAAGTATCGTGAAGCTGGTTGTTGTTGCTGGTGCTTAGGCACAACATGTGTCCACACACCATGACTAAGATCAAGGATATACAATTGGTTTTGCACATGGGCGGATGCTGTAAGTCGACCACCAAATACATAAACTCGATCATCAACAAGTGTTGTCGAAGCACCAATTAATGGAGGTGGAACATCCCCTTTTGCACTTGCCAAGCGAGTGGTAAGGTCTGCAATGGATTTGGAAGAGGATGGTGCTGCTGTCGATGTCGACGGTGACCGTGTTATAGGAGCAGCTCCTGGTGCCATGCGAATGGATATCTTCAAAAGACACTACTCGTGTAAAAAGGAAAAGGAAGGCAAGAAGAAAAAAACTCCCAAAGGATTGCATCTTACTTCTCATATGAATCATTTACTGTCAGATGATTGGCCATACCCCGTATATTTTGTGACAACAGTACAAGTCGTGTGCTACCACAAGATTACACAGCCCATTTCCCATACTGGTGAGTTTGTGGAATCCAAAAGTGTATTTCATTCTCCCCAATTTGTGTACTTGCAAACCCAAATGGCTGCATGGTGTCGCGTTTCATTCTCTACTTGTACAGTACCCAAGTAATTTTGTGATATTGAATACATTCTTTCTTGTTTTATCCTGCATGCATAATCATCGACATAGATAAAGGAGAAAGTGGATCACAAGTGTATTGACTAGTATTGTTGCATAGAATTACTTGATACCAATGGATCTACCTTCCGAGATAGCTATTTATATTGACGGTCAATGACAGCACAGCCGACGAACGAATCTCACAATACAATCAAGCACTTGAAAAACGTGGGAATTCAGGTTCCGTAGAGAAGGTTCAAATCGATTGCATTAGTAACAAGAGTGGAAACTTCGGGTATCCTTGATACGTTGATAAATGTAATGACATCTAGCTAGTAAGGTGCCTATCCACCTCTATCTCATCATCATCTGAGACATAAACCATCTTTTTACGTTTACATTTATGTCTCAAAGTACCACAATCGCAAATACGATCAACGATCTCTGATGCACCCACCGGTAGGCACACCCTGACAGCGATACGCCTCTTTTGTAATGGGAATGTGCTAGTCACCACCAATGATAGATACTATAGATGATGCTGTGATAGCAGATTGATGTTATTGTTCTAAGAAAAAATACTGTCACTCACATAATGAGATCCATAACCATTCACCAGTGCGAAATGGATAATGAATGCCAACATTATATACGACCAAGGACTATGTATATTGCTTGGTACGCCGGATCAAAAGCCGTATGCAGGTCTTTCCACTCATTTTTCTTGTGCCTTCCCTCAAGACCAACGCACAACTGAGATACTACAACTTCGATGCATGAATATATAATCAACGAAACGGGTATATCAACTTTATATGTACAATTTTGATGCATATGGATTTAAATGAATAAGAGAATTCAAAGCTTAGTACAGTGAATGTATAGAGGGAAAACAAAGGAGAGGAAGGGATAGGATCATTCATCACTATGGAGAAGGCTGTCGTGTAAAGGAAGGTGATAATGCGGTGGTACACGTTGCTTTTGTGATGAGATCAGCTTTCTTCTTCTTTTGTTGACTGTATCCATTGTATTGATCATCACTTCCTTGCCTTTCCAAACTATCTCCAATAATGGCATAAGGTCAGTGGCAAAGGTATCGATACAATCAGGGAACGCGTATTTCTCAGATCTTGAGATTCGACAGACTGAGTGACCGGCAGGAACATTCATCATCACCAACTCTAAATCCATGCCTAGTAGATTCAATATCCCATGGATGGCATTGTCATCATATAAATGGTGTAGGAATCCCCACACTTTATGCAGAAGATCTGCTTCTGAATAATCACGGAAACTTAGACGACCATTGTAAAGGACAAGATTGGAAGCCATCATTAGGTTTTGTTGCACCCACTTCTTGTCGTGCTCCTCAATTAGGTGAAAAAAAGATGATTGCACGATTGTTGATACACTGCTTTTGCTGTCAAATTCTTATCGTGCGTGTCCAGATATTGCTGATATTCTGAAGGGAACGGTGGAAGAGTTTTGCAGTTGTGTAAATGGATTTCATTCAATTCGTTCTCTGTAAAGTATTCTTTCCACGTGTCATCAAAAAGGTCCAAAATAATTGAATGAACCGCATGTTCGTATTTGCATTCCAAGGCTAGATTCTTCATCGTATCTTCAACCACAGTTCCTGTTGACAGTATCCATATATCATCATCACGAATAGCGTCGAATTTTGTTCGAATGTTTAGCAAATCAAATGCTGAGAGGGAACACGTTATATCCACCCCATGGGATCTGTGGTAGTAGTGGTGTCTTTATGCCGCCATCGGATGTCGAAACATGGATAGGCTGTCTCAGATACTTGCATACCAACCATCTGGTTAAGCGCACCTTATCAAATTCACTAGATTGTTGCTGATACAAACTTCTTCAAATGTATCACCGTCAGAAGCTATGTCGAAAGAAAGAAAATAGGCATGCGATGAGTATATGATCCATCAAATGTATTATGACAATAGCTTTTTACCTGATCCCAAAAATCAAATTGTATCACAATATGTATTGTCCACAATGATAATGGAGGTAGGATAGAAACGACAACCTAGAAATGAGCACAACCAGTATACAGGACACTCTCATTTACAGGAGTAATACCCATCATGATACACACCGAAACTTGATCAAGCAACCAAGGAATCATAATAGAGGAAAAAGATGTGTGGAAGCAAAATGTTGCGCGACAAGATACCCTTTTATGTATACCGTGAGCGTGAGAGTATCTGTGCTCACAATGAAAGATAAGGGGGATGTTGCATGACTTGATTAATTGAGCGATTCTTTATCAAAGAGTCTTGATGTGATTGATTGTTCATGCATAATCAATAACTGGCATAACCATAATAGAGTAGGTGATAATATCCATCATCGAACAATGATATTTATTTGCTATCACAGTATTTTCTATATCTATCAATCACTTGCTGCTAGCATAAGCACAATTTGATTAGAAAGAGACATGCTATTGTTGTCAGGGTGTTGACAATTTCGGCATAGAGTACCTCCACTTCACGTCGCATAGTGGTAGACATAACGGCTCCCCGTCTTTCTTCATGTATGCCTTGTTCCATTTGGCAAGCCAACAGGTAAAGATTAAGACTATATCGCGATGTTGGCATATATGAGCGTTTTACTTACATGCAGTGGTTGATGACATCTCTACTGGATATTCCGCCGTGGCATCTGCTTGGAAAACTTGTGTCGAATTTGGAATGCCTGTGAATATCTCGATGTCTAACAAGTAATTCACTAAGATGACATTCAAACTTACTACAGATGCCATTATCCTTGATTGCTAATGCTGTTTTTCCCGCGCTATCAATGCTTATATGCCATGAATACTTTCCATAAGTTATTGGTGTCATTCGCAATCATCTTCATCGATTGATACCTGCGCCATCGGATGAATATACATGAAACCGGATTCGAGACATTTTCAGCATTCTATGAAGAGACATGGAACGCCAAAGTAACCAAGCCTGATCAGCCATTGGTGCAAGTGCAACGGATCAACAAGGTGGGGAATTACATGAACGCGGTTGAATCAGTAGCATCCAGGGAAAATAAAAACAATGCAACATTTGTGATCCCCGAGCTCTGTGTCTTGTTCCCCATCTATGCAAGCATATATCAATCAACCATGTTTCTTCCATCTCTGATGTCACGTCTCGATTCTCATTTCCTTGTTCAAGAAGCATTTCAGCGTTATGGCTTGCTTGTAAAGGATGATGTATCCTAGAAGCATCACGACTTCATCCGCCAGCATGCCCATGAATTATGAGCGTCTTGAGACACTAGGAGGTATAGTGACCACCCTGCTTTTTAAATCATTTGGAATTAGCATGATTAACATATTTTCGTTTGCATAGAATCGCTTTTCAAGTTCTTGGCAACCATTCGATTATACATCAACTTCCTTTTCTCAAATAAAGGAGTACTTGAGCTCTGGTCTTGAAGGTGGAATTGAAGACAGGTTCATAATGGACATAATGACCAATTACTTGGACAAGAGATCTTCCGGCAATTAACCAGGCATATGCAAATAGCCCTTGGGTATGAGAAAGCATATAATGCTTACCATCACCAACATGCTGCCGATTCACAAGTCGAGTGATAATGATATTAATGTATTGCAACAAAGAAGTGATGCAATGAGTAGCCAATAGCCATTTTCCCTGTAATAAACATCAGCATCAATTTGATAAGATAATCGCATGATTTTATTTGGTGTGTATATAGCATCATTTTACCCTTGCACATCACATGCTCATACTAAGAGATAGAGATTCCACGCCAGTTATTCCATTGTCAAAATGACAAGCACTTGAATAATGTGTTTCAATATTCACCGGTAGCGATCGCTACGTAACTTTATTATGTGTGCATAGAATTTTCCATTATTGCTAAGGATACATGGGTCAAGTAGCATTATCATCTTGGTTCAGTTAACATGATATGACAAGATATGCTTGGAAGAGGATACGATTCTATAAAATGAACACAGGTGGATTGTGCTGAGAAAGAATGTGACACATAATTTATGCAGGTTAGGAGGATGACGTTGCCGACCCAACCAGCATAGAAACAACAAATCTACTTTTTTTGGTTTTGTTTATTTACTATTGGTCTTTGTTTTTACTTGCTGGTTGCTCTTTCCTTTGTCGCGTCTCTTTCTGGTTTTCGTCATGTATCGTGCCGTCAACATGGGCAGCGGCTTGAGTCGCTTTATTCGCCCTACGTCCTTGGCCAAAAATTATCACACCAGATCACTTTTGCCAGCTACCCCAGTGACACGTGTTACAAGCGCGTTTATCCATCGATTACCATCACGGTCTTTTACTTCAGCAACCAGTTCACAAAGCAACAATGATAGTTTCCTTGAAGGAAATGGTGCAAGCTACATTGAAGCAATGTATGAAGCGTGGCTCAAAGATCCCAATTCTGTGCATTTATCATGGCAAGTTTATTTCAAGAATATGAAGCATGGGGTATCACCAGGTCAAGCCTACTCCCCACCACCCACATTGGTTCCATCTGGTAGTGCTCGTTTACCCAAGCTACCAAATGAAGTGGTAGCCAATGCCAGTGACACGGATATTCTGGACCATATGAAAATCCAGCTCATGGTGCGTGCGTATCAAGTGCGTGGTCATCACATTGCTCATTTGGATCCATTGGGTATTCTTCAAGCTGATTTACAAGAAGGCAGTCCACCTGAATTGTCATATCAGTTTTATGGTTTCACGGACAAGGATTTGGATCGAACTTTTTCGCTTGGTCCTGGCATTCTACCTGGCTACGAGAGTATGGATAAGAAGATGACTCTACGTGAAATCATTCAACATCTAAAGAAAATCTATTGTAAGTGTGTGTGATATCATTTTCATTGAGGATTGTCAAGTTGATGCATATATATCTATAGGTGGTTCCATTGGCACTGAATACATTCATATCCCTGATCGTGCCCAATGTGATTGGATTCGATCACGTATTGAAACACCGACACCTTATCACTACAATGTAGAGCAGAAAAAGGTCATTTATGATCGCTTGACATGGTCCGACAGCTTTGAAAGATTCGTGGCATCCAAGTATCCATCTGAGAAGAGATTTGGTCTTGAAGGAGGTGAAACTCTGATACCTGGCATGAAAGCAATGGTAAAATCACAAGCTTGCTGCCATTTTGATCAAGATGCTTATATGAAAACAATAGATTGATCGAGCTGTTGATCTGGGTGTTGAATCCATTGTTATTGGAATGCCACACCGTGGTCGTTTGAATGTCCTGAGCAACGTGGTACGCAAACCAAACGAGTCTATATTCTGCGAATTTAGTGGTGCTCTTGAACCATCTGAAGAAGGATCTGGCGATGTCAAGTATCATCTTGGCATGAATTATGTGCGACCTACACCATCTGGTAAACGTGTTCATCTCTCGCTTGTTGCCAATCCATCTCACTTGGAAGCTGTGGATCCTGTGGTATTGGGTAAAACACGTGCATTGCAATACTACAGCAATGATCATGATCGTAATCATTCGATGGCTATCTTGATGCATGGCGATGCTGCATTTGCAGGACAAGGCGTGGTATACGAGACAATGGGTTTCCATGATCTCCCCTCTTATACAACAGGTGGTACTGTTCACATTGTTGTCAATAATCAAGTTGGATTTACCACGGATCCTCGTTTTGGACGCTCAACGCCATATTGTACGGATATTGCAAAGAGTATTGGTGCACCTGTATTTCATGTGAACGCTGATGATGCCGAAGCGGTCATCTTTGTTATGCAACTTGCTGCTGATTGGCGTCAAACATTCCATCGTGACGTAGTAATTGACCTTGTTTGCTATCGTCGCCATGGACACAATGAAACGGATCAACCAATGTTTACTCAACCCAAAATGTATCAAGCTATTAGCAAGCAATCTCCTGTGGCTCAAATTTATGCTGAGCAACTCAAAAAGGAAGGATCCTTGGATGATAAGGAAATCACAGAGATCAAGGAACGCGTGTGGCAACTTTTGGAAGAAAGTTATTCACGTAGCAAAGATTATACACCTACATCGCGTGAATGGCTTTCTAGCTCATGGCCTGGTTTCAAATCACCCAAAGAACTGGCTGAGGAAATTCTTCCTCATTACCCAACCGGTGTACCTTACGAAACATTACAACAAATTGGTGCAGCACTGACAGCCATTCCTGAGAATTTTAATGTCCATCGTAATCTCAAGCGTATTCTTCAGAATCGAGAAAAAGCTATCAAAGCTGGCAAAGAGATTGATTGGGCTACTGCAGAAGCACTTTCATGGGGATCACTCTTGTTGGAAGGCAAACATGTACGAGTCTCTGGACAAGATGTTGAGCGAGGCACTTTTTCGCAACGCCATGCTGTGCTTCATGACCAAAAGAATGAGCGCACCCATACCTTGCTCAATAGCATTTCACCTGAGCAAGGTTATTTATCCATTAGCAATTCATCACTTTCTGAATATGGTGTTCTTGGTTTTGAGCTGGGTTACTCGTTGGTGGATCCTAATGCACTAGTTATCTGGGAAGCTCAATTTGGTGATTTTGCTAATGGTGCTCAAATCATCACTGATCAATTTATCGCAGCTGGTGAACAAAAGTGGTTGCAGCGTACAGGATTAGTGTTGCAGCTTCCCCATGGTTATGATGGTCAAGGACCTGAACATTCTTCAGCACGCATTGAACGCTATCTTCAACTTTGTGATGATAATCCTTATGTCTACCCATCTCCAGAAAAGCTAGCACGTCAACACCAGGATTGCAATATGCAAGTGGTGTATGCATCTACACCAGCTCAATACTTTCATGTGATGCGACGACAAATTAACCGTGAATTCCGAAAACCGGTGAGCAAGAGGAAGCGTATGACGTTTATTTTGTGTAACTAACGTTGAGCTGTAGTTGATTCTTGCATTCTCAAAATCATTGCTACGTCATCCCATGGCTCGTTCCACTTTGCAAGACATGTCGGGAGATAGTCACTTCCACTTGTACCTTCCTGATCCTCATCCTGATCATCTTGAATCACCTGACAAGATCAAGAAGCACATTTTGTGCACAGGTCAAGTGTATTATGCATTATTGCGTGCACGTGATCAAAACAAGTTCTCGGATATAGCCATTTCGCGTGTTGAACAGCCAAATCCCTTCCCTTATGAACAGGTCAAGGAGCATGTGGATAAATATCCCAATGCAGAGATCATTTGGTGTCAAGAAGAACCTTTGAACATGGGTACATGGCAACATGTTGGACCACGCATTGATTTATCCTTGTCACAATCGCAGCATCACTCTGGTAAGTAGTTGGTATGCATGGTCTTTTGCATGGATATTGAGCATGCTTGTTTCATTCTATAGACAAAACTGTCAAGTACACTGGACGTGAACCATCCGCGTCCGTAGCTACTGGAAATAAGAAACGTCATTTCCAGGAGGAATATGAATTCCTTAGCTGGGCATTGCTAGGAGATCCACAACAGCCCAAGGAAGTTTCGTCAGGTGTGCCAGTATGGTGAAATGATGATTTTATAAACAATTCCTGTATTTACAATGGCTCCAACTCCTTGTGCTATATCTTGTTGAATAGAAGGGTGATGGTGATGATGGGTATGATAATGATGATGATGCAGGTATTGGCTAGCGAAGTTCGAAATGGCCAAAGGATCGCTCTTGAACATGATTCAAAGAGAGCTCTTGAAAGCTCGATACACTATATCCGTTACATTACTAGATGCCCATTGAATAATGCATAAAGCTCTTTAAACCTACATTTGTGTTTGGTGCAAGAAAAAGTAGTATCCCTTGATCTGGTCTGTGGATCGTTGATAACAAATGTAATAAAACCCTGCAAAGCTTGCTCCTTCCACATTTTGTACACGATGATCGGGAACAAGGAATTTCTCCTTCCAACGCATATAAATGAAATCCTCGTCCTCTGGATGATATATAAAGTCATCATCGCTAAACACATCCTTGTAAGGCTTGAATGATGGGAAACGACTCTGAAATTTCATGCATGCATGCAGCGTGAGTCATCACGTGGGATGATGTAAAGCACGTGAAAAAAAAAATGAAGCTTACCCAGTGCGACAAGTCGATACTTTTCTGAGCTTTCCACTTTCTAGTAAGGAAAGAATACTTTGAACCAATGATCTCGGCTTCAAAGAAAGTCTACATTGAAATGAGTATTCTGGTCGTGGAGGGAGAAATGTATTCACACACTCTTTCTCCTTCTTGCCACTTACAGTCAATTCTTTACAGTCCGATGTAAGCCCCTTGATATTGAGATAACCAGTAAGCGTACTCTCTTTAAGGTCCACGTGCTGCATGAATAATGTTAATCTTCACCATACGCTGCAAATCTTGGATAATAATACTTGCCAAAATGTCAACTGAAACATCGTATGTTGAAGTGTCACATTGCTGTTTTCCTTTAAACTTTGAGCCGGGATACAACGATCCCAATCTCGAGCTTGGCACTCGCGCGTTTGAGATATCCACCCACACGTCGTCATCTCGTCGATAGTTTAAAAGCTTTTTTCCCAAGCTTTGACGCTTCAATTGGGTGTCGGATTCCTTGGTTGGACAAGAGGAGGATGTAATTGAAGAGGAGGAGCAAGAAAAGGTAGAAAAAGAATCATCATCCTCTTGATTCTCGATAAAAGAGTGTTGGCTGCACTTTGGATGATGACATGCCATATGTTGATCTTGTTCATTACTGACGCAAGCATCCAAAGGCTTTTGTAAAGTGCAAGTAATTGAATCATTTCCATTTGCTGGCACAGGCATCTTGACTTGATGAAAGAGATAAAAAAGTGATAAAGCGTGATAAATTAAGAGATAACGAGCAATCGTTATCGGAAATAATGCTGCTTTTAACAGTGAGCGGGCATAAACTTGGCTGGCTGGGAAATAGCATTTGCTTGTTCAAATCAGGAAAGAAGGAACCAATCATTTAAAGTTTAACCCTTTGAGGATCATTGTCTTTTACCCATTTCCCACTTCATGGCCCATTCCCGGCCCCACCCCCCAATCATGTAATCCCGCTTGACATCATTGATATCCTCTGACACATACACATCTTTGAATCTGGCCCTCACTGTCACAGAAAGAGGTTGTACCACACACATGCCACATTATTTATCCATCTCTACACCCCGTTGTATCACTCTTGCATTCTTCCTGCACTATGAACGCAGTTCACGTTCCATTGCATTTCATTTTACAAAGAATGTCGACTAACATTTGAAAATGTTACTTACGTAATACATTGACCATGCCAGATATTGGTTGTAAAGAATGAGCGATCATTGTACTACTATTATGATCATGCTGATGAAGTAATCTTTTCCATCCTGAAGCTGGAAACTACGGGTAAATAACAACGACGCAAGGCGTTGTGAGTCACGTGGACTCATCATGTTGAGTGTTGTGTGTGTGTGTATTCATCCCATCCTCTTTTAAAGGCGAAAGAATAACATGGAATGTTGTGCCTAACGCATCAGGTTGATGTACATACATATCGCAGTCACTGTCATATACTTCTAGAAAGCATTGAATGTGTGATATTTGTTTGGAAGAAAATCGGATTGGATATGGCATTTGCAGTGTGAACATGACTTTCTAGGTCAACATCAAACATTACTGAAAGTGTGTCAGAGAGAGGATACGTGCTCATACGCAGGTATTTCTTTCCCATTGTGGAATCATCTTGAATTGATGACAATGCTGTTGCGGAGGGGTAGATTAATAGAACAAAACGAAAATCACGTGCATTTCTCCATATGAGCCTTTAACAATTTAACAATGCAATTCAGCATACGACTGGAAATGCGCCATTTGCTTGTTTCTTTCATTCTATCAACATACAGTGGACACCTTGGTTTTCAGCCAAGTTGTTATGTTCCATTATGCAGATGTGATAAGAACAATGTAGTTGGCCCCTTCATTGTGTGCTTCTTTCCTCTTATGTTTCCTTGTGCTATTATGGATATCTTTTTGGAGGTATATAAAACGCATTTACTCCAAACCGGTCTTATGATATCGCAAATGTATAAGCATCCATCTTCCTTGCTATTGCATGCTTTGCTTGGTTTTTCTGCCTTTTATTTAAAAAGCGTAGAATTGTTAGCAATCTCGACCTGAAAAAGTCGATGCTGAACGATTGTGTATATATGCCAATTTATTAATCCAGTTTATCGGCTTGCATTCTGGTTCTGGTTCTGGTTATCCTTCTTACCCCTTTCCTTTTGTAAGCTACATTGTTTTTGGGAATACCGATACCCATACATATAGGAGTAAGCTTATTTAAAGTCGCATGTTGTTTCCAAGAATACATCCGCACTACCACTGATTAAAAAATGGTTTAGATCTATCGACATGCATGCGTTCTTGGCAGATAAATGTGACAAAACAACCCATTTTTTAAAAATGGGTTGTGTGTGTATATCCAGTGACTCAGTGCCTTGGCATTTATTTTTTCTCTTATATGTGCATATCTGATCCATTGCTGTGTCGGTTTGCAATGTAATGAAATTACAACGATCGTCTAATTATCATTGCATGTAACACAAAAATGGGGCATTTGACGATCATTTTCCCCAGCCATCGCTCCAAACTGCAAATACTTTGTGTGATCGCACGTGAGACGTTATATTTATAGACAATGACGAGGATGAATTCATGTGGGGTATAATACAATGATGCTATATAGGTATGTGTGTGTGTGTGCATGTCTTGTTAAAACATGAATGCTCCCAAGATCAATACGACAATAAAAGCAAGTGCAGGACCAGAAACTAATAGCTCAGTAGAGGTGCTGGAACAAGGTTTGTCAATGACATGACGCGGTGATGAGTAGCCAGCCTGATGGAGAATGAAGGGCGGTGGTGGTAGAAAGTCCAATGCTGCTGAATTGTGAATGTACGTTTCATAGTCTTTGGCTGCAAACGCACGGTCATAATGATACGTTTTTCCTACTGCCCTGAAAGTGGCACGCTCTGCTGGCTGTGTTATATTAGAAAACATTTAGAAACGCGATAATGATATATCCCAATCTCTGGTTATTACCATGGATACAGCATAAGCATAACTGATAACAAATAAAAGAGCACAACAAGAGAGTAAGATTCGAGTCATGTATATATTTCGCAAGGAGTGAAGTGGAAAAGGGAGAAGAAAGAACTGGATGAGGAATCTATATACGCTGGATCATCTTTCGGCACGTTAGTAACCAATGGACACTTACTAGAATTGTCTCCACTACTTGATGAATGCTACAATTACTCCATTCACGCGTTCTAGAGGTATAGCCAATAAATCAACTGTTGACAGTCCAGAAGCCAATTTAGCGATTAGCTCCATAATAATTATTACATTGATGCCCTTTTTCCATTTTTCCTTCTTTTCCCCTCTTTTATAACTGTTCACTGCTTTTTCTATTATTCTTGTGTGATGATGATACCATCAAAGCACGAGATTATTATTAGATAACCTTACAACATCATGCGCATGGACATAATTGCTATACTACTATGATGGTTCAACACTGCTGCTCCTTTTGATTATTGTCTCCCGATTCTCATCATTATAATATAAATGAAGCAATAGTACAAGTAGAATCGATTCACAATGATAGAAAGCACTCATGATCGAATGTATATAATACTGACTCAGCAATGTTCAATGCGTCTCCTGCAGCATAATAAAGAAAGCAATTGGTGATCGGCAAGTAGTCGCATGACGTCAAATTATCCAAGATCACACTGATTTGCACCCAGAACTCCTTGCTTCCATTTCCTGCTACTGTTGTTACTCCCTTTACTCCTTGGCGTCTGAGATACTTATGCTGGGCAGTGCAGGCCAAGAACAGCCTAGTAAAAAAAGAAAGGTGGGCCGTGTTTTATCTTTTATCTCTTTTCTCTCTTCCTATGACTTTCTTCAATAAACTCATTGACAAGGCAAAATCTGCACATCAGCAAAGTCATTGCAACAACAACGAATCCAACGTGATACACAGTTGCTCCTCTTCTACTGCTCAACAGCCATCCACTCCTGCTCCGACTCCTACCAAGGAACTTTCCAATACACTCGTACATACAAACATTATCAACAATTCAAGTGATCTTGAGCAACAACAACAACAACAGCAGCAACAATCTGTTGATAACAATTCAGCATTACCATCGAATGGATTAACAACGCCACCAGCACATCAAGATATGAATCATCAATCATCATGTGATGAAGATATGAGAATGAGTGTGGATAATGCAGGTGAGCTTTTATAGAGTAGATGAGGAATGATGACTAGAATGTCCGACAATGGATTAACGAAGAGACTATCATAGATGAGCGGCAAAAGAAGGAACCAGTCTCCTCTTCCGAAGAAGAATCATTACTACGAGGTAACATGAAAAAAAGGAGAGGGTCCAATTTAGCCGACCCCCCTGATGTAGTGAAGGCAAAACAAGCCAAAGAAGATCCATTGAAAAATGGTGCTGAACAACGCTCATTACGATCGGTCCCTTCTTATGTTTCCATGTACAATGATCGATCCATCATTCAACAACGACAAAATCGTCCCAAGCTTAAACTGGCCGATTTTCATATTCGACGTACACTCGGTACGGGATCCTTTGGACGCGTTCATCTTGTTCAATCTTGTGTCAATGCTCGATATTATGCCATCAAAGTACTTAAAAAGTCCGAAGTGGTTCGGCTGAAACAAGGTCAGCAACAACAACCACCACCACCATTCAGCATGCATCATCTTATACATTAATTTTCTAGTGGCACACTCGAACAATGAAAAACATATCCTAGAAACAGTGGCCCATCCTTTCTTGGTCAACATGTGGGGCACATTTCAAGACGATATCAATTTGTACATGGTCATGGATTATGTACCAGGTGGTGAATTATTCTCGATATTACGTCGTTCTCAGGTAGGGATCCATGTTGATGAGCGGAATCAATAGAAGCTAACCTTTCGTATAGCGTTTTCCGGATCATGTGGCCAAGTTTTATGCAGCTGAAGTTGTGTTGGCGATTGAATACTTGCATTCAAAGGATGTCATCTACCGCGATTTGAAGCCAGAGAATTTATTGCTTGATTCCCAAGGTCATATCAAGATTACTGATTTCGGATTTGCAAAACATGTCCCTGATATTACTTGGACATTATGTGGGACACCAGATTATTTGGGTAAGTATACAAGGATGGATGGATTTTTGTAACCACTGTTTACATTTATCTATTATAGCACCCGAGATTATCCAATCTAAAGGTTATGGTAAAGCAGCTGACTGGTGGAGTCTTGGTGTTTTGATATTTGAAATGCTAGCTGGGTATGTAAAATACAATATACAGGAGCCGTGATATCATGATCTAATGGATGTTGTACATGTAGATATCCACCGTTCTATGACGATGATCATCTCAAATTGTATGAAAAGATCTTGCAGGGCAAGATACGTTGGCCCCAGCATTTCGACTCGGTTGGCAAAGATTTATTGAAACGGCTACTGACAGCTGATCTCTCTAAGCGATTTGGTAATCTAAAAGGAGGCGCGAATGATATCAAACACCATGAATGGTTTACCAATGTGGACTTTAATCGACTACTCACTCGTCAAATACGAGCACCTTATATACCACATATTCGCGGTGATGGAGATGCCAGTCATTTCGATCGATATCCTGAGACCCAGGAGCAATATGGCATAATAACAAACACATCCGATCCTTATCGCCATCTCTTTCCCGATTTCTGAACATGATACTCTCCCCTTTATTGTTTCTTGTATGCTAAAACTATATAAAATCAAACCATGAGCTATTCATTCTTTATGCGTCAATAATGATCCAATGGTGAATGTGTCACACGCACACACACACACGCACATACAGAGCTGACTTTATTCTTCTCAAATAGGCAAGTTGCCCAAAAAACTTCTTTCTCTTTCCTCCACCTTTCAATGAGCGATCAAAAGCTACTCGAGCAAGATCTGTCGTTTGAATCCTTCGATCTCGATCCACGTCTCGCACGTGCAGTAGCACAATTGAACTTTACGCATCCAACCCTTGTCCAAGCCAAAGCCATTCCTCTTGCTCTTGGTGGAAAAGATATTCTCGCTCGTGCACGTACCGGTAGTGGCAAGACTGCAGCGTATGCTATTCCTATTGTTCAAAAGATCTTACAGTCCAAAAAGGTGGGTTTGGAATCATTAATAATCGTCGAGCCATTGCTCATGTATCTTTGTTTTATAGGAAGAGAGTGATAATGCTATCAAGGCATTGATCTTGGTGCCTACTCGCGAGTTGGCTGAACAAGTAACCAAACATGTCAAGAAACTTGTTGTCTATGCCAAGGATGTTGTACGTGTAGTCAATTTAGCTGGTCAAATGACTCCTCAAATGCAACGGTAAGCAAGTGTTTATTCATCTCCCACTCTATCTTTTCTAATGCCCACTTTAGACCGATTCTTGCCGAGAAACCAGAAATCATTGTGTCAACTCCTAGCAAAGTAGTAGCTCATTTGCAAGCCAAGGTATGGAATGATAGAGAAAGTAAAAGGGGTTCAAAGCTAACAAGATCCATGTAGAATATGGACTTGACTGGATCATTGGATACATTGGTTATTGATGAAGCCGACCTTGTCCTGTCATTTGGATATGATCAAGACTTGCGCAAGATTCTCTCTTTTCTTCCCAAGATTTATCAAAGCTTCCTCATGTCAGCTACGTTCACCAAAGATATCGAAGATCTGAAACAACTCGTCTTGCGTAAACCTGCCATCTTACAACTTCAAGAGGAAGAAGACGAATCTGAATATCTCACACAATATGCTATCAAGTATGCTTATATTCATCATACGATACAATGAGACACTTATATACATTCATAGGTGTAACGAATTTGAAAAGTTCCTCTTTACATTTGTGATTATCAAGCTCAAACTTATTCGTGGCAAGCTCATCTTATTCGTCAATAATGTGGAGCGATGTTACAAGCTGAAGCTTTTCTTGGAACAATTTTCGATTCGATCATGCGTGCTTAATTCTGAACTACCCTTGAATTCTCGGTACGACACAAACAAGGATGAATGATCGTGATATTGGAAACTCACAATGCATATAGATACCATATAGTAGAAGAGTTCAATCGCGGCATATACGATTATTTGATTGCATCGGACGAATCACAACTACGTGGTGAAATGGATAGCGAGGATGAACAAGATGACGATGAGGAAGAGGAAGCTGATAAACCACATGGTAAGCATAAAGTAGGATACAGCATTTCTATATACTCATTCAAATTTAAACAGGCAAAAAGAAGAAACG
This sequence comes from Lichtheimia hyalospora FSU 10163, assembly GCA_025094155.1. Classification (NCBI taxonomy): domain Eukaryota; kingdom Fungi; phylum Mucoromycota; class Mucoromycetes; order Mucorales; family Lichtheimiaceae; genus Lichtheimia; species Lichtheimia hyalospora. The sequence goes on from PTRB01000005.1 coordinate 310,659, forward strand.
AGATAACCAAGATAAAGAATATGGTGTATCACGTGGTATTGATTTCCAAGGTGTAGCAGCAGTGATCAACTTTGACTTTCCATGTTCTGCCAAGGCATATACCCATCGTATTGGTCGTACAGCACGTGGTGGACAAAAGGGTATTGCTTTATCATTTATTGTCACAAAAGAGACGGGTCGTTTGGAGCCTGATCTTGTCAAGTTGGTCGGTCGTGGCAAGGATGCATATGATGACGTGATATTGGCTCGCGTGGAGAAGCAACAAAAGGACAAAGGATTGGAATTGAAGCCTTATGGTTTCGACAAGAAGAATGTGGATGGATTCAAATATCGAGTACAAGATGCACTTCGCTCTGTGTCCAAGGCAGCTATTCAAGAAGCCCGTATCACTGAGATTAAACGAGAAATTCTCAATTCTGAAAAGCTAAAGGTAATGATTGTAGTAAAAATGATCACCATCGATGATTGACTTGGTTTATTAGACCCATTTTGAAGATAAACCACTCGATCTTGAATTCTTACGCCATGATAAAGCAGTACGACCCGCCCATGTCAAACAACATCTCAAACATATTCCTTCCTACTTGATGCCTCGTGTCACGTTACCAGGTCAATCTCCCCAACAGAGTTCGCATACAAGAACCCAGGATGTTCCCTTTCACAGTGAAAAGAAACGTCGGAAAGGATTCCAGAAACCCAATGCAAAGGTAAGAATGAAAAGCGGTTTATTGTCAAAACGGATCAAACTAAGAATACTTTTATAGAAACGCAAATCGAATCCTCTCAAAGTGGTGCGAGCAAGGCGCTGAGCTTATATTTCATCTTTCTGTTGCATACATTTTCATATAGAAACAATAATCATTTGGGGCATCATGACAATCAATAATGAAAAGTAGAACACTATGGTATTGGCGCATTGTTGTCTTTTGTGGAGGGTGTGGATAGGTACTGGGTGATGGGAATGCGAGTATAGGACGAAGTAGAGTTGCTGGTGTTGTTGGTTGTTGTACTATTCGAAGGAAGAAAAGGTTCGATGTTGGATGGCAACGTGATGGAAGCAATGCTTAGATTGTTGTGGATAGCAGTATTATTATCATTGGATAATGGTGATGAGGATGATGATGATTGAGTCGTTGATGATAACTGGCCTGTTGATGGCATCCCGTAGTATCGATCACTAGCTCGAGTATATGAAGCTTCACGACGAGTGATAATCTTGATGCCTTGATTGGCAAATGCTCTTGATAAAGGTGTAGATTCTTTAAAGACATGTATATCAGTAAAAAAGAGCCATTTTGAATGATATGATAAAGTAAACTACCTGTCATTCCGGGAAACTGGATGCAGATAACAATGATCAACGTGTTGAATCGTATAATGCTATGAAATAAAGCCACTTACTTTCTTTGCAGTATAAACCGTGAAAGGGTCGGAAAAGACTTCATTCTGAATAGTAGCACTAAAAGGAGGAAAACTAATACCAGCATGAGTATATCACACATTATCAAGATGAAACCAAAATACTTACTCTACAGTGTTGCATGATAAACCCAACATAAAGAACTTTAACGAGAAACGACCATCAGTACGAATGGATAAATCATGAAAGACAAAGTAGACACCCGGCTCGTTCTTGTCATTAAAGAGTCGAATAGCGTTGGCTGTGATGGTGCCAAGTAAATTACGGATGGGTCGTGGTGTTTTGAGTGAAAGCACAAGACTTCCTGTAGGACCTTGAGGAGTTCGTTGATCTGAAGGAGGAATGGAAGATGGGACATAAACGACACTCCTGTTTTCCTTGCCATTTTCATCGTAAAGATCGCAATGCACCACCCAAGAGCAGTCGGCATCAATATCCCTGTGCAAATATAGATGTGTATGTGGAAATGCGTATGATAGATATATTGTGTGTATGTATGGTATACATGGATACGTGTGTGGGTATATATGTGTTCACAGTAACATCAGGAACCATTTCAGTCGAAGACGAGGTCGAGCACATACGTGACAGGGTCAAGTGAATCGTCTGCTTGTATTGCAAACAACTGCAGTATCGGTGGTGGGTCTAATAAACGACGGTCTTTTTCTCCAAACCCGCAACAGCGAGTACGAAGTGGATTCTGTACTACAACTAGTTGTATGATTTAATGACGGTTGCCATGGAGCATCAACTTTGGGAATTTACCCAGGCGGTACAAGGTGGATTCTTCACTCATAAATGCGTAATGAAGGTGATTGGTGGTGGTGGTGGTATCAGCGTAAAAGGGGAACGAAGCATGGAACTAGAGGCGCTTAGCCAAGGAGAGTGTTTGAACAAAATGTGCAACACAGTAAAAGCGAAGAAAAAGAAAGAAAGAGAAAAACTAAAAAAAAAAAAACGCCCGTGATAAGCCTAACCGATTAAAGCAAGCTCTCTTTTCCTTCCAGAAAAATCAGGGCTACTTGAGAGTGGGTGACAATAACTCGGATCCTTGTTGCTCAATCTCCGATGTTTGCCCTTGATGGTTGCTCATGCCCGATACCCATCCGAGCCATGAACATGTGTAGTCGTAGTTGTAATACCTCCTTATAAAGATCTGGGACCGATCGACTGTTATAGTAACCTTGTTGCACATTGCGTAGAAATCCAAAGAACTCGCATACAGCAACAAGTCGATCACGACAATATTCATCAATACATGCCCAATCATCTTGTGTGGATACTCGTACTCGAAATTCAAGGGGTGTTTGTGGATCATGTCTTCCACATGCTTGACATCCATTCACTGCAAGAATATCTCCACTGAATCGATCCCATAAATTATACTTGTGTACAGATATCCTTAATGGTGTCTCATTCTCAATCACTTTTCGTCGTTGGGCTTGCTCAAATCCAGGTGGTGTCTTTTCAATAAAACATGTGTCAAGTGCAAGTGCATCCACAAGTTTACGTGCTGACATGCGTGGGTGGGGTCCAAATCGTAAACAAGGTAGCGCATCCTCTTCCACACTGTGTTTAACAAAGGACATGGTCATGAGTTTTCTTGTGGGCACTGATACGCTTTGTTTGACAAATGTTGAAAATTCATCCACAATTAGCTTATCAGCCCTGCTGATATCAAGATGTTGAGTTGTATGATCCAATGATAATCTTCGTTTTCCTCCTCCTCCTCCTTGATGATCATGTTCTTCTTGTAAGAGTTGACGTAATTGACGCAATTGAGATTCTTCAGCTGCGAGTTGCTCACGTGTGAATGTCAATTCGCGTTGCAAATCGATTTTTTCGCGTTTCTCACTCGCCACCATCCCATTGGCTTCTTCAAATAATTGTTGTGATAATTCTTCCAATTCAGCTTCTGCTTGTCCTTTCGCATGTTGTAACTCGGCTACACGATCAATTTCATCCACATATTTATCATTCAAAACTTTCAAATCATGCTGCAGTGTTGTCACACGTTGGCGTTGCTTATCCAATTCTTCCAATGCTGGTATGGTTCGTCCACATAATGCACAATGTTTGTTTTTTGTGCCTTTCCGTGTTTCCACTATATGTCGACAAGGACAATCCTTGGTTGTTGATGTAGGCGTGTCGTTGACACTGGGACTGCGACTGCTATCCGGAAGAGATAAGCTTCTGGCACTACTGCTGGTATCACCTGCAGCAGCTGGTGCACTAGGACTGGGTACACGTTCAACCACGGATTGTAATTGCGAACATAAATCAGCAATATCTTTGGGTGTCAGGCTACCGTCATCCTTATGTTGAAAGTTCTTGTCGCTGAGTGGGGGTGATGGTGAGGACATGATAAGAAAAAAAGAGAGAGCAGTAATACGAGGGTTTATGACTATTAGGTTTATTATGCAAATGTTTCGGAAATCGGCCGTATCATTCCTGTACTATAAGCTCGTTTCATGGGACCCCTTGAATTAGCTCAACGAATGAAACAATGTACCAATGTTGATTAAACTCATCGATCAAAAGACATGTAACCCATTTTTGATTCAATAATATTATAATGATGTATTGAAAGAACTTGTTTTTGGTGTGTGCGTGTGTGAGATGTACAAACGATGTCTTGTACTATAATATAGATACTCCTGCTTGTCATTGATATTATCTCGCTATTCCAATGACCCAGCTATTATGCATATACAGTGTTATTCTTTAACCAGCTTTTAATTTATATTGTTGGGAATGATTGGATTGACATGAAAGAAAAGCTTTGTATCACCTCTCAACAAGAGAAGGACATATGGTGGAGCGGCTAATTTAAAGGTGCACAAAGGGGAGGAGGAGGGGATTATCCTAATTCCTTACTCCTGGCTTGGACTTGAAAACATGGACACCCTATATAGTGCTGTTGGTGATATCTTCTCCACTTTACCTGAAGGTTATCTTCCCAAATGGTTATTGTTCACTTCGGCTCTCGGCATTTTCAACTCGATGCAAAACTTTGCAACTGACAAGCTCACCAAGCGTCTCTATGCCAACAAACCATCAGAAGGTACTACTCGGTCCATGTCGACATTGTATTTTCCTTACAAGTCTAATGTCGGTTTCATCTAGTAACTCCATTGAGTGCACGTTTCTTTGCCACTTGGACTTGGTCAGTAAGCATGGTGCGTATCTATGCTGCGTTCCACTTGCAGCACAAATTGTAAGTATATTGTATTATTAGATGGAACGCGCCATACTAAAATGATAATACCAGTATGTATGAATTGGGTATCTGGACCTATGTCATTGCATTGACGCATTATCTTGGCGAATTGGTTGTATTTGGTGGATGCAAGATCAATGGTCCCTTCATGTCTCCACTTTGTGTAGCAGGTAATTGGATGGGATGGATCGTGGATTATTTTATTCAACTTTGACACGTATATTATTAGTGTCCTCACTGGTGTGGATGTGGCAACAATATGGTTACTATGTCAAATACGACTTGTAGAGAATAGAATAGACATCAACTGGATATCAATAATGAAAACAAGGCTGTCTTTACAACGAGCAATGTTCGATATGGATCGATATCAGTTGGAGAAATCACATTTGTTTGCTGTGATACGCGATTATATGAAGGGTGGAAGATCATGATGATCATGTTCTGTCAGGAATGGGACAGTACAAGGATATATTGGATTTGTTATTTTCAAGTACAATATGAGAGAGAGAAAGAGAGAGATTGATGCAATGCTTGAGCTAGTTGCAGCCAGGTGCTGATTCATAACCATATAACAAACGAGTGTATAATTATGCAAACATAAATGGCTACCTAGCTTTGATAAGGAACTTTGGATGGGGTACAAGGTGCCTAGGTAATAACAATGGATGATGTGATTCGATTCTCCTAGCAGCTTACTCTCAGGTGATCCACTTTTTTGTGAATGAAACATGAACAATGGGTTGCATAATGAATACAAATATTGAAATAATGAGCCAGTGAACATGTGCTAGAGATATGATTTCGACGTATACGATATGGCGCGCAATATGAGGATGTAACCTAGCAACAGTTGCATTGGATGGTGGAGGAGATACTACTCCGCTGACCACAAGCATATGGCACCCTGGCACTGACCACTGGTTTCTCCCCTTCCCACCCTAAGCGATATGGTAAGTAGCACCATCAGCATCCATCAGCATCCATCCATCTACACTCGTAATTCATCCATTCAAACTGGCATTTCGACATGATCCATCCACCCATACAATTTATTTGCTCTTGTCAACCGAATACGAAAATGTCGTTGAATGACCCCCACCATTGTGTGAAACAAGATGCATTGGATGCTGCATGCTGGCTGATTCTCTAAAGTACTCATCCATGCCATGTATTTTATAGGCTCCTCTTAAGGCATACGAACTTCGCAACAAGAACAAGGCTGAGCTTCTCAAGACCCTTGAAGAGCAAAAGCAGGAGCTTGCTTCTCTCCGCGTTCAAAAGGTTGCCGGTGGCTCTGCTGCCAAGCTTCACCAAATGTAAGATAAGCCATTTATGGATGGGATCTTTGTATGCTAACAATAGACTTGTAGTGGTGAAGTTCGCAAGAACGTTGCTCGTACCTTGACTGTCATCAACCAAACCCAACGTGAACAATTGCGTCTTTTCTATCAAAAGAAGAAGTACATCCCCTTGGATTTGCGTGTCAAGAAGACCCGTGCCATGCGTCGCGCTTTGACTCCCTATGAGCGTAAGCTTAAGACTGTCAAGCAACAAAAGAAGGATGCCCACTTCCCCCTTCGCAAGTATGCTGTTAAGGCCTAAAGGGAATATATTAATAAAAAAAGGGTTGTTTTGATATAATAATGAATGTCATGTTGGATGATATGTAGTATAAAGAGAAAAGAGAACGAGAGAATAGCATTGGAATTTAAAACACTGTTGTCAATAGCACTCAAAGTCTTATCTAGATCACGTGCATGCAGTTTCCTACTACTACAACGGACCCAACTCCTGTTCCTGAATTGGATTGAATATATCATTGTGACACTGCATAAGGGTACCAATTCATTGATGCAAGCGTTGGATCATGAATCAAGGCATCATAGTGACGTTTTGACATGAAATATAGAAAGGATATTTCCGCGGAATGCGGATAGTGCATGACAAGGAAGGGTCGTCCATATGAAAAACCATGACAATCACGGGCAATTCAATCACCGCCAGCCGAGAAACTGAGATCTGTGTCACCATGCCATCACTACGCAGTAATATATTCACATAAAGTACACCCACACGGGATCGACATGGATCCATATACATTCGATTGCATGTGTTATATCCGAATCTTCAACATCTCGTTGTAAAACAATCCATCCCCAAGAAACCCCATTCTAAAAATACACTGTGTATGTTTTCAAAAGTAACTTATATTATGTGCAATGCAAAAAATAGGTATATAGGAATGTATGAAATTGAAAGGATGAGAATATGGAATGCCAAATGGATGCATGGTCTAGTAGTAGTAGTTGTAATATGGATGGCGGAACAAGAGGATGGCTTTGCTTGATGATGATGATGGGAGATAGAGAATAACTTGACAGCAATTACTTTCTTGGAGTAAAGTACAATACATCATTCTTGCATTCGGTTGCATAACTGTAAGCAAAAGCACCAGCGGCAGAGACCAAGGCCAATTTCTTGCCAACTTGAGAAGCAGAAGTACCAATAGCGAGACGAGCGAAACGAGGATACATGATGATAAGAAGCGTTGTAGAGTTGTGTAGTTAATAAAAAAAGTGATTCAAACAGTGGGCCTTTATATATGTCAAAAAAGTCCTTTGTTCTAATCTGGGAGATGGCGGGTTCCTCGGTTCGATCGGCGTGTGTGGAATAGGTGTTCCGCGGGGTAAAGATGAGTCACTAAAGGATGGTTGGGAGCACTTACTCAGCACCTGCCAATAAGAAAAATTGCCGCTATTGTTTTTCGTACCCGGCATTTCCAGACGGGTGCATCTAGGGATTTTTGGAATAAGGTTTGCAGCGAATAAGGCTTGCTCCAGATCCCGCACCTCCATCTTGGGACTTTTTGATCTATGATAAATCATACATCATGATGAAAGGATCTTATACAGTAGATTATCAATCTGCAGAATATTGTTTCATAGTCTCGCTGTCTACTTGTGCGCAGTGTACCAAGTTGTAATTCATCTTTCAATCTGATATCGGAACTTGTGCATGTGATGATGCATGACTTTCAGAATAGCTACAAAGTCTATTGCTTCCCCGCTTACTCCTATTCACAAAAAGGGATGGCTGTGTGATGGTGTGTCTAGAATACCAATCTTCGAGTAAGGAACCCTATTGCGTGCTCGCGTCAAAATGTCGCTGTTCTACTACTCCTGTCAAAGCGTGGGAAACCACGTCATTGCTTCCACACAACCACTTTACACGTGATGGTCACGAGGATACTATGAGTATTATTGTTCAAGCAAAAGTCCACCATTACCATCCATCCAATACAATCAGTCCGATCGAGATATGTTACAAGTTGTTATTTGTAATAGAATCTAGCAATGATTATGATACAAGGTGGATTATATGTGGATTGCAAATAAACATGGACAAAAGTATTGTCTGTTGTGTGTGATAAGGTTAAGCAGGATGTGGGTAGTGGGTGGGTTGGGGGAGAAGATGGAAGAGTTGCTATATTAATTTGCCATCACTGCTTGATCTTCTTGTTTTCTAGCATGTCTTGCAAGTGGTGAAGATGCTAATGATGAAGGAGTCGCTATACGTTGCATGTTATGAGGACTCGGTGGTGGTGAGATGCGTACGGCTGATGATGAAGTAGCTCGTAAATGTGGGCTCAATGCTGGGCTCTTTGGTAAAGTATTTGGATCCACTTTGAGAGTAATGCGTCCTCTAGATCGATCTTCATAAAGTGTCATGATATTGCCGTGATCGCTGACTCGATAAGCAACTGAGAATGGATCAATCCATAATACGAAATCTCGAGGAAGACCCAAATGGATCACTTGGGCAGATACACCTGCTTTTTTGGAAGCTATTCATATACAACTGTATCAATTATCCATGTTCTTTTTTCAATTTATCATTCTTTACCATAGGCAAGAACAGGATCAAGTTGTCCATTGAGATTTGAAATAGACCGATATCCATTTCCTCGAGAAGGTTGTTGTGGATCCCAATGATTGGCAAATCGTGCTTTGAGAATTCCTGCCAATTCATGTTTGAGAAGAGAAAGCTTGTCCTCATCGAGTCGCGCCTGTAAAAGCCGGCCAAGAAAGTCGATAGCTTGTGCGATCTCAATGTGCATTATAGTAAAGAGGGAGCAGTAGTATAATAAAGTGTCGGTAGTAGCTTCTTTTGTTGTCCGTCAAAAAAGCGTCCAATGACAACGCCGTCAAGTCATTTACGTTGTTGACCCAACAATCTAAAATGACAACAATGACATACAATTTACAATTAAACTGTTGTGAGCAAATTGACATCAACAAAAAGTGCAATATCATCCAATGATGCGTATCATATATGTTAGCCCTTCGTTATGCAAATCGACAAGAATCATCATTGATTGTTTTGTGTAGAAGATCATGCTGCTACTAACACTACGAGAGAGTTCATGAGCGATTCTCCTTGTAATAAATGGGTTTATAGTACAGGTTGTAAAAGAGTTGATATTATTTCATGTCCATGTAATGGCTTTATAACAATTAATATAGCTTACACCCGATAGCTCTCAATCAAACCATGTTTGCATTATTCAGTTTTTGAACCAACAAGTGGATTTATGTAAGCAGGATAGTTCAATACAAAAAGTCAATGATATAGGCAACACAGGATTAACATATTAGCTAGTGACCCAGCAAGTACTTTGCTGTTATACAGTTGCTTATTACCAAGACTATAACTGCAATCAACAATAACCCTCCCAAAAACAATTCAATGTGTAACACGATAGACTTTAAATGATAAATGTATTCGACTTGTGATAATAAAGGAAGAGTAGATTAATTCAATGTGCATCATCCTGCATGAATTGGATCGATATTTTCATTGGTTCTTCATCTCACACCACCAGCGCCGATCCTAACAACAGTTGCTGTTGGGTTGTTCAAGCTATTTCCATGACAACCAATGCAAAGGTAATGCTTGAAGCCTTTATTGACCTGGAAATTCTGAACCCAATTATATAGAAACTCTATATTGGAAATCTCGATCCAGCTGTAGACGAGTACGTTCATTGTCTGCAATGCACGCTCTTGATCATGAAGACAACGACTGACTAGACTAAAGATATGCAATCGTCAAACTATTTGAACCCTATGGCAAGATTACGTTCCTAGACTACTTGTTTCATTGGACTGGTCCCAAGAAAGGATTGCCACGAGGATATTGTTTTCTCGAATATGACACAAGACAAGTAAGTAATGCATCGAATGTCCACACACACGCACACGCATCATGTTGAAATATCCGTATGTTATTGTAGCAAGCTATTAGTGCCATCGAAGCATTGCACCGTAAAGTGATCAAAGGTAGACCCCTTGTAGTGTCATTCGCATTCGCAGTAAGTCTTTGCATCTCCCAAGATCGCGTACACGTGACATTTGAATGAATCTCTAATGCTGCATCCTTAGCATGAACAAGAAGGAGAATCCAAAGGAACCTCGTCTTCCCGATCCAATCGACCCAATGCTGTGACCAGTTTAAGGGCACAAAAGATGGCTAATGCAAGGTAAGGAAAAAAAACGCTCTATGGAGATGGGTTGATTCATGAAGGACACTATAGCACGGATGCAAAGATCAGTGCTATTGAGCGGAAACTTGCCACCTTACAAAAGAAATCTACGAATCAAGAGTCGAGTGAGACTTTATCATCGCATAAAACATCAAGAGATGCTCATTCAGCACAACAAGCAAATCGCCATCATTTGGATACCCATAGGTCAACACATTCTACTACATCAAAAAGATATAAGCCTTATTAAACGAGACATGGATTGCATGGAATATTTCCCCCCTACATTTTATTATAGGATGACATTGATTGTTATATAAAGAGTCTACTATGACATATTTCTTAAAGACAATGGTATCAGTGGATTGATAAATGGATACAACGAGTTGAAAACTACTGCGCCACTTGACTGACTTTTTGCGGTCGCGAGGGGCAGCGCCCTCACTTGTCGCGGTGCAACCGAGCTCATGCCCGCCCTCTCACTTTTGTTCATTTGAAAGATGAAGTAGGTATCGTTGTATAGCAAGGCAACATAGCAACAAGTGGATGATGGATGATGGATGAATACGATATATTGATGGATGAATGCATTTAGGCTCGAGATTTGCTCCTTCTCCGGCTACAAGATTTACCCTGCCAAGGGTAAGGTCTTTGTTCGCAGCGACAGCAGGTAAATTCAATTGCCATGGTAACAAGTTGACCTTACTCATTTATCATTTTATAGAGTAAGTGACCAGTCCCATTGACCATCAACGACATGGATACTTTAAATGTAAAGCCATGGCTCATTCAATATTCTTTTATAGACCTTCCGTTTCATCAACGGTAAGACCGAGTCTTACTTTTTGCAACGCTTGAGCCCTCGCAAGATCCGCTGGACCCAAATTTATCGTCGTGTCAACAAGAAGGGTATCTCTGTTGAAGTTCGTGCTAAGCGTACTCGTCGCACTGTCAAGCACGAGCGTGCTGTTGTTGGTGCTTCTTGGGATGAAATCCGTGCTAAGCGTACTGAGAAGCCTGAAGCTCGTGCTGCTGCTCGTCAAGCTGCCAAGGATGCCAAAAAGTCCTCCAAGGTAAGAATGATGAATGCGTATGATAGTGTGGATCATTTTACTTATAATGTTCTCGCTAGCCTGCCAAGAAGGCATAAAAGCTCTCTCTCGTGTTGGGTCATCTCAATAAAGTCAATTATATTGTAACATGCAGAGTTGGGGAATGATACAAAAGTGGGATGATGCTGGACTAATCGGGTAATAAGGCACATAAGAATCATGTTCACAACTGGTGGCATTCTTTATGCCGACAATAGAGTTGCACCAGAAAAAAGACTATGTTTATCGGACCATGTACGGGAAGATATCCGGTCACCCAACCCTTATCATACGATTAGAATGAAATATGGCAAGTTGCATGGGATTGATTGATTGGACGAATCACACAACTACACACGTTGCCCATGCATTGTCGCGTGAGGGTTACACCATCATCAAGTCTGGGATAATGATGCATGGGGGGGAGCAGGAGAGAGAAAGAGGAGGTTGTTTAACTATAAGAGAGTACAATAATCACCAAAGAAACAAGGGTGCTCAAGTTGCATAGAAAGAAAGAAAAAAGAGACTTTATTATGCATTGTTACTTTCTTTTATCACCTGGTGTGTTTTGTGTTTAAACGCGCTTTTTAGCTTTGTTCTCACACCCACCCACACATACACACGCATATACACACAACAAGGCTCAATCTCTTTTTCCCTTTCTCTCTTTCTCTTTATATACACACGCTTTCTCTAACCCAAGGCATGTCTTCGCCTGTGTCTCCTTTGGGTCCACCTTCTTTCCATGAGCTTGACACTACTGCTTCTTACTCGATTGCTTTTCCTCCGCTTCAACCCATTCCATTAAGCTTTCCACAACACCCGAAACGCACTCAACATTGTCATCAACTCCCACCTGCTTTACAAACACCACTCGTTCCACCGAAATATCCCTCTTATCTTAAACAAACTCTTTATGCCGACTTGGTACTCGAACAATATAACCTTCGACAGTGTCGTCGTTCAAGTGACCAACAATATACACGTCCACACGACTTGTCACCCGAGTGTCGTCCTCCTTCTACTTTATCCCATTGTATACAAGACATTGACTTGCGTTTACCGACTTTTTGGAACCGACAAGCAAAACCACGATATCTTGAAGTGGGTAGAAATGGATTGGATTTGAGTTACAATGGTATGTTCTTTTTTTTTTCCCCGACATGTTCTAGTGAGTGGTGGATTGACTTGGTAAAAAAAGGTCCTGGCAAGAATGAACAACATGCTGCAGCTATTTGTGCCAACTTTCCCATGAGACCCCAATGCGGTGTATATTACTATGAAATGCATGTACTATCCAAAGGAAATGATGGATATATTACCATTGGCTTTTCTACTGCTGAATCCCATGTTGATCGAGTACCTGGTAAGAATGAAAAAGTTACCGTTTTATTCTATTCTTATGACATACATTCTAGGCTACCAAGGTGAATCATGGGGATACCAAGGTGATAACGGTAACACTTATGCTGGATCGACCCAAGGAACCCAATATGGCCCTGGCTTTACTACCGGCGACATTGTGGGATGTGGTATCAACTTTGCCAATGGTACTGCATTTTATACAAAGAATGGTGCCTTTCTTGGTGTTGCTTTTCATCATCTCGACTCAAGTGCCGAATATTATCCGTGCATTGGACTACGTACACCAGGCGAGAATATCACCGTCAACTTTGGCAATGAACCCTTTCTATACGACATTAACCAGTATATCAAGGTAACTTGTATTATCATGAAATGATTCATCAAAGCCTTACATTTTTCCTGTTCACATAGGACCAAAAGATCAAGGCGTGGGAAGAGATTGGCAATCGAACCTTGAGTACCAACACCAACACCACCCACATCACCACTAGAATTTCCCTGAAACAGGGTCATTGTCGTCGCAAGCAAGAGAAATCTGACAACCTTGTACTGTCCTATCTTGTGCATCAAGGTTATATGGGCACAGCAAAAGCCATGGTCAAGGATGCCATGCATGTATGTGACAAGAAATTGCCACTGTTGAGCACAAGAGACCAATATACCAATGAGAAGGATCTCCAGCAACGCAGTGGTAAATATCATGATATCTTCTCGCTTTCACTCTCTCTTTCTCACTCTTGACATGTAGACATTCGTTCTGCATTGACCCATGGCAACGTGGATCGAGCTATTCAATTGACTGAGCAATATTATCCTGGTGTATTACAAGATGACAATCAAGACATGATGTTTGAGCTCAAATGCCAAAAGTTTATTGAAATGATCCATGAATACAGTGAACGTGAAAACACCTTGTTTCATCGTGATGAATTGGAGAATGACCAAGCCAGTATCACCAGCAACAACAGTAGCATCAACAATTTCCATGTACCCAACTGTATCGATGACGACAATCACCATCCTCTTCAACACCGTCCTTCCAATCATCCCTTTCCTGCCATCGATATACCTGATGATACCACACAAGCTTGGTCACGTGATAGAAGACGATCCACTAGTGGTAGTCTTACGAGCCATGCCACTGCATCTGCCATTCGTGTACCAGGACGTCGTCGTATGAGTTATGCTGCCATAGCAGCATCGGCTTCACCCAATAGTACCAGTGGCCATTTCACTGGATTTTCCGTATCGCCACCACCTGTTTGCGATGATCATGCATTGCAGCAAGACCACGATGATTATGCCCATCCCTTGTTTAGCAACCGACGTCATCGTAGAGCATCCACTCGAAGAAGCAGCACTTGCAGTAGTCTTTTAAGTGTGGGTAGTTTGGGTTGCTACGATCAAGATGAACCTGATTTATCTCAAGTGGACGAAACAGAGGAAAGGGGTGATACAACCATCTCCATGAAACATATCATGGACTATGGGCAGAAATTACAAGCTGAATATCGACATGATGATCGACTTAAAATCCGAACACGTCTCGTGGTAAGCAACCAATATGACACGCGGTATCTTGACTCATCCAAAAATCATAGGAAATATTCTCCTTGCTTGCTTATCCTGATGTGAACTCGAGTCCTGTTGCGCATTTGATGGCTAAATCGGGAAGAGATGAACTGGCAACACAACTCAATGCTATCATCTTGGGTAAGAACTCGTTTTCATACATTATCATCATGCTGATGCTTTTCATCATAGGAAATCGTGGCATGTCACCCCTTGAACGCATTTATCGACAGGTCTTGTTGACCAATAAAGAATTGGCATGTGCAGGAGATGGTCAATCTGCTATTGTCAATGTCGAAGAATACTGTGCACAAGGATCCCCCCCTTCTGGAACTGGAACCATCATTTCCAGTGAAAGTTAGAAAAAAAACATCATCATCCCTATCATTGAAATCCTCTCTCAAACTTTACGCTTGCATCATATTACTATTATCAACACCCTTTTCTCTGCTCTCTTGTAATTACATTTCCCCCCATCCCTTCTCATTCTATTTTCATTAAAGTTGTTTTATTGCAATAGTAGGTATAGTTGGGATAATCAAGTGCGAGTTTATTCAAGAGCAGTTCCATGACAATAGTGGGGGGTGGATCAGTTACCATGATGTGTGCCACGACGAATCAGCGGGGATGCTAGTAAGCCACTGGGCTGCATTGACTGCTTTCCTAGGCTGGATTGAATAGGTTCCCATACTTGGTTGTCGCTTTATTACACTTTCAACACTCGATCGATCATGGGCAAAAAGAGAGATAAGAAATCGTCAAAGGGTAAGTGCCATTGTTCACTTGACGATCGTTTGCTAATGGTGGGTGGTCACTAGGACGTTTGGACAAGTACTATCATTTGGCCAAGGAACAAGGTTATCGTGCTCGTTCAGCTTTCAAGCTTATCCAGCTCAACAAAAAGTATGAATTCCTCGAAAAGTCTCGTGTACTGATTGATCTGTGTGCTGCACCCGGTGGTTGGTAAGTTGTCTTTTTCCAATCGAGAATTCGAGATCGATCCCTCTAATGGAGTATTGAAATAGGCTTCAAGTGGCCACAAAGTACATGCCAACGTCCAGTTTGATCATTGGTAAGGATCTTGGGTCGAGATTGTAAAGTTGG
Source organism: Lichtheimia hyalospora FSU 10163 (assembly GCA_025094155.1). Classification (NCBI taxonomy): domain Eukaryota; kingdom Fungi; phylum Mucoromycota; class Mucoromycetes; order Mucorales; family Lichtheimiaceae; genus Lichtheimia; species Lichtheimia hyalospora. Next base: position 325,976 of record PTRB01000005.1, read on the forward strand.
GCTTTTATTGACAAGCAACTTGTATTCTAGGTGTGGATTTGGCGCCTATCAAGCCTATACCCAATGTCATTGCCTTCCAAGAAGATATCTTGACCGACAAATGCCGAACTCGTCTTCGTCAAGAGATGAAAACATGGAAAGCTGATGTGTAAGTTGGATCGATCCATGTTTCTAGGCAAAAGCTAATCTATATTGATGGACAGTGTACTTCACGATGGTGCTCCTAATGTGGGTGCAGCATGGACGCAGGATGCTTATTCACAGTCAGAGTTGGTACTCATGTCCTTGAAACTTGCCACTGAATTCCTTGCCCGAGGAGGTACCTTTGTCACCAAAGTGTTTCGTTCCAAGGATTACAACAAGCTCATGTGGGTGTTTCAACAACTCTTCCGTAAAGTCGAAGCAACCAAACCACCATCTTCACGTAACGTCTCGGCTGAAATTTTCGTCGTGTGCCGTGATTACATTGCTCCAAAAAAGGTTGATCCCCGCTTTTTGGATTCAAAGACTGTATTTGAGGAATTGGATAATAACCGAGTTGCAACCATGAATGATATTTTCAAACCAGAGGTAAATATCAACGCACAGACACACACACAAAGCATGACTTTATACTTATATATGAAAATAGAAAAAGAAACGTCAACGTGAAGGTTACGATGATGGCGATTACACCTTGCATAAAAAGAGAGATGTCATGGAGTTTATCAAGTCTCAGGATCCTATTGCCTTTCTTGGTGCTAGCAATCAATTGGTCTTTGAATCGGATGAATCCAGAGCATTACTCAAGAGAGAATCCACCACCGATGATATCAAGATCAATTGTGAGGATTTGAAGGTGCTTGGCAAGCGTGAATTCAAAATGTTGCTCAAATGGCGTGCTGAAATCCGTGAAGAATACAAGCTTGACAAGAAGGAACAAGTCAAACAAGTAGAGGTTCAAGAAGAAGAAATGGATGACGATGAAAAGCTCCAAGCAGAATTAGAAAACTTGAGTGCCGAGGAACAAGCACGACGCAAACGTGAGAGACGCAAGGCCAACGAGAAGAAAATGAAGAACATTTACAGAATGCAAATGAACATGTTGACACCTTCTGATATTGGTACTGAACAAAACATGCAAGATGGTGAATCACTCTTCAACATTCGAAAGATTGACAAAGATAGCGTAAGTCTTGTATATTTTTATAAAATGAGAGAAACTAATGACATGATAGGTATTGGATGCCATTCAATCGGGTGACATGACAGCTGCTGATCAAGTGGCAGGAGAAGAAGAAATGGATATGGATATGGGAGGTGGTCTCGATCGATCTATATTCAAGGGACGGATACGAGAAATGGATGATGACAACGACATGATGTTCGATAGTGAGAATGAAAACGAGGAATTAGAAAAACAACTCGATGAGGAATACGAACGATACAAAGAACGACGTGCAGAACGTGATCCCAAATTCAGAGCAAAGCAAGCACGAAAAGAACACGATGAATGGCATGGTTTCGATGGCAAAAACAAAAATATCGAGGATGATTCAGACTCTGACAGCGATGATCAAAGCGAACCAGAGCAAGGCAATGAAAGTGATTCTGATCTCGAATTGGATCGTATGGATGCATCCGATGATGATGATGATGTACCCACCTTTTCCAAGAAGAAATCCAATTCATTGCTAAATGATCTCGGTCACAAAAAGTCCATGTCCAAAAAGACTTCAAGCGGATTGACCACAGCAGCTTCCATGTTCTTTGATAGCGATGTCTTTCAAGGAATGGATTTGGATGAAGAAGATGAAGAAGAAGAGGAGGAGGAAGAAGAACAAGCTGATCTTGTCGATGAAGCAATGCAAAATGCTATTGGATCTCGCAAACGAAAGGGTGAAGAGGAAGCTCCTCAAGAGAGCGAATCTGAGGATGAAAGTGATTTCGAAATTGTCAAGGATGATGAATTCTCTGCACCATCAGATGATGAGGAATGGGATGGTACTGAAGATGCTAATTCCAAGGCTGTCAAGAAAGCAAGAGGTATGTATGCATGAATGACATATGCATGAATATGTGTGACTAATATATTTCATGTAGAAACTGGCTTGATTACTGCAGAAGCTATCACACTTGCTCGACAACTTGCCAATAAGGAAAAGACCACCGGTGACCTTATCGATGAAGGATTCTCAAGAGAAGGTTTCCGAGACAAGGATGATTTACCCACTTGGTTCCTTGATGATGAAAACAGACACAACAAACCTCATCTTCCTGTTACCAAGGAAGCTGTCAAAGCACTACGTGACAAGATAAAAGCATTGGATGCACGACCTATCAAAAAGATTGCTGAAGCGAAAGCACGGAAAAAGCACAAGGTAAGAAAGGAAGACTTGATATATGCTTGATTTTTCAATACTCATTTATTTTATAGGCAATGAAACGACTACAAAAAGCACAAAAGAAGGCCAATGATATTGCAGACAATCCTGACATGACCGAGAAAGAAAAAGCACAATCCATCAATCGCATGTTATCACGGGCGACAAAGAGTAAACCCAAAAAGGAAGTCAAGTTGGTGGTTGCCAAGGGCACCAACCGCGGTATCAAGGGTCGACCTAGTGGTGTCAAGGGTCGTTACAAGATGGTGGATCGTCGTATGAAGAAGGATCTCCGTGCACAGAAACGATTAGAGAAGAAGAAAAAGGGTCGAAAGTAGATAGTGTAAAAGTAATTACTTGTATAGTCTAGTAGAAGCATTTCCTCAATTCCATATCTGCATACATTATTTCATTTTCTCCGCATATTGTTCAGTGTTGTTGGTATATCTTTTATACTTTATATGAGGATCAACTATTTAACTAGGTAGAGCAACAGCTTCCTTGAGATTCTTCAGCAAGTGCACTGTTCTGAGCGGATCCCAATCGAATACCGGATGTCTAATAAAGATCATTGATTAGCATATGATCAAATTCATTCAAGTTTTCCTTACCTCATTGTTGGCAAAAACGCCTGCTTGTATTTTTTCATACACTTTCTCTGCTGTCTTTACAAATGCTTCTTCTACATTGTCTGCACTTTTGGCTGATGTTTCCAGGAACAGTGGGATATCATTCTCTTCTGCAAATCGCTGTGCTTCTTCGGTTGTCACTTGTCGCTTACGATGATCCAGATCACTTTTGTTGCCAATCAACATGATGGTGGTATTTGGGTTGGCATGCTTTCGAACGTCTAGAGAGAGAGAACAACATGTTTCAATGTCTTGTAAAATTCGTAGATCAAGCTGCTTACCAGCAAGCCATGTAGGTATATGCTCAAATGATTCTCTCCTTGAAATATCGTACACTAGGATGGAAATATCAACAATGAGACATGAAAGATACTTGTGATAATCCTTCTCACCTAACAAAGCACCCGCAGCTCCACGGTAATAACTTTGAGTGATACTCCTAAAGCTTTCTTGACCAGCCTACAAGTACCATTAGTGTCTCTCTCTTTTTTCTCTTGATAATCTCGTTACCGTATCCCAAATCTGAAGCTTGATTTGCTTATCATCGACCGTAATAAACTTGGTACCAAACTCGACTCTATCACCGCGGGTGAACCTGTGTGAGAACATAACGCATGGAATATGAGCAACAATAACCACGGTACCCGATCGTCAGCTCACGCCCAGAATAAAAGCGTTTGTCAGTGAATTGTAGCAGTAGACAAGACTAGAAGGTTGTTAATAGAGTTCATAATAAACAAGTTCAATGGTGTACCTTGCCAACACCTAGAAAAAAAATAGACCGGTTCAGCTTAATGCTTGATTTGTCAAAGGGATGCCATCTTACCCGAGTCGCCTACAATAATGTACTAGACATGACAAGGTCAATGGTGAGTGTCGAAAATATTGCAAGATGAGTTGCTCACCTTGATAATATAGTTGTAAGTAGACATGAAAGAAGCAGTATCTTGCTCACACACACGCTAACACGGAGCATGAAAATGCCTGCATAGCACGTTTCTAGAGTCAGCTGAATCACGTTAGTTGATACAGTCAGTTTATTTAGTACAAGGAGGAGATGCCACCGAAATATCATCAACATAATCTGCTAATTCACGTTTTGCTGCATCTACATCAATCATAAGGATAATCGCTGTTGCTACTACAAACAAGGCTAGAATAAAGGGCCAGCCCATCCAGACATTCGAAGTAGCTTGAGATATCGCTCCCACAACAACAGGACCAATCCACCTAGATGATTCATTGTTAATATAAAGAAGAGATATCCCAGGTGTTTACTTACGAGGATGCCTTGTTCACAATACCGAATAAACCAAAGAATAAGTTTTCCTTGCCTTTGGGTGTTAATTCTGCAAGCATGGTTTGCTGCCATGCCCAAATGGGTGCTGTAAAGAAACCTGACCAAGCTGAAAGAATCCATAATTCCCATTGGGTCTATATCATTTGTGAATATCCATGGTTTAGAATACAAACTTGTTCTTTACTCACCTTGATACCAAAGTTGGACATGGTGATACCAAAGCAACCCCACACAGGTATCAGGGCTGTCGTCACGACAATCATGAGCAAGTTGGTCTTTGTTCTCACTTGAAAGCGTTTTGATATCCATAGAAAGAATAAACAACCGATGATGGAAGTGATGGCTGTCACGAGGGATTGCAATGTGATTTGAACGGCAGAGAAGCTTGTGATTTCACCGGTAATAATAGTTGTCATTTGGCTGATGGTCGAGACAGCATCCGAAAACATAAAGTAAGAAAATATGTACATGAACAAGTATCGCAACTTGCGTGCTTCCCTATTGTATCCGATGAGAAAACAATCTTTGCTGATATTGTACCTCTTACCGAAGAGCTTTAATGATGGATTTCCATCCAATGGTGAAATAATTCTCTCCTGGCGGTAAAGGTGGACCACAGCGTTTACGAGGTTGAAATACAAAGTAAGGAATGGCATTCAAGACCCAAAATCCACCACAGACAACGGTTGAAATAAAGTTGTACACGGGAAGATCACCGAGTTTGGTTCCATCACTGTATCGAATAAAGGAGACACCCGATAACAAGGCTGTTAAAAAGACAAAGCCAATGTTGGAAAAGGTAGTCGATATAGCTGATACATGATTACGCCATTGTTCGATGACTGCTTGTTTTTCTTCAGGTGTGAATTGTGGACTGGCGCGTGCATGACGCACCATGGGCAAGTTATCACTGAGTGTGGGGAATGCAGCGGCATAAAAGACAAGTGTAGTGCCATAGGAAATGAGTGCTACAGCAAAGATCGCCATCATGATACCCCAATTGGAACCATCGTCATGAACAAGAGCAATCGGTAATATTTGAGTTGTACAAGCAATCACAGTGGCGATCAATAGAATATATCGGTTCCATCGGCCATAATCTGCCAAACTGCCAAAAGTAGTGAATAACAGAAACTGGATAGAAAAGGCAATGGCTTGCAAGTAAAGCATCATGGAGGATACTGGTAGTCCGTTGGTTGTATTGAGCCATCGTATATGACAAGGCTTGATGGCATTTTGTACATCACATGGTCCATGCGTCTCTGGATCAAATCCACCTCGATACGCGAGATATTGAAGAATCGTCGGCATGTAACTATAGATTGTGTAACCATTGTTCTATAGAATACTTACTGTTAGAAGGATGGATCATGATCCTTGTCAAATGTTAACTCACCCCATTATAATACAAGTAGTATCCCCATAATTCTTTCCGAGTTGTAGGTGCTTGTTCTAGTAACTCGTGGCTTGCTTTGTCGTAATCTTGTGTCTCATTGTCATTGGTTTGGAAAGGATCGGCAGTGGCAAGATGGCGGCGCCAGGTCATTGAGAGTAGTAAAAAGTAGAGAAAAAGAAAGAGTAATGAGATATGACAATTAAACCAAAAGTTCGAAGTTAAGGGGTGGTGGGGGGAAAATGCATATTCATCTTTATCGGGAGTAGATGCTTACTGCTGGTGCTGCTAATGTCTGCAAATGATAATTGATTGTGTATGCGAACAAATGACAACAATAATGCAGTTATAAACACGTGATGATGCAGGGTGACTATAAAAATACCGTGGCTGATAATGGGTTGTTATGCAGTAGCAGCCATGGTCACATCCCATCTTGAAGCTTTCAAACGTACAAGTCTTTATTTCTCCGCTTATCATTAAGCAGCTATTCATTGTAAAGACAACCATATATGGCATTGACTGCATCATAATTAACCCCTTCTTTGTGCTCGTTCCTGACGGAATCTTACTTTTACTAGTCTTGGATAGATCACTTTTGACAAAGAATCTTTGATATTTCATTTATCGTTATGCATTGAGCGTGATAAACAATGAACTCTTATAAGGTGGGGGGTTATGCTTGCCATGGATTGATAATGAAAAGTCAATTCACACTAGCTGTTCTTGCATGGCAATGTGTTACAAAGAGGAGTTCGCCTTTGACACGGTTGCTTTGATATCCAGTTGTATAAGCTTGAGCACGTTAACTGGCAAGTGCGTATTGTCATTACTCGAATCGGGTGCGAAATGAATAAGACAAGAAAAAGCAATTTTGGAAACGAAGTGCCTCTCTTTATGTAATGACAATATCTTCAGAAACTAGAATTGTGTAAAATAACAGCTGATGGTTCTTGACCACGTTGTATAATTGTGTGTTAGATATCATAAGATGACAGTGTATTGAATATAAGATAATTGGTGCATGTGAAAGTGTCGATGTGTACCACTGGGTCGAATAGCCACGCATCCTGGCAAAGAACGTTGAAAGCGAATCATCTTGGCAATTCTGGATATCAATGTCATGCATGCAATGGAGGCTCTTTATAATAATGGATCATATTGTACAGGTATATCCACATGTGACGCATGTAGCATAGATTGGTAAGCCGTTGATCCTCCACCCTGCATTCTTATCACGATGTATCGTAGTATTTTCATATCAAGCCATTCAACCATCCACTTGCAATATCTGCATACACTTGATGCTCGTTCGTAATACTCATGGATTCTATCAGTGTAATACTGTCATGCTATAATATCATCAATAAAGATAATTGGTGACTTTCTCTTCATGTTGACACCATGCTGTATATATAGGTTACTTCGTGTTTGGCGCGTTTATACTCTAACCAGGTGCCATGATACAATCTTCAACGTTGACTGCAGAGAGGAATACTACGGGCACCCCCGATCATGGATCTCGAGCACCCTCTGTTCCCTGGATAGTTTAGCTTGATCATAAAGTAAACTTCATTGTTCACTATTTGTGAATACTATGCAAAAACTCTTCATACAATAATTGTAAACGTACCATTGTTATCACTGATTCATTGAATATAACGCTTTGGATGTCATCTATAAACGAAGTTTTTTTTACTGATTCGGGTACATCATCTGATGTTATGATTAAAGAATGGGGAATAAAAAAGGCACTGCAGTTAATCTTTTGAGCATCAATATTGCATTCAACAAGCTACTTTTACATCCAATCCTCTTTTCATGAACAATCAATCATGCCTATGACTCTTTGATAAAGTATGTACCCGATCCAATCCACCCAATTAATCAAGTCTTGCAACATCTCCCTTATCTTTGTGAGCACAAATACTCTCACGCTCACAGTGTACATATAAACAAGAAAGTTGTCGCGCAACATCTTACTCTCACACATCTTTTTCCTCTATTATAATTCCTTGGTTGCTTGCTCAAGTTTTGGTGTGTATCATGTGGACATTATTCCTATGAACGAAAGCTGTCGAGTATATTGATTGTGCTCATTTCTAGCTTGCCATTGTTATCCTACTCCCATTATTCTTGTGGACAATACATATTGTGATACAATTTGATTCTTGGAATCAGGTAAAAAGCTATTGCCATATACGTTTGATGGATCATATACTCATCACATGTCTATTTTGTTTCTTTTGACGTAGCTTCTGACGGTGATACATTTGAAGAAATTTGTATCAGCAACAGCATAGTGAATTTGATAAGGTGCGCTTAAACCAGATGGCTGGTGTGCAAGTATCTGAGCCATCCTACCAATGTTTCGACATCCGATGGCGGCATAAAGACACCACCACCACCACCATAGATCCCATGGGGTGGATATAACGGCTTCCGTCAAGGAATATGGCGCAAACACTTGGCAACATGGATCATTGGATGGATATTGTCAAGCTTCCAATCATGGCGAGATGTTCGACTTATGGATATAATTTCATCAAGCAACATAACAGCAGCCACTATTGCAAAGAATTGGAAACCATGATTACATCTCAACAATAAGGCCTTCAATATTTTAGAATCTTGTATTTACATGACATTGTGGATGCATGGATCGGTGCGGATATGGAGGAATTGTTCAAGCTTGAACAGCATGACGCAGCAACAATACTCAACCAGCACCAGTATCAGAATATTTCAAATCGAGTACCTGGTTCACTTGGGCTTATATATAGCACAGTCGACACATCATATGAGTTCTTGTTAGTGATGGCGGTAGACAAAAGCATCATCAACAACGGTCCAGGTAGAGGAAATTCCCCACAACAATTTGAACAATGATGCTTGGTTCTTCGACAACCATGAATTGATGAATACCAGGATCACCCACTTCAACAACAACCCAATTCGACAAATAGCTGAGATATCTTGTGGAGTTCTTCCCGCATGTAACTATTATAGTCTCAGATACCCATATCGCAGTGGAGCCATTCACCTGTGCAACACAGGCACAATCGCAAGAACAGCAAATGTCAAATCGGTCAAAGGTATACATCATTCAATCACTTGCACTGTGAGACGCTGGTTATGGATGGCACACAACAAAGGAAAAGTAGGAAGGAATCCATTACATTGGCAAGTTCAAGTGCTGTAGTTAGAGTTTATCCCATATCATCCATCTGACTTTATGTCAATGTTGTATTATTTTTATGAAATAATAACAAACGATATAGATATGTGGTAGTCACTTAATTGTATGACACTTTATAAAAACTTGAACATGTATTTGCATTTACATATAGCTAGTTTCTTGACATATTGAATGGCTCTTTTTCCCATACGGAAAGACTTCCCGGAACTACCAGCTCACACCCCATGTAGCCATGATTCTCTTTTGTTGATTGATGAAGCTCATTAGTAACATGGAATGCTTATGTGCAAGTTACCAAGTAAACGAATTTGTGGCCACAATAGATTAGAAAAACGATAGAGGGGCAAATGAAGAATATCTTGGAACTGATGTTTATTCACCTAACCATAAATCTACTTTATACATCTTTGAATGTGCTCATTATGGGTGTCAGTTATATTCATGCGTTTCATTCATGCAAGTAATAAAGGTGATGGGTATCATCTTATAACAATGGGTATCAGAGAAAGATTATCTTATGCAGGGTATGAGCGACCGTTGTAAACTATTCAGACCCAAGTCGCTGTGTGAATCCCTGACAGAATTCATTGAAGTTTACCACAATCCCCTTATACATTAGAGTCACCATGATCAATCTCGACAATGCTGCCAACACATTCATGTTTCTCCTCCATCGCCTAATGTACCTCGTCAAGTTACAAACATCTTGAACCATAGCTGCAACGTAACGTAGCAACGAGAAATAATAAGCGTGGTGAGAGCTTGACAGCTTAGCTTTAAATCATGCTCCAAGAGGAAATTGAAATGCCGCTCGCATCTATGAGCTGGCCTAGAACAAGCATAACCCCTACTTAATCCATCCTTTATCACCAAATTACTTCTTCCATACCATCCACATGTTGCTCGTTTTTTCATAGCTGTGTTCACGGAATACTCCGCTGCATGTCAATACTAATAAACATAGCCCTTTCTTAACGATTTTACCGATTTTTTATTGCCTTTTGAGGAAATTTTTTCATTGATAATATTTTTCACCGTTGGAAAAAAGA